>CM046357.1:11267478-11619898 GCA_025436335.1 Bursaphelenchus mucronatus | reverse complement strand
AGCCTAAGCCAAGCTAAGCCTAAGCCTAAGCCTAAGCCTAAGCCTAAGCCCTAAGCCTAAGCCTAAGCCTAAGCCTAAACCTAAGCCTAAGCCTAAGCCTAAGCCTAAGCTAAGCCTAAGCCTAAGCCTAAGCCTAAGCCTAAGCCTAAGCCTAAGCCTAAGCCTAAGCTAAGCCTAAGCCTAAGCCTAAGCCTAAGCCTAAGCCTAAGCCTAAAAGCCTAAGCCTAAGCCTAAGCCTAAGCCTAAGCCTAAGCCTAAGCCTAAGCCTAAGCCTAAGCCTAAGCCTAAGCCTAAGCCTAAGCCTAAGCCTAAGGCCTAAGCCTAAGCCTAAGCCTAAGCCTAAGCCTAAGCCTAAGCCTAAGCCTAAGCCTAAGCCTAAGCCTAAGCTAAGCCTAAGCCTAAGCCTAGCCTAAGCCTAAGCCTAAGCCTAAGCCTAAGCCTAAGCCTAAGCCTAAGCCTAAGCCTAAGCCTAAGCCTAAGCCTAAGCCTAAGCCTAAGCCTAAGCCTAAGCCTAAGCCTAAGCCTAAGCCTAAGCCTAAGCCTAAGCCTAAGCCTAAGCCTAAGCTAAGCCTAAGCTAAGCCTAAGCCTAAGCCTAAGCCTAAGCCTAAGCCTAAGCCTAAGCCTAAGCCTAAGCCTAAGCCTAAGCCTAAGCCTAAGCCTAAGCCTAAGCCAAAGCCTAAGCCTAAGCCTAAGCCTAAGCCTAAGCCTAAGCCTAAGCCTAAGCCTAAGCCTAAGCCTAAGCCTAAGCCTAAGCCTAAGCCTAAGCCTAAGCCTAAGCCTAAGCCTAAGCCTAAGCCTAAGCCTAAGCCTAAGCCTAAGCCTAAGCCTAAGCCTAAGCCTAAGCCTAAGCCTAAGCCTAAGCCTAAGCCTAAGCCTAAGCCTAAGCCTAAGCCTAAGCCTAAGCCTAAGCCTAAGCCTAAGCCTAAGCCTAAGCCTAAGCCTAAGCCTAAGCCTAAGCCTAAGCCTAAGCCTAAGCCTAAGCCTAAGCCTAAGCCTAAGCCTAAGCCTAAGCCTAAGCCTAAGCCTAAGCCTAAGCCTAAGCCTAAGCCTAAGCCTAAGCCTAAGCCTAAGCCTAAGCCTAAGCCTAAGCCTAAGCCTAAGCCTAAGCCTAAGCTAAGCCTAAGCCTAAGCCTAAGCCTAAGCCTAAGCCTAAGCCTAAGCCTAAGCCTAAGCCTAAGCCTAAGCCTAAGCCTAAGCCTAAGCCTAAGCCTAAGCCTAAGCCTAAGCCTAAGCCTAAGCCTAAGCCTAAGCCTAAGCCTAAGCCTAAGCCTAAGCCTAAGCCTAAGCCTAAGCCTAAGCCTAAGCCTAAGCCTAAGCCTAAGCCTAAGCCTAAGCCTAAGCCTAAGCCTAAGCCTAAGCCTAAGCCTAAGCCTAAGCCTAAGCCTAAGCCTAAGCCTAAGCCTAAGCCTAAGCCTAAGCCTAAGCCTAAGCCTAAGCCTAAGCCTAAGCCTAAGCCTAAGCCTAAGCCTAAGCCTAAGCCTAAGCCTAAGCCTAAGCCTAAGCCTAAGCCTAAGCCTAAGCCTAAGCCTAAGCCTAAGCCTAAGCCTAAGCCTAAGCCTAAGCCTAAGCCTAAGCCTAAGCCTAAGCCTAAGCCTAAGCCTAAGCCTAAGCCTAAGCCTAAGCCTAAGCCTAAGCCTAAGCCTAAGCCTAAGCCTAAGCCTAAGCCTAAGCCTAAGCCTAAGCCTAAGCCTAAGCCTAAGCCTAAGCCTAAGCCTAAGCCTAAGCCTAAGCCTAAGCCTAAGCCTAAGCCTAAGCCTAAGCCTAAGCCTAAGCCTAAGCCTAAGCCTAAGCCTAAGCCTAAGCCTAAGCCTAAGCCTAAGCCTAAGCCTAAGCCTAAGCCTAAGCCTAAGCCTAAGCCTAAGCCTAAGCCTAAGCCTAAGCCTAAGCCTAAGCCTAAGCCTAAGCCTAAGCCTAAGCCTAAGCCTAAGCCTAAGCCTAAGCCTAAGCCTAAGCCTAAGCCTAAGCCTAAGCCTAAGCCTAAGCCTAAGCCTAAGCCTAAGCCTAAGCCTAAGCCTAAGCCTAAGCCTAAGCCTAAGCCTAAGCCTAAGCCTAAGCCTAAGCCTAAGCCTAAGCCTAAGCCTAAGCCTAAGCCTAAGCCTAAGCCTAAGCCTAAGCCTAAGCCTAAGCCTAAGCCTAAGCCTAAGCCTAAGCCTAAGCCTAAGCCTAAGCCTAAGCCTAAGCCTAAGCCTAAGCCTAAGCCTAAGCCTAAGCCTAAGCCTAAGCCTAAGCCTAAGCCTAAGCCTAAGCCTAAGCCTAAGCCTAAGCCTAAGCCTAAGCCTAAGCCTAAGCCTAAGCCTAAGCCTAAGCCTAAGCCTAAGCCTAAGCCTAAGCCTAAGCCTAAGCCTAAGCCTAAGCCTAAGCCTAAGCCTAAGCCTAAGCCTAAGCCTAAGCCTAAGCCTAAGCCTAAGCCTAAGCCTAAGCCTAAGCCTAAGCCTAAGCCTAAGCCTAAGCCTAAGCCTAAGCCTAAGCCTAAGCCTAAGCCTAAGCCTAAGCCTAAGCCTAAGCCTAAGCCTAAGCCTAAGCCTAAGCCTAAGCCTAAGCCTAAGCCTAAGCCTAAGCCTAAGCCTAAGCCTAAGCCTAAGCCTAAGCCTAAGCCTAAGCCTAAGCCTAAGCCTAAGCCTAAGCCTAAGCCTAAGCCTAAGCCTAAGCCTAAGCCTAAGCCTAAGCCTAAGCCTAAGCCTAAGCCTAAGCCTAAGCCTAAGCCTAAGCCTAAGCCTAAGCCTAAGCCTAAGCCTAAGCCTAAGCCTAAGCCTAAGCCTAAGCCTAAGCCTAAGCCTAAGCCTAAGCCTAAGCCTAAGCCTAAGCCTAAGCCTAAGCCTAAGCCTAAGCCTAAGCCTAAGCCTAAGCCTAAGCCTAAGCCTAAGCCTAAGCCTAAGCCTAAGCCTAAGCCTAAGCCTAAGCCTAAGCCTAAGCCTAAGCCTAAGCCTAAGCCTAAGCCTAAGCCTAAGCCTAAGCCTAAGCCTAAGCCTAAGCCTAAGCATACGCTTAGGCTGAGAATTAGACTTATCCTGAGAATCAGACTTATCCTGAGCCTAAGCTAAAAAACCCAGGGCAGAACGCTCAGACTAAAGGACTAATCAAAAAGGATAAACCAACTCCACTACAACTTAGCCTAAGAACAAACTTCAGTGTTAACTAAGCCCTTAATTACACAATCAGAATGCTGAACGCTTAGCTTATCTCTCAAGTCAAACGATGCTACCCCAATTTCTTCTTCCGCTATTCCTACACCTCACAGCGATCACACATCGTGTTTAATAGCAGGCAATTTTAGCGAAACGACTATTTCTGTCATCATGTTTTTCCTGTTCACCTTCGTAATCAACAAGCTTTTTCTTCTTTAATTTCAAATATTATCTGGCGACATACAAATTGATATCTGCTGTGCATTTCCGCTCATCTCTCTTCCAGATTGACAGGGACTCCATGACTGGGCTGTAAGATGACTTCAAAGGTCGGATAATTCTCGTGAAATCCGAGGCCGGCCGACGAGAATTTGAAGTTCAACACCAAATAGGCCACAGTGATTTTCATTTCGTACAAAGCAAATCGCTGGCCTGCAAGAATAAACAACAAATACTTGTGAAAACAATTGAACTAACGAAGCCTACCAATGCAATTTCTCATCCCACTGCTGAATGGGATATACGCATTGCTTTCGTAATCCCTGCCGGACAAGAAGTTGTTTGGATCAAACTCCATGTGATTCGGAAATACCTAGAATGTTTTTTCTATACATATTAACCAAGATGTACAAGTTCTGTAACTATTACTGTCAATAAATACTCTAAGACCTTTCTATTTTTATATCCTGCCCTTGGCTTCGTACCTTATGATTGTGATGTAGAAAATACGGTGCGATTGTGACTTGCGCGCCCTTCGGAATGAGGTAACCGTCCATTTCCAAGTCATTCACCAATTGTCTTTGAACAAATGGGACTGGCGCAAAGATTCGAAGTCCTTCCTTCACAACCGCGTCCAAATACTTGAGATTCTTTTGTTTGATGGACGAAAGACCCTCTTTGCTCGGGAAATTCTCGATCAATTCGGCGAATAGCTGCTCCTGAACCTCGGGATGACAAGCCAATGCCCATAGGATCCATGAGATTCCGTGCGATGTGGTGTCGTGGCCGGCAAACATAAATGTGTCCACCTGCAAAGCGTCTTTAGTAAATCAACGATTCAAAACTTTAAAACAGCTGATCAGACCTCTTCACAGATTTCTTCAAAAGGCAATGTTCCTTTGTCATACTCATTCAACAAAAGATCCAAAAAGTCTGGTCTTGGTTTTGCGTCCTCCAACTTGCGTTGCTTGATCCTTTCGATGACCACCTAAAGCTTTCTGAGTGTATACAACGAAAATGACATTAACAGTCAGCTAAAGCTATTGTGATATCCCCGAAAGTAGGTAGATATACAGTAGTTGTCAGCGAATTGTCAATTTTTTTTATTTCTACCGTAACTTTACTTAGAGCTAACAGAATTTGATGAGACCAAAAGCATTTGAAACGTCAGGAGATACAGTTTGGCACCGTGAAAAAATGACTACACAGTCATTTTGTTTCATAGCGGTCAAAATTGAAAAAATATATTTTTTGTTGGACAACGAATTGTCAATTTTCATATTTTGGTGCCTAAGATCTTAAGAAAGCTGTATGCAAACGCCGCAATATAGAGTAATCACGTGGACCATGTATAATATAATGTTTATCCGAGGGTCTCAAACGTCGAAATTATTTGATATTCTAGTATTTTATAAGAGGTTACATTACAGTAGCAGCGCGGCGATTAAGCAGTCCCAGCTTGAAGGCGACACGTACCGGTTTCTATTTCGATAATGTTAACTATGGCCTTTCATACAGTGGGTCAGACTATCAAAAATGAGAAAAAGCGCGCATGAAGATTATCGGAGTAGCCCATCAATTTTTGAGAACAAACTACACAAAAATGTAAGTATACAGCGCTATTTTCACAGTTGTACCAGCACTCATAAAAAAGGTATGCATAGAAAAACATTAGTATTCACATAAATTTTTACGCCGGGTTTGTAACTCCTTCAAAAATTATATTTTTTCAAGCCTTTAGCTTCTAGCATGTTCTATTTGTATATTCGAAAATAATTTATGAATCTAAAACGACAGTAAAGCGTAAAAGACGTGTTATCAAATAATAAATATACCCACCCGCTTACTGTGGCGTAAAAATAATTGGACCGTCCCAATCTCACTCGAAAGTTTTACATCGTTCAGATAGGCAGTGTAATAGTTTGTAAAATGCCGTCAGCTTGGCCGTCAAAATACGCTAAATGAACCTGCACCTCCTGTCGGCAAGAAAATTATCGATTTGTGGGAGTAACATCAGATTTAGGTGACCATGACTAATATTTTTTGGGAAATGCCGGACCCGTAGCGGATTCAAGTTGTAACATGGTACACAATTGCTCAATGTAAACGGCAATCTTCCATTAAAGAGCGATATATCAAACAATTTCGGCGTTTGAGACCCTCAGATAAACATTATATTGTACATGGTTCCACCCCCAAGTGTCCGACCCATGAAAGGCAAAGGAGATAATAGGCATAACCGAAAACAACTTTATTCTATTCTATGATTCCAAGAAACTGATTACTCTATATTGTGGCGTATACATACAGCTTTCTTGAGATCTTAGGCCTCAAAATATGAAAATTGACAATTCGTTGTCCAACAAAAATTTTTTTTATATTTTTACCATGCCCATGACCATTATGAAATAAAATGGCCAAACCCTGTATCCCAACGTCTCAAACACTCTTGGTCTCATCAAATTCTGTTGTCTCTGAGTAAAGTTACGGTCAAAATAAAAAAATTGACAATTTGCTGACAACTACTGTACTAAAGTCCCACCTGAATCGTCTGATCCTTTAGCACTTTCAAGGCCTTCTGACTCTCCTTTTCATACCCCAAATAATTCCACACGAACGATATGGACAAGAAAGGCTTCATGACCTTGATGTAAATCAGATGATTGAATTTATGGACGGCTCGAACATACGGATGTTCCGAGTCCTCCAACGCATTGATCTGACAGCCCATAGCAGTGTCGGTGATCACATCCAACGCGCACAATTTAATGATCGGATAGAGGTCGATTTGGCCACTGGTGCATTTGTGGCGCACAACCTCCACCAAATGCTGGAAAAATGGCTTTAATTGCGTCTGTGGTGCTGGCAAAAAGCAGAAGAAGTACTCAAAAACTCTTCCTCTTGATTTTTTCTAAATTAATATTCCAAATTTGACAACAAAATCCACGGTTTGAGTCACTTCTAAAACGAATCTCCTCCCTACCGTACCCTTGCATGCCGATCAATCGTCTCGATGTATTCATCCAGCTTTGCGAAATGAAAAGCCGGCGTCAAAAGACGGCGATTCCGATGCCATCGCTCCTCATTTCCGATTGTAATCAGCCCCTTTCCCAGCCATCGGCTCAGAAAATTGTAAGAGTCGCCCTTGTTCAACTCGACGGTGCTGGAAGTGATGGCACGAGCCGCGTCACTGTTCAACGGGTAGACAAACAGCTGATTCGCAAGCCATAACCTCGTCACACTGTGCCCTTTGGCAATCGCTTCGTTGGCGACGCCGAGGAAGTAGTCGCGATAGTCAAAAACCGAGAAATTTCCGTGAAGTCGCCCTTGTGCCGTGCTTACCTTTATATTCTTTAGGGAATTGTAGAATATTCCCGAAGAAGAAGTCTGTTTTTGGACCAGGCAAGTTGCGCGCGATCCATTTCTGCCGAATGTACAACAAGAACGCCGGCAAAATGGCACTCACAACATAGGCAGAGATTAAAGTCAAAGCAATCGCAAGAATCGACGCCATTTTATGGAAACACCAATTTCAAAGCTTAGTACAATGTTTTGGATAGTTTTTTAGTATTCAAGATTACAATCCGCAGAGCAACTGCCTTGAGAACAAACTAATCGGCCTTTTATGCAAGCGCTCGCAGTGTGCTTATCAGTTAAACGAACCAAGAAAAACATGCCGGACAGGTTAATGGTTAATTGCGTTGTGCGACGACAGAAACTATTCCATGGAACTGTGGGTTTCCTTCGATCTATGCTTTGTGAAACGTATAAACCACAAAAAAGTTTATGCAGTGATGGAAGTTTGTAAGGAAAGCGAAAAAATTAAAGTTTTCGAAGATTCGTTGATTAACAACGGCAGACAAGTGAGACTCCGATTCCCTTGTGCCTAAATTCCTAAGTTTGTAACACGCGCAGTGCAGAAGGAACCAAGATATTCAACGGTCTTTGCTGCCGACAGAGTCCGCGAAGAGAGCAACGCTTTTTGGCCATATCTGCGTCAATTTCACATGGAGAAAATGATTGTTTGTACAGTGTGGGGCACGTCAAAATATAATTGCGAACTCTCGGAATGTCAAAAATTCATTGATTTTGTTTTTGGCACTACGCAACAAATAATGATTGGTAAAAATAAAAATCTTTTGTGTGAATTTCTTCGAAAAAAGCATTTGTTTGCATGTTGCGAATCTCCACCAACAAACCGATAAATATCTCGACATTCCGCGATTTCTGTGGGAAATATTTTGACGTGTGGGGTAGGATCCAGTGCTCAAAAGCGCTTCCCATTGCCTCAAAGAGGCATTCCGAATACC
Organism: Bursaphelenchus mucronatus; assembly: GCA_025436335.1. Taxonomy (NCBI): domain Eukaryota; kingdom Metazoa; phylum Nematoda; class Chromadorea; order Rhabditida; family Aphelenchoididae; genus Bursaphelenchus; species Bursaphelenchus mucronatus. Next base: position 11,612,243 of record CM046357.1, on the reverse strand, counting down.
ACCAAATACCTCTTTTTTTGATCAAAGATAGGGTAAAGCTTCCTTTTCCTGGCCCCGCTTTGCATAATGCTAAATTTGTGCCAAGTTTCGTAAAAATCTGAGCGTCGTACTTGGGGTACTTCCCCTGTTAGTTTAGGCTTAGAACTCGGGGTTAGGCTCAGGCTTAGGCTTAGCCCCGGTCTTATGCTTAGGCTTAGTGTAGGTGTAGGCATAACCTGCTGTGAAAAACCCGGGGCGCAAGCTGCAAACCCAGGTTCAGAAAAAGGAAGTTTTTCCGAAGAGAGCATTCTTTTTGGGGAGGGCGCGAGAGAGTTGCACTTCTGGAAAGAGGACAAAGGGAGCAAGCAATACCTCGCGAAATTGCGCTTTTGAATTGCGCGCGAATTTCTCTCCCGGGAATCCCTCCCTCTCCCTCCTTTCCAAAAATGCAACTCTCTCGCTCTCTCTTCAAAATGAATGCTATGTATTTTCGATGAGCTATTTCGTGGTCTTCGCAATGCCGCTTTGAGACAAAATGAGCTCGTTGCAGTTCAAAATGAGCCACGGGCACAGACAAAATACGGAAGACTTCATGGACCACAGTATATAAAACCCTAAGTTTTATAATATTAAAATCTGAGTGTCGCTCTTCAAGAATGTCGTCGGAAAAAGCGTTGTATTTTTTCAATGAGAAAAGTACATTCATTGCTTTCAAATTTGTCACGTAGTTCCGTGAAGAGCAGCTATATGGATGACGGAGGCTGGCCAGACGCACCAGGCGAGCGCTGATTGCCATCACCATTTTTTATAAGACATTTATATATAAGCAAGTTAACTGACAAGTTTGGGTGTTGATTTCAGTTTGTCCAGTCCAAAGGCTAATTCATACAAATAAAAGCGCGCGTAACAAACTACTGGATCCTTACACCTCTTAACCTTACTGGTCTTTCCGGGGAATCTTCTGGCTTACTCGCCCATTAACTGTACTCGATAATCTTAATATAAATATCTGGCCCAAAAGAATCCCGTACACGTAAATAGCTCTTGCCCAAATTTATCCAAATACCTTATATCTTTTCTAAAAATTTGTCTTACAATACGCACAAATTATCCCTTTCGTAACATGTCAGGACCGGTGTTGTCATTAATTCCCTCTGAACTCTTTGAGCACGGTTTAAAGAGTGGTAATACGTGTTCCACCTCCATCTTTGCAGTTTACACGGATTCTGATAAATGTGGTCCACCAATCCTCCCATTGCTGCGTTTACTAATCAACAACTCAGGAGACATCCTTATCGTACGGGTTTTGCACGATACTCGTATCCAGAACGAATGGTCCAATCGTTTTCTCATTTCGTCGCTGCTGCTTCAGTGCGTTTTGGGAGGCCGGCGAAAGTGAAAGGTTGCCTGGGTTTTCAACCACTTGCTTCTACCAGTTTAATGGATGATGGAGGTTGGTCAGACGCACCACTTAAGCGCTGATCGCCGTCACCATCTTTATATAGGAGATTTATATATAAGCAAGCTAACTGACAAGTTTGGGTGTTGATTTCAGTTTGTCCAGCCCAAAGGCTGATTAATACAAATAAAAGCGCGCGTAACATACTACTGGATCCTTACACCTCTTTACCTCCAAATACCTCAAATGCCTTATACCTCTTCCAATAAAATATAATCATAACTACGCACGTCTGCGCCGGAACAATCGACCGATCCCTAGCTCCCGCAATCCTTGGCTTTTATACCAACCCCAGAAATTCCTTTTCCCACGCATTATTCGGCCGAACGCTGCTTTATCTGGATAGAGCCCCCGCAATGCGTCACCCTTTCGGGATTCCTTTCTTATCTTTTATCCGGCCATCGTTTGTACTTTGATCAATCACCTTAGCTATTTTTCCCTTACATATTCATACATATTTAGCCATCTCACTCAGCCAAGAAAGTGGCACAAACATGCACGAATCCTTACACCTCAACCTTAAGACTCTTCGTTTATAAAACACATCTTTGTTTTTTGCCTCTCGTCCTTAAGTGGCCGTAGAAACCGAATTTCCTATCGCAAACTTTTCCTTTTAGTGCTTCGGGCTTTCGAACGTCCATTTTCAAATCATTTTTCCTCAGTTTAAATGCAGCAGAATTAATGTACAACGAATGTATGCTTGGTGCTTTTTTTGTGACATTAGAGCAAAGAGTACAAAACAATTTTAATCGAAAAACTCCAAAATTTGGAGTTGACTGTTCGTCGACTCTCCTCAATTCCCGTGCTTTCCCTGAAAAAGATTTACTTACCGAGGTCTTTAAATCAAAAGTAGCAAAATGCGAAATTTTTTTTCCGATTTTTGGCAAGAAAGGTTTGATGCCTATTTCTAGCTTAGAGCGTAATTTCAGCGCAAAAAATCAATTTTTTCCGCGCAAAACTGTCACATTTATGGCCAAAAAGTGTTTTTCTCTCTGACCTCTCTCCGCGTTTCGCGTGCTCTCTCGACCACAAAGATCGTTGGATACATCGGCTGCCCCTGAAAAGCGCGAGCTAAGATTTTCGGTGATAGATATGCGGCCTATGTCCAAAGTATGAACAAAATTAGAACAAAATCTACTTCACTTGTGAGTATTTGGTTGGTGGCAAACGCTACTTAAAATTTTCAGAAATTTATATTCGACATAGTCAGGAAAGTAAAAGAAAATCTGCGTGCCTCCTCTTCGGGCAGTTCTCTGCGATTTCCAATTCGTTTTTGTGCCGTTACTTTCAATTTTTTGTTAGTTTTTCCAACTTCCGCTTTTCGTCTCCATGGGAGTGGGATTACATCTATTTTTCCGAATTTTTGAATGTTTTTTGGGGAAATGACGCAAGCTTTTCTTTGTAGGCCAAATAGTGTTTTTGAACCGGAAAACCGAAAACGTTGCTAAAGCTTTGCAGTGAGGTGCGACGCTCAGATTTTCTTAAAATTTACTTCGGGCATAATATCAATTCCTTAAACTTTTATTTTGAGTGTTGCAAGGGCAGCATTAAATGATGTTTGCAGGCGAAAGAGTATGCTAAGCGCGGAGAGTGGTCAGAGAGAAGAACACTTTTTGGCCATATCTTTGCAAGTCTCGTGTGGAAAAACAGATTGTTTGTGGAAACATTACCCATTAAATATAAGGCGCGTGCGTTCTACATTTTTTCCGACCCCCTCGCATAAAACCCGGAATGCGTGTTTTTTGTCTAAAAAACGGACAAAAATTGCGAATCTTGTCTGGGATAACAGACAAAGGGCCTGTCCGTTAGCCCGGACAAAATATCTAGCAGTTTGTATGGTCAACAAACAGAATTTTGCAATTCTTGTCTGTTAGCAAGAGAAACTGTTAGATTTTTTGTTAGCAACACAGACAAGAATTCTCAAACCTTGTCTGAGATATCAAACCTTGTCTGATATACAGACGAAGCAAATTGTCTGCATCCCAGAACTATTGCTTACTTTTTGTCGGGCTCTGGACAAGATTCGCCGATTCTTGTCTAAACTCAAATTAGACTGGACAGATAGCGCGCAAACCTTGTCTGTACGGCTAACAGACAAGAATTGCGGGTTTTCTGCGAGGGGGTCAGAAAAAATGTAGAACGCACGCGCCTTATATGCACAAAACTTTTCATATCAAATTTCGCAAAAAAGTGTCGCATTCTTGCCGATCTTTGAACTAAAAACCTCGGTCGTCTCCGCAAGCCATAAGTCTGGCTCACGAAGTTTAAGTTTTCAGGACTTAAAGGGACAGTACAGCTACTTTTGAATCGCGATTTTTACGGCGTGGAAACAAAATGTCCTAAAAGTTTCTTTGTCTATTGTACCAATAAAAACGGGAAAAATGTAATGGTGACATGCTACATGCTTAGTAATAAATAGTTTACTTTTTGCAAATATTTTGCCTTTGTTTTCGCTGCAGGACATAAAAAAACTTCTTTGACATTTCGTTTCGCACGCCGTAAAAAGTGCAATTCAAAAGTAGCTGTTGTGGCCTTTTAAGCGGCCTAGGCATTACTCGTGTGCAAAATTAGAGCGACGACATAACCAAAATAAAAAAATTTGCGGTAACCACTCCTGAAATTTGAACTCATGCTTTCCATTCCTTGCTGAAATATTCCAATGGGAAAACTAAGCAATGTCGCATGTGTATTAGAAAATTTTGTTCGTATTTTGAGCCAACTTTAATCCAATTCTGCTTCGGCGGACCTTTGAACTCAAAAAAAAACTTTTCCACTACCACCCCGCTTGCCCTGAGGGGTGGGAAACCGCGGAAACAAAAGCGCACGATACGCCGTCTGCTTCGATTTTCGGATTCCGAGGAGCGTATGAAATGAGGAGGCTGGTTAGAGACCGGCCTTTAGCGTTTTTTTGGCGGCCGTTGGAGGGACGACTTCTTTTTGGTCTCTCCCCGACTTTTATTCCGTAGTATAATATTTACAGCAAACTGCGCCCGCTCGCAGCGCGTACACGGCCTTTGGTAATTGTCAAGTTGGTTATAGAAAGGTCAAATGTCGTTCTGCGAGAGGTTGTGTAAGAATAAAAGAGTATATTTGGAACATGTTTTAGCTTAGACACTATGCTGAAGAAAGGAAAATTGAAAATAACGGAAATGGTTCGTTTTATGACCCAATGTTTTATAAACCTTTTCCTCCCCATGCCTGGAAAAATTCCCGTCAATTCCGCAGTCTGCACCCCGGAAATTTGAAAGCTCGGCCGCAGCTCGCGCGAAAAACAAATATTTTCGCTCGGATTCATCGGAAATTCTTTTGCGACTTCAAAGGAGAATGTCTTTTTCAACTCGCCCAATTTTGGAGGGCGTATTTGCGGATTTTTGACGGGCCAACCGGGAATTTCCACTCGTCACATTTCCATCTCTCTTATCTGCACCTTGTTTATGTCTTATAAGAGTCCTTAATCCGTTTTTATTTATTTTTTGTTATCGCTTCTTCAGCGTCTTCCGTATTTTTGGCTGTGGATTTTGGCTGGTATGGAATTTGGCGCGTTTCACGGGACAAATCCCAAATTTTTCCGTTTTTCAGATTTTAGGTAATAAGTTTAGGAATTTTTATTATGTCCTTAAGACTATCGCTCGGATGTAGGGATAATTTGCTGAAAAGCTTGGGTTAGAATTGTTCTCACTGTCTAGCATTGTTATATGTTCCTTTTTATAGGGTTTCTACGTTTTTTGGCTCTATTCCTACGTTTAGGTAACTAAAATTCGAAACTACTCGGTGTTTCCAAAAAGTTAATATAAAACAAGCAATACGATTATGATCATGCAGGAATAATCCTTTTTCCGGTGCGCCGCTTTGCAAGGTTATCAGGCAGAAATTTTTGTTTTAAAGATCGAAAAACCATCTAACATAACTTCTAAAAGATTACTCATAGCCTCTGAATGCTGCTTTTTGTCTCCCAACTCTCCGAATCTAATTCAAGACCTATTTGGCTTGCTAATTTGGTTTTTTGTTGTCTTACTTCTTTAGAAAAAACATAAATTTTTCTGGACCTGATATCTCAGGGATAACATGTTTTGAAATGAAATCGGCGGACTGTGATGAAATGTTTGTTTGCACAGTTCAGTCATTGGCATGTTGGAAGTATTTGTGCAGCTGCAATAAGTTTACAGCGTATTTTAGTTGAAAAATAAAATAATTTCTCGGAAACTTCATTTTTTGCCGAACTCAAAATTATTGCTGCAGCTGTGAGGTCTCGCGTTCGATCGTGGGAATTGAGTTTGAATACTATTAGAGGGCGAGCGGGAATATATTTTTTTATGGTTTGTATATGTTTAGGTTGTCAAATGTTATTTTCTTCTCGATATTTATTTTAGAGGGCCCTGCATTATTTTTAGGTAGATTATTATTAAAATCGATGTTAATGTATGAAGTAAACGGGCCGAAAAGAGACGTTATTGCTTGCTAGGTGCATTATAGATAATTAAAATGTCTATTCTTTCAAAAGCTCCCGGTTTCATCGACTTCCCACTGTGTCCCTCAAGTATAATATGGTTCGTCGTTTCGTGCAACGCGAATCTTTATATAGCCTTGGAGTTCTCTAATCAGATCCCAAATTGCAGGCGTTAATGTGCTGACATGATAGCTAACCGATCGCCGCCGCTAGCGGCCAGTCCGTCCACTTCACGTCAGATTTACTCGACCAAACCCGATGCACAGCCGGTCCCCATTCAATCGACGCGACCCGACCCTCAGCTCAATGGTAAGCGACTCGTTTTTTTTGTTTTTTGGAATTTTTAGGAAGCCAACCGTGTTTTTGTAAACGAAGACGGACCAACGGGGGTGGGTTTCATCTGGCCAATGTCCGGGTCGGGGTTGCGAAATTCAGCTGTTTCAACCAAACCCAGCGTTATAATGGCCTTTACGGGCGCTTTAAAAATTTTTTTTGCATAGATGCGAGTCCGTCACAAAAGGGTTTTAAGCTTGGATTTTACGGTTAAATTAAAGAGAATTTAGAGGATAATGGAGATTCTTATCGAAGTTTTGTGACTTCGCTAAAATTAAACAATTTTTGCAGACCCTTTTGCAACGAACCTTGGACTCGAAGCTCCTAGTTGAGACCGTTTTTTAACACTTGGCCTTTTGGAATAAGTATTATGTCCAAAATGCTATGTATAACAAAAAAAATCCGTTTCCAACCCGGGAAACATTCTCAAGTCCTTAAAGCTTTTGTAAGACGACGGATGAAGAAGAAAATTGACAAAGAACAGGCCTGGCCACCTCACTCTTTGATGAATAATTCAAATTCTTTGCGTTGAGCGATTATTTCAATCAAAATTATCTTGCGATTTGAACAAAGAAGCTGGGTTTTTTGAGAAAGGGTAGGCTTCCGTTTCTTTTGACGTTTTAGTTTTAGACCCGATAGCACCTTGTGGCCTTTAGTACAACAAACTTTTTTTTGGAATTTTGTGATTTAGTAGCGCTATATTTTTTACCAAAGTGAATTAACGCCTTTATACTAACGTTGCCGTTTGCAGAACTCCGGAACGACGACGATTTGCATGGCGGAGGGCCGATTTCGGCCTCACAACCCTACCTCAAGGACGGCTCCACCAAACACAAGGAGAAGATTGGGCACCGGCGGACGGACCGCGAAGGTGGGGTCACGTACAAACGTGTCCCCACCAGCAACCTCATGGGCGCCATCCAAATGGGCATCTCCAACTCGATCGGGTCGCTAGCGCACCGAAAAATGCGCGACATTTTGGTGCAGGACTTTGACCTCATCGAAACGGTGGCCTTCCCGAGGTAAGGAGAGGGGTGATGGCAACGTTGAAATGTTTTCATAAAATAAAATTTAATTATTTTGTTGTTTCAGCGAAGGCAGCGGCACCACCCCGTCCCACACATTCGGCGATTTCCGCTTCAAAACCTACGCACCACTGGCATTCCGATACTTCCGCGACATTTTCCACATCCAAGCCGCCGATTTTCTTGTAGGTGTTTGGAAGGTTTTTTATTTTCGAATTCTAGAGCTCACTTTGCACGCAGCCGCTGAAAGAGCTGTCGAATCCCGGCGCCTCGGGCTCCGTCTTCTATGTCTCGGCCGACGACCGATTCATCGTGAAGACGATTCAGCACAAAGAGGCCGACTTCTTGTGCAAACTCCTCCCCGGTTACTACATGAATCTCCAACAGAACCCACGAACAATGTTGCCCAAGTTCTTCGGACTGTTTTGTTATCAGGTGAGCGAAATGGATTTGATCAGTTTTCTGTCTTTAGAGCCTCGGGAAGAACATTCGCCTCATCGTCATGAACAATCTGTTGCCCCAAAGCATCACGATGCATCATAAATTCGATGTGAAGGGTTCCACCTACAAGCGGTACGCGAGCAAAGCTGAACGCGCCAAAGCCTCCCCCACCCTGAAAGATCTCGATTTCAACGAAGAATACCCAAATGGGATCACATTGGACCCAAAAACCTACGACATTTTGATGGATATCGTGAAACGAGACTGTCTGGTCCTGGAATCGTTCAAGATTATGGACTATTCCTTCCTCATCGGCATCCACAACATCGATTTGGAAGCAGGAACGGCGCGCGAAGACGAAGACCAAGCTCCGATCGCCTCTCAAGAAGTAATGTCGCCCTCTCAAGACGATCTGAAGACGGAAACGGAATCGGAGAACCGAGAACCAATCAGTGCGCGCACCGAGGCCTGGAGGGCATTACAATTGGACTTCAATGCGCCAAAACCCAGTCATGAGTAAGACTTGAGGCGAATTTTTGTTTTTCTTTTATAAAATGGATGTGTCATCCATGAAAACGGTTGGTTTTGAGACGAGCCATCGCCGAAATAAACTTGCCATGACTTCAAGTCCGTAAAGTAATCCACAAACCTTTCTTTCCAGGACCGGCGGCGTGCCAGCCCGCAACCACAAAGGCGAACGGCTCCTCCTTTTCCTCGGCATAATCGACATTCTACAGAATTATCGCCTATTTAAGAAGCTGGAGCACACCTGGAAGAGCATCCTCCACGACGGCGACTCCATCTCCGTCCACAATCCCTCCTTCTACGCGGAGCGCTTCCAGACCTACGTGGGGACGAAGGTCTTTGTCAGAGGTGGGAAGGATAATAAAATCATCATAGTCGTGAGCTAATCTCAGAGTGCTTTTAATCGACATATCTGACATTTGAGAGCCTTGAAGCCACGTTTCGCTGCGATTTTCATAACGACAAGCTCGTTGGTTTGGAGATAAGCGGATTTTTGTAGATAAATGGGCAAAAAAATCGAATGTGCAAATAAAAGGCTGTTTATGCACGGTACGGTATCTCCAGATTAAGCCTTCAACTTAGCGAATAAGTCAGGCTGAAAGAGATTTTAGACCTTTTTGCACTGTGCGATTTCCTTTGAAACTTCAAAACTTCAACCCCGCTTCAGCGAGCTTGTCAAGTGTTATTTGTGGCTTTGAGCTAACCAGTCGTGAATGACTCTCCCTAACATTTTGTTTAGTGGTACCTGAGACAGTAATGTAACGTATAACTTCTCACATATTGCACTTGATATTCGATATTTACACAATTTTCGTCTTTTTCGAGTCTTTTCTGTGTTGTCATTGATTGTTGAGTTTCGTATCTTTGAGGCTATCTCCAGCCTTATTGGACTTTATTGATTGTCGTTGAGTGGGACGGTGTTTTCAGAAGTGTTTCTGGGCTTCTAGTCTTGTGAAATTGTCGTTTTCTGTTGTTTAAAAGAGGTGTTTTGTCGGACACTGTCAAATTTTGGATGGTTTTTTGACGGGAAGCTATGGCAGAGGTAACTTCTCAAGTCCTTTTGTCGATCTTTGCACCTACTACAAGGTTGGAAAGTAAAAAGTGGCAAGTCTCTTTCTGCGGTGACTCGTCTGCAAATTTTTTGTTTTTCATGAATGAAATAAATTTTAATGTCTATGACCGGTAAAAGTACTAAAACGGCGGCCATTAGGAGTAAATTAATGAATCATTCATGAAAAACATTAAACTCACAGACAAGTAATTGTCGAAATAAACTTGTCATTCCACCCTGCACTTACCCTACTCACATTTTCCCACTCGACCCTTGTTTCGTCGTCGTCTTTTTCGGTGTTGTCCGATGCTTTTTTTACCTTATCCACCTCTTCCAATCGCGTATTTTAGCCGAACTCTCGCGCCATCCCAACAAATTCCGTTCGATTGTCCACTCGTACCTGGGTGAGTCGCCAATTTCTGTTCCCAGAAACAGACTGTGAATCGTTATCTTTCTCCGTTTTCATGACCATAAGTTCCGTTCTCCAATGTTTTTTTTTTTTTTTTGAGTTTTTCCCTCTTGAATTCGATGAGTTCTCGCCCGTTTACTTGGTTAAAAGGTTGTTTCCTTTTTTGTATCAACTCTGGTGGTGTTTGGCTCTGTTTTCTCGAGAATTTTATTTGTTTCCATCAGTCTCTCTCATTGTTTTTTGATTTCCAGCCACGTGCTAAAAGGTCCCTTGCCTATATCTTGAAAAATATTGGATGAAATCTGAAAAAAAAAAATCAATTCCGAGGACTTTAGTGGCCCTTTTTTCGATATGTAATGAGAGTTTCTTTTTAGGGAAATGGAGTTTCTGGGGGACTTAAAAATTTCCTTTGTTAAGTTTTTATTCGTTTTTTTCAAGCTGTGTTCTTTCTTAAGAATACGGTATTACTTTCGATTTTGTTCAAGTGTCCTCTGATCTTTAAATTCCTTCTCTTTCGGTTTGGCTCGGATAGTTATCGCTGTAGTAGTATTAAGCCTTTATATTTTCTGATGTTGTTCATGTCAAAACGTCTTCTATTTCTTCCAAGCGCTGTCAATCACTCGCTTCCACCTCTTTTTCACAGTACTGGTTGTAACGAGATCTTCAACAGCTAGATTATTGGAAAAGAATGGTCCATTTTTCAAGGCTTGAAATACGTTAATTCAGGCTAAAGCGCAAAGAAAATAAATCAAGCTGAGCTTGAATTTGGTATCAGAAAGTTTCATAGAAGCGCGTGATGGGTTGTTGATTCGAACTCTTCAAAATCAACAATTTTTTTGTGTCGTTGTGATACTTTTTGAAACCAAATTCATGCTCACCTTGATGTCTTTTACTCCATTTTTGTTTTGGTGGAATCCACCAAGCGTTGTAGATTCTGCATCTATTAACGAAAGGGATGGTGATTTATTGATTCTACTTGTTTTAGGGCCTTTGTTCTACTGGAATTTTCATGGTTTTACAATTAATTTTTGTTAATTTTCAATTTTTTGTTCGGGTTTCCAAAAATTAGTTTTTGAGGTGAAAGCAATTTGTTAAAATCAGTTGAGAAATATGTTTCCTCTTCGAGATGTAAACGGTTCGCATTTTCAGCGATTAAACAAAACCCTCAACGGCACTTGCGCAACAAATCCATCCCGGAAAATGAGGAGCCCAAGGAGAACGAACCGCTGATTACACAACGCAACACCGACCGCCGCTCCCATTTCAAGTCCAGCGATTCGGAGTGAGTCTTTTCGATGGGTGTGGTAATGGGGGGAGGAAATTTTGAATTTCGATGTAAAATGTTGATCAGCTCGTCGTGGACCCCGAATTTGCGGCAAGATTATTTTCGTGATTCTCCAGGATTTTGACCAGCCGGACCTGGGATATTTCCTTCGCTTATTATTACGGTGGGAATAATGAACCGATATTTTTTAAAAGTGTAGTTTTGGACTCAGTAGATCAGGCTTCTTTGGTCAAGTGGTTTTCATCGCAATAACACCTCAGGGTTTCTTTCAAATCTGTAATTTTTCACTATATTCGCCAAATCATCACTTCCGAACTTTCTGATCTGAATGTCGTCGATACTCGTGAAAAAATTTATAGATTTTAAAGAAATCTTGATGGCATATTGCGATAAAAACTACTTGACCAAGGAACCTTGGCCTGCTGAGTCCAAAACTACACTTTTAACAAATTTTGGCCCGTTATTTCCTATCCAATTGACGAAGAAAATCCCCGGTCCGACTAATTAAAATCCTCGGAGGTTTAAGGAAATTTTTGTCAGAGATTCAAGCTGATTTGAAACTTTTAGTTTTGAAATATTTCAATTATGAATTTCAGGAAGCGCAAACGAATGGACCGACTTTTCGCATCGCCCGACGACTCGTCCAAGTCCACCGCCGACGCGACGATCACCACTGCCGACGCCTCCGAGATCGATTCCCACAAGCCGGACCGTCCCCTGGAGTACAGCGACATCCAGATCCGCCTCGACTAACCACCCGCCCAAGTCCAATCGTCTCACCGATTTTGTTTGTTCGTAGCCCGATTGGTATCAAAAAATTGAGCGAAAATCTCAAGCTCGTAATAGTGATTTTATTGTCATTTGCACAAGCTCTCCTCTCCTTTTCATCCTCTTAAACCCGCGTCTTTGTAAAATAATAATATTCATAATACAGAAACTCATGATTCATACTGTTTAGGATGGTCTGCAATTCTCTTTTTGGCTGTTATTGCCCGATTTTTTGCTGTTTTAAGACAAGGAATAGAAATGAAAGTTTTGGATTTTGCTAATCTCCAAAATTATGACACTTTCGAAATCCAAGCTAAAATTTTTGTCCGTTTTTGGCTAATATATGACTTGAAACCACTCCTTGCCCCAACAGCGTCCTGCAGACCCCAATCCATCGCTCGAACAGCATAGTTAACGCTTCTTCCCGACAGAAATTACACTTACATTACACATGTCTGGTTTTGTGATAAGATATAATTTTCTCTTCTCTTCGCACACCTAAAGAGATTTTTTTTTCGTTTTTGATAGTATTCTTTGAGATAGAGTGGAATTTCATAATAAATCAGTTTTGAAAGATTTTTCTTCTGAGTATTACATAATGAAAAGTATAATATAAATTATGCTATATTTATTCGCTATTTCAAAACTATTTTAGATAAGACCAGTTGTATAAAGCTGACTATAGGTTACATAAATAAACTCGTTTCGTTTTGCGGAAAAATTAGAAAAAATGGCAAGAAATTTGGAATAAATTAGAAATATCAAGGAAAAGACTAACATAAAGCAAAGTCAACAAGAAACTCGAGAAAATGGACCGAATTTCGATGAAGTCTCTTGTTAATAATCATCAGGAATGCTTCAGGAGCTATAATACATCGGAATCCGTTCAAAATCGGTCCAAATCCCGTGAAAAATAAGTGAAAAAGTCGAATTGAATGACTAGATTTAGAGATCGTTGTAAGTTCCTTGACGTCAGGTAAACTATTCTCGGAGTGCTTGACGGACCACACATTCCAGCATGACGGCGATGAGTTGATCGCTGTGGTCCAGGAGGCCCCGTTGCATGACTTTGGGGATGGTGGTTCGATGGTCGAAAATCTGGAAGAATCGAAAATCTTTGGCAACTAAATGAAACTTCAGGAGTGAAATTTGCGCAGGAATACCCTCAGAGTTCAGAACACAACTTCAAAAACACGCAAAATTCCCAACAAATTCGACCTTATTTTTAGTCAGTTTCGGCTCAAAACTACTGAATTTAGAAAAGGAAACGTCTTCCAACTTCAAGCACAACTTAAATAATTTTTACCTGTAACTTTCTGAGAACATCGTCAATCACTGGTGGATTCCATTTGAATCGGTCGATAAATCTGATTTTCGGGTCTACAGACCACTGGCGGCACACGTATTGCCTGAGGTCTTTCTTTTGTTTCTCTTTTTTGGAGTCCTCATCTTTTTCGGCGGGAGGTTTCTGCGCTCCCGAAGCTTTGTCGTCGTTGCTGAGCATATAACTCTTCAACAGTTCGGGCAGAAATCCGACTTGGGCGTTGAAGTCAGTCTGAACGCAGACGGCGTTGTGGAATTCGCAGATGAACGTGCTTTCCACCTGCAAATCGTGTCATAATATAGCAAAATATCTCAAAAAATCCTTACAATATCCATCGCAAAGTCCGCAAACTGTCTTGAAATCTCTACTGGGCTAGTTTGGACCGTGGTTAGCGTCGAATCAAGTGCAGGAAATTGGAATAGCTCGAGTACATTATGGGTAAATCTCGCCGGAGGGATCTTCTGCCCCGGTTCCGCGTACAAATTCAGCTGTTTCAGGACGTCGCCGATCATGGCGTCCAGGCACAATTCCACAGAAGTGTTGTGGCGCATCAGGAAGTTTCGGGTGTGTTGAACTCGACAAACCGACGCTTTGCATTCGCTGAAATGGGCAGAGTCCGTGTTCAAGGGGGCGCCCAGCTTGAAGATGAATTTTTGCTCGGTATGAACGCCCACTTCGGTGCATTCCGGGTCCAGGAACAGGTATTTGGACTTGCAAGTGAAGAGGGTGTTCGCTTCGCGCATGTGGAAGAGGGCCCATGAAGAGGCGTTGATTTCGCCGTTCATGCAGGCCAGACTGATTCTTTTGGCGTCGAATTCAATGACGCCGCCGACCAGCGTCACTCCGTGCTTGGTCATCGGAAGCGGAAGGTACTTCTTTTTGACCTGAAAAAAAACCACTCGCATTAACAGATAAACCGAAGAAACTCGCCTGAATATCGGTCACCAAGTCCAGGATTCGTTGCCAATGATGGGCATGCGAGGAGTTGAGCCGATTCCCGTCCAGACTCGACCTCGACGCGGTCGGAGTGTGTTGGGGCTTGACGGTGGTCGTTGTGGAAGTGGTGGTTTCGTCCGACGACACCGAAATGTTGTCGCGCGAGTGGCTGAGATGGACGAACAAGTCGTCGCCCCAAACCATTCGACTGCTTTGGAGTTGTTCGTTGAAGAATGTCGCCAACTTGTCCACAATTTTGATCATGTCGCCGGTGGTGTTTTTGGTGATGATCATGTCCAGATTGTCCCAAGAGCCGTTCACTTTCAGCATGCAGACGGCTTCGTCGACTTGGCCGTCCGGCTGCGAATGGGACTGCCATTCGTCGGTGATGATGAGACGGGGCTTCACGAAGCGTCCGATGAAAATCGGGCGGCTCATCCACTCCACGCGGCATTCGATTTGCCCAAACTCCAATTTGGCAACGCTTTCTGGGGGCTTCTGAAAACATCAAAAATCAAAATAAGCTTTAAAAATAAAATTTTTATTGTTTTTACAAACAAATCAGTCGATTCTTTCCGATTTTGTCTCGGAAAAAGAGACAGGAAAGCTGTATGCACTCTTCGCTTCCATTTGGACGTAATTTTTTCCTAATCAAAGTAAAAAAGTGATTTTTTGCCAATTTTCGGCTGAAAAATCACTTTTACATGCCATTCTCATCAAAAAAAAATCATTTCTCCCCATAACATTAGTCTCGCTTACCTCCGCGGATTTGGTGTATCTGGTGGCGACGAGCAATTTGCTGACCTCAATATCGCCGGATATTGCTCCACCTTGTGCGCTGAGCTGTGAGTTCCTTAACTTAAAGCCCAGCGAGACGATTCGCTGGCGTTTCGAATCGAGTTGGACATGGCCGCGAAGGATGCCGTCGCGGACCAGCCAGGTGGTGTTGCCCATTGTGTTGGACATTTGGGCGTTGACGTTCAGCTCCGACCATTGGATGGAGAAGTCGACGGCCGCCGCCCATTCGCTGCGCTCCGTAGTGGGTTTGGACTGGGCCGCGAGTTTCGATTGGTCACTGAGGTGGGCGGGCCCTAAAAGAAAAAATGTATGGTTATTGTAGAAAACGGGTAATAATCAGAGTAAAATTTTTAAAGAATAAGCAGATTCCTGGCTGGGGGGGGGGGGGGGATTACAAAATCAACTAATTTTTTGGGTCCAAAAAATCGACCTTTCTTTGCAAATTTTGGCTGCAAAATAGTGAATTCAAAGCGAAGCCAGGAGCAGAATTTTCCCACAAAAATATATTTTTTGGGGAAAAAATCGTGGTAATTCAACCTTTGCAAACCCTAGAAAATTTTCCCTTTTCTTGCCTTGACTATAACTCTGATTAGTTGAGAAAGGTGCGGAGTGGGTGGTTGATGTGGAATTCTTCCGTTGGAGGGACTGTTCGCCGAAAAATACGCGTTGAATCAGCTTTTTGCGGTACCAGGGCTTCGGGAACGATAGTAATTCGCCCAGACGTCGCATGTCGTAGTTGAAGTCGGCGCGGCCAACATGGGAGACGATCACTAGCTAAAACATCACCTTATCATTCCACATTCCCCGCATTTTTTAGAAAAAAAAGATAAAAATTAAAAAATCTTTTGAGCTCTCCTACCTGGACCTTGTTTTTTTCCTCGTCATTCGTCGGGCACTTTGTTCTCGAGGCCGTGATGGAAAACTTGTCCAATTTGACGGCTAACGCGTCATGACTGCTGGCTTGTTGATGCGGACTGTAGATGCTGATCTCAAAGTTGGAGAGAGTCGCGGACAAGTAGATCCCCGCCACATTCAACGATTGCTCGTTGTATTTCCGAGTGGAGGCCATTAGAGTGAGACTGGGAAGAGTCAGAAGACAATCTGCCGCCGAACTCGATCGCTGTTGTTGGCCTGAACTTGACGATTCATTCGGCGAAAAATCAACAAAAAAATGAAAAAATGGCTTTTTTCAAAATTTTCGAATTTACTATTCAAATTTTGCAGGCAAAATCAAAAAATTTTACCTTCAAATCGTATCACACTCGAATAAACTGTCATGTGAAAGAACACATCCAATGGGAGCCCACTTGTGTCTAGCACCACAATTGGGACTCCATCATCTTCTTCTCGCACCGTCGGTGGCTGCGCGTTCTGTGGTTCGAAGAGTTCGTCGGGGAGCGGTTCCACGACTTGCTCGAGGAAGTCGGCCAGGGCAGGGGTGACCAACGTGGGCTCGAGCATTTTGGCCAATTCCAGCGCGAGATAAAAGCATTTATTGGATTTGGGTCGATTTTTGTGCCCCAAAACAGACCTCAAGTGATCGGGTGGGGTGGATCGGGAGTCATCGGAGGTGTAGAAGAGTTTGGCGTCGAGACTGGGGATCTGGAGAGTTGTTATCGACTGTGAAGAGGTCAAGGAGCGGGACTTCAGGTCCTTCGCCGACAGTCGTTTGGTCAGCTGTTTCTGGGCGGACAGGTCTTTCTGGGCTGATTGGGCTTGATTGGCGCGTAGAATGCAATGTCCAGTTTCAATTTTTATCTAAAACACCGTCAAAAGTTTCATTTATGTCAATTTTTATCAATTCCTGTCAAAAACCCCCAAGATTTCATCAATTTTTCGTCTAATTCTCTCTTCACTCACCTGCACATCAATATTCATGTCCACACTTTCGACCACATTTCCAACTCTCGTCGGTTCCGGCTTTTCCTCGGGTACGGTGCTCAGCAAAGTCGATCTGGGGCTTTCGCGAGGTTTGGTTGGGATTTCCGGGCGCTGGTCCACTTTTCGTTTCAGCTTGTCCAACATGGTCAGTCGGAATTGTTTGAAGCGAGCCAGTTCGAGGATTCGGAGTTTCCGCCGCTCCAATTCGATGTTGTATTCGGAGGCGCCGCAATTCTTCAGGTCCGTGACAAGAATCGATTGTTCGTGCATCTGAAAGCAAATTGTGATTACCTTGAAATCCCATTACCTCCACCTGAATTCAAAAAAAATTACTTTTTTCTCGAGCCACCGAATTTTATTTTCGTGTCCAACAAGTTGATTCATTTCCTCAAATTTCAGGTTCTTCTCATCGATCGAGTTCTCCAATTCGCTTAACGGGCTCTCACTTCGCGGCGCTGTCAACTGTGAGTCGATTGTCAGGCTCCGAGCCGACGGCTTCGGGATGGAGCTGGCTTCGGATTCGGCGTAGACGGTGTCATCGGCCACCTCTTCCTCGCTGTTCGTGACCGAAGAGAGCGTCTTCACACATTGGTTCATGAGTTTTCCGATCCGGCTGTCAAAGTCGATGATCATTCCCTTCATGTCGGATTGGATGGATAAGATCCACTTGGCGTTGTCCGCTTCCTCTTTGGGTGGGTTGGCGCTGGAGCAGAAGTAGTAGGAGCCCTCGGGGAAGAAGATAAAGTTGGAATGAACCTGTTCGCCGGTGTTTTCTTGCAACCAGACGTCGGAAAGGGACTGAAAAAGGTATTTCAGTGACAAAAAAGTGATAAATTGGTTAATAAGTTGTACAGGGCTTGTAAAAACGCAATAAGTGTCGCATAAATTACAAAAATAACCCAATTTTTAGATCCAAAGGCATCAAAGACAACAAAAAAAATTTTATTTTCAAACTTACATGTTCATCAAACGAGTCCACAAAAGCAATTCGGAATGCTTCAAACTTCGCATGGCAGGCCAACTCTTTCTTCACGCAGACCGACACATCCGATTTTTGGAGGGAAATGAGGAGTGCCGACATTCCATAGGCCTCATCGCTGAACATTGGCATACAAATGTAGAGACCGCCTTGAATCGACAACGACAGGTTCATGTTCATGTCGACGGAAGCCGGCTGAAAACTTTTTTTATCTCATACATAATACTTGGCAAAAAAATCTAACGAAATTTTTAAAAAATTTCCTTTAAATATCAAAAACTATATATCGTCATAATCCAATCAAAAATGTTCATAGTCGTTTATGTTAAGCATTATAAAAGCAATTTCCCACCTGTTGATGAGTCTTATGCGTTGCTGGCAGATGGGATTGGCGTTGTGTCATCACTTTACTCCTCTCTTCTCGCCAATAATTATAGGCATTCCGATAGTTGATCCACAACAGAATCGCCTTGTCAATGGCGGTCGCCTTGGCCAACAAAATGGGTCTGTTCAAAGTGATGATGTAGTTGTGAATCGAGTTGTGAGCGACTTCTTCGTTCTGGGCCGAGATCTGCGTCATGAACGTGGCGTATTCCTGGAGCTCTTCCTTGGCCTCTTCATACATCGCGGACTTGCACAGCTGGCCCAGCTTCACATTCAGTTGGATTTTGGCGCGGCCTAGAAGGCGTTCCGGCTCCGAATTCGTGGCCTTGTTTCCGTCGCTGGCTTCCACCAGCATCAGTCTGTTGGTGATCACCGCCGTTGGACCGTCGATGGTGAAGCGGACGGCAGTGGCGGTGGGAGTGGAAGCGGTCAACTGGATCCATGGGGCACCTTCTCCTTCGAACTAAAACGGGATTTTAATTAATTAAACTCGCATAACTCTCCACATTTCGAGAATAAACCATTCATACCGTCAAATCAAACAGAATGGGCTTCGTGTTTCCGCTGAGCAATGGCAGTGGTGATGAGCTGGCCTGCCGTTCCACGGACAATCTCTCCAACAAGAAGGTCAATTCCGAGCGGAAGCTTTGTTCCGCGAACAAAATTTGATTCAACAGGTCCGTGGAGAAGGTGTGTTCCATCGGTCCCATCGTCACTGTCACATCATGATAGCCGCCATCCTTGTAGACCAGCATTGGATTGGGGCCGGGCGCATTTGGACCGGGAGAGCGACGAAAATCGCCAGAGGCTTTAATGTAGGGAAGAGGTAAGGTGAAGGTCTCCAAAGTGGATGGGTTCCCTTCTTCGTGGGCTTGCATAACTAGGAAACAGACGTGATGGTCCACTACCTCCGCCTGGAAATGAATCAGATCAAACTTTGATTCTGTTGCAAGGAAGAGATGCTTTAGTAAAATTTACATGAGTTCTCAAGATGCGACGCTTGGTTTCCGATAAAACTTTGTGAAAATTTAGGATCATCTCTTGAAAAAACACATGCCCTACTTCTATAGTACTTTTCAAACACAACCAAGATTTTTAGGCCAAAATCAATTTTTTCCGAAGAAAAACTCAGAAAGCTACAGCCAAACAAAATAAAGAAAATCCGCCGGAAAGAAAAACAATCTCGGCAATTGCTTTCTGAGGTTTCCTTGGAAAAAATGATTTTTTGTGATAACATTGTACTCTATACTTCTAAACGAACTTGATCCTTTATGGCCAAATTCGCAACCAAATTCGATTTTTTGCCATTTTCAGACTAAAAATTGCGGTTGCTTTTGAAAAGCAAAGGCTAGAAAGCTGGCCTCCATCTTATCAAGTCATAGCCTAAATTAGGGCCATGTTTCACTGAAAACTGAGCATTGGACATTGAGGAATAAAAAACTCCAAAATGTCTCCATTTCTCACCTTGAACCTCGAAAATTGCCCTGTGTTTCCGGTTGCTTTGGCTTTACTCAGCTTGTA
The DNA here is from genome assembly GCA_025436335.1 of Bursaphelenchus mucronatus. Classification (NCBI taxonomy): domain Eukaryota; kingdom Metazoa; phylum Nematoda; class Chromadorea; order Rhabditida; family Aphelenchoididae; genus Bursaphelenchus; species Bursaphelenchus mucronatus. The sequence goes on along the minus strand of CM046357.1, from coordinate 11,592,698 downwards.
CTTTGTTCTCAAAGAGGGCAAAAGTTGTGCGTCCAATTCCACACTCGAAACTTTCAATTCGAAATCAATTTCATAGATCTTTTGGCGTTCCGGTACCAAGGTCGAGGTGCTGAGTTGACTGGGAGCGGTGGGTCTAGAGGGTAGGTCAAGATGGGATCCGATTGTGTTGGGGCTGTAATTAGACCGGAAATTGACCGAGTTCGGGATAGTCAGCTCGTTCTTCTCTTTTTTCGCCTCAAATTCGTCATTCTTATTATCAAATTGGGCAGCTCCATGTACAATATTTGGCTCAAATCTTATTTCTGTCGTCCCCAGCGTGTTGTTCGTCGATGATCTGGCGCGTTCCTGCTCCGTCTGTGGGAAGTATTGCACTTGTTGGGCTACGATTCGATACAATTGTTGATGAAGTTCGGGGCCATGTCTAAGGACCACTTCGTGGATGGATTGGGCGTGCATTGGGAGGTCCCCTTCCACATCACCCAGCTGGATTTGCAGCTTGCGAGCCGGTGGTCGATCAGGGTAAAGGTTTCTACAAAAAGAAACTGGAAATAAATTTTTTCACCGGCCAGGAAAATAATGGATCAAGGCTTGTAAAATTAAAATTTTTGTGCCATGGAGCCCATATTTAGCATTAAACTGCTTATCACGAAAAGGCCCTCCACTAATCTGCAAACGTCACTTTTATAGACTTTGTTCAAATTGAGACAAGAAAATCGATCGTTTTCAAAATGAAAATTCCGTCAATTCAATGGAAATATACTGATTTGAATGAAACCCTGAGTAGGCTATGACAAAAATTTCTGTTTTTCATATCGAAAACAATCGATTTTCTTGTCTCAATTTGAACGAGGTCTATAAAAGTGACATTTGTAGATTGTCGGGGGCCCTTTGATACACCGCATAAAATGTCTCCCAAAAAAATTCAGAATTAAACAATAGAGGTTACAGAGCTCTCAAAAAAACCTCCAAACACATCCAAATCAAAACTTTCGAACATCAGAAATCGGATCTTACACTTCAAACAGGCCTGAGCTCTGTTTCAATGAGCAATTAAGAATCTGTTTCGTTTCGGATTGCAGTTTCTGATGCGTTCGATGCTCCGATAAGACAAGATTGGCTCGTTTGATGTCTAGCGCCACCAAATCCGAGAGCTTTGGCTCCGCAGCCGACGAATTTTTCTTCGAAGACTTTCTGGGTGAGGTCAGAGCTCCGTCCTTTTGAAGACTCCAATGGTGGGCGTGACTTGGGCTGATACGCATGAAAGTTAGGGAGATGAACAGATCGGTCAACATGCATTCCAACAAAAGGGATTTAAGGTTACAACCGCCTTTGATATTTACGGCCAAAAGGCAGGAACGTTGGAGTGTTTTGCTTCTAAAATACACCGTACATTAGGGAATTTAAAGGCATAATCAGTAATAAAAACCTCGCATTAGCCCTTCAATTAGCTAAAAATGCGATAAACCTGTTTTAGCAACCATTTTTTCCACAACTACCAAAAAACCGTCTCAAAAATCACAAATTCCCATTTTTTCCAAGATAATCGATTGCAACATACGCGTATCTCTGATAATCGTGAAGTTTGTCCATAACTGGCTCCGTCCAATACAAATCAACGACTTCTTCGTTTAACGAAGAGGGCAGACGAGATCGATAAGATCGTTCCATAACACTTTTTGGCTGCTTTTTTGTCTGAAGACATGCACTAATCGACATGGCAAGATCATTAACAAGGCACACAGAGGCCAACGAGGCCACAATTTTCATGCTCTGGACTTTGAGTATATAATCCAGATCCAGATGGACAATCAGAGGTCTTAATTGGAGATCGTCCAGCCCCACGTCGTATTTGAAAACTCCATTCAGTTCGAGCGATTCCAAGACTCCGAAATGATGATGACTGTATCCCAAAACAAGGCCTTCCGAGGTTGTGTTGAGTAATTTCTTTTCGATTACATCCAACTTCAGAGCCGACCAGTGGATCTGCAACGTGAGCGCTTTGCCGGTGAAGGCCGAAAACGAGTCCATGGCGGTCTTGTCGAGGGTTCGTTGCTCGTAAATGCGCCAAAAAAAGACGGATAACAGCAGTTCCATGGGGTTCACTTCGTGATTAAGGTCGGGTTCGACCTTGGGTGTGAGTTCGCGACGTTGTTTGTATTCCTTTTGGGCTCGCAGAATCCAATGATAGAGGTCTTCCTTCTTGGGCTGCGGCTCTTGGAGGGTGGCTTGCGTGGCGGAAGAGGGGCCGCGGCGATGACCCGGCTGGAAACCGGTTACGGTAGCATTCGAACCCTGACGGCGATGGCCTAAAAAAAAGGCTGCGCATTTTAAGCCGGAAAATAAATTTTTTATCAACTTTTGGCGTGAAAATCGAGAATTTGTCGTTCGAAACTTTTTCGATCCGAAAATCATATTTCCGATCTCAAAATCGCGAAACATTGCTTTTCGCCATGCTTCGCCAAATACGTCGTTTTTTAACAACGCTTCATAAAAAATTTGCCAAAGTTTTTATCTATTTCATTAAAAATTTGAAAATCTCATTTCGACCACTTTTCCCTACCGGAAGTCCTCTGTGGAGTGGTTGGCATCGTTTTAATCCCGCTCGGACCCGCCATATTTGGCGGAAGCGATCCTGTGGCCGATTCAGCGAAGGTCGATTGGGTATTCGAAGACTTCAATTCGTCCCGCAAGGGAGCATCGGCCGTTTGGCTTCGTTGTAAAAGAGGCTTGGTCGGAAATTCGGGGACTTCTTCCACTTTCTCGGCCTCAGTTTGGCTTTCCAATGTGGCCATTTTCGAGGTCGATGGGGACTTTTCGATGACGCATCGGTACTTGTTGGCCAATTGATGGTCGAACAATTGGATTTGGCTACAAATCACGGTTTGCCAGTGGCTGAGAAGGGTGACAATCACCATTTTTCGGGTCTTTTTCTCAGCCAAATCGTCGAGCGCGCTGATTATATCCAACCAGTAATCCTGAAAATACAGAAATTTCCAAAAAAAAATTCGTTTTCGATAATTTGCTTTCAAAAAAAAACGCTTACAAATGAGGAAATCTCGGAAGTCCTAGCGATATATCGCAACAAGGTTGAGCTGACTTTGCAGGATGGGCAAGAATCGTAGAGTTTTCCGTTGATTTTATGATCATGCATCTTTGACGTCTTGTCCAACTGGAATAAAACTTTTTTTTAAAAATTTATTCATGAATTCAAATTCTAATTTCAGCCAAAAAAGACTGCAAAGTCCCAAAAAACAAAAAGTTTTTTACCTGCGCATCACTCCAGTCCAGGGCATCGGTCAAGATTTTAATCAGCCCAATATCTTCATAAAGTTCCACTTTTTCGGCAAAATCATCGATTCTCTCCCCTAAATTATCCATCTTTTTCAGCCAGGCATTCAAAGTTGGTGCAAAAACTTCGTGAAAAGTGAGTTCTTCGCTCTTTTCTCGGGCCTCGATCGGTTTTCCCAGGAACCAAGTGCAATTCAACGGCGCTATGTCAATGCTCAACGAATGGGTTGGGTCTTGATCGCGTGGATGCAGCTTGGGCTCTCGGATTGTGCTTTCGGTGCGTTTTGCGGGCTGCGTTGGGGTCGGTAAGTTTATGAGAGACAGTTTGGGGCCTGTGGGATAAACAGGTGGGCGACTGGCCGTGGAGCCGGTGCTGAATTTCACATCAACAAATGGGAGGTCCAGGTCGAACATGAGGCGAAGATGGGACTCTTTTGGCTTGAATTCCAGTTCCTCAAAGTTCGTGACGTATGTGGCAGGTAGTTTGACTCGTTGTTGCTGTTGTGGGATGTTGGTAAGGTGGAGGTATTGGCTGTGAATGGACTGAAAAATAATAATAATTATAATCCAAAATCAAAAAATAACTCCCTTCAGCCGCCCAACAGGCTATACTTTTACCGGGGAATGCTTAAACATCCTTTTTCCCACCTTAAATTTGATTTTAAATCCATTTTTCTCCGCTTTCAAATCTTTTTCCATCGAAAAACTCGGTACATTCAGATTGTTCATATTCGAATCGTTGTACCCATTGTCGGCGGCCGTCGTATTTCGCCGATTCAATTGTTTGAAGACATCATTCGAGGCGGTATTGTCGGTGTGAAACACTGAGGAGTCGATGCAAACCAGGCAGAATGAGGATACAAATTCGTTTATCTCGATGGCATCCTTTTCCGTCGTCATTGCGGGCTCGGATTGGAAGAAATTCAGGTCGATTTCAGGCAGATTGAAAAAGACATTTAAGGTGGTCGATGATGTTGATCCTAAATTATAAAATTAAAAAAACAAAAATTCTTAATAAAAAATATATTTTTTTTACCTCTCTCCTTGCTCAAATCCACGGTTAATGGCTGAGAATGCTTGCTGAGCGCACATTTGAAGTACATATTCTGCGGGACGATTGCTGGATGACAAATAGTCAAAGCTTTTGAGAACTCTTCCAGAATTTCTTCGGCGGCTTCTAAGGCTGGCGGAGTTAGGAAAATCTTAAAATACAGTATGTCATACATTTTTGAAACAGACAAGACTTTCAAACCATGACGATTACTATCTATTACTCAACATGCTTTCGAGAAATCCGAGTTTTACCTGCCAGTTCTGTCCGCAAATTCCCGAAATGTAGATTGCACTCTGGTCTTTGCTCCAATCCTCCGGAAAATGCGGTTCCGACTCCGTGGAAGTCGCGTACGAAGAGCTTCGGGCGTTTTGGACGTCCTTTCGAATCAGGCAGAGTTCTGAAACTCCACTTGTCAACAATTTAGTTTGGGTTGTATTCTTCAGAATCCATTTCATGATGGCTCCAGAGTGCAAAAGCTGGGGGCATTCTGGGTTTGCCGTTTGGATGTCCGCCAATTCGAGGTATTTCAAGTAATTTTCTTGGGATTTGTTGTCCGGATTCTGGGAATTCGCCGAATGGAATGAGTTTTCGCTGAGTTTCCGGCCGAGCTCTTCGGGCTCTTCTAGATCATCCTCCAGTACACGAATCCCGCTGGAAAGCAATTTTAAAGTGAAATAAAAATTTTCTTATTGAAACGTATCTCCGACCACTCAATTTAATCACGCTACCAGTCACTACTCTTCCCCAAAATACCAAAAATTTAAAAATTTTCTCAAATAAGCACCTAAAACAATACAAAATCGTCTTCCTTTTGCCAAATCCTCTAATTTCTTACCTCGTATCGCGGTCCAAGATACTCTGCATGAATCCGTATTGCTCCTCATCACCTTTCAGAGCGATTTCGGCCAATTTCTGGGTAAAATTTTTGGCAAAAAGTTTTCCGGAGATGTCATGGGCAGCAAAGAAATGTGAATCCCCGGTGCATCCGCATGCCTCTTCGTTCATCCATATAAAATGCAGTCTTCTCGTTGTCACATCGTGTTTTTTCAGAAACCTTTGTCGCTCTTCTGGCATCTTTTTTTCGTGTTCGGAGTACGGTAGTCGGATGTCCATGTCCACCTTTTTCACGTCGATTTTGGCCATTTCCGCGTAAATCCCGCGATTCGGGACATAAGTCAGTTGTCGGATCTTGAGATAGGGTATGGTGAATGTAAGATTCTCGTTGAAAGTGCCATTATGACTGTTGCAAAATGCCAATCGGAAGAATTCGGTGTTGAGTTGGACTACATGGGAGCCACTGCGAATTTGGAAGTCGATTCCGTCCAAGGAGACGCGACAAAGCTTATACTTCAAAGTATCAGAGCCCAGGCATTTCACCCGTCTGTCTTTTGGATCCAAATTGGTTAAATTGGACTTGGTGCAGCTCTAATAAAGAATATGCAAAATAAACACAAAGCGATTTTTGGCGATTTTCCCGGATAGTATTGATAGCGATTTTATGAAAAGATAAGGCTATTTCGAAGGGAATTTCATAGTGTTTAAACCTCACACTTCGATAAAATTTGGCAAAAATTTAGAGCAAGATTTTGCAAGGCATATTCGAAATTTCTAACTCACCTTTTCCAAAACAACTGAGGATTTCCAGGCCAAGATTTGGCAAGAGAATCGACATTTTTTACCAAATTCGGCCACATGAAAGAGGAGTTTCTAATTGAACACAATTTTTTTATAGCTGAATCCGCAAAAAGTGTCGATTTTTGACAAATCTCGGTTCAAAATCCTCAGTTGTCCTTGAAAAGAAATCTCGAATACGCCTTGCAAAATCTTGCTCTAAAATTTTACCAAATTCTTTCAAGAGATATGGTTTAAACTCTAAGAAGTTCCCTTCAAAATCGCCTTATCCTTTCACAAAACCGCTATCAATCCAACCAATAATCATTCTTACTTTAACATTTTCAAAATGATGACAAAGATTATACTCTTCCGGGAGTTGCATCGATTCATCCGGCATCAAGGCAAGAGCAAGGAAAGTTTCCGCAAAATGAATGACCGTAGTCACGTTGTTTGGCTGTAGTTTGGCATTCAGTTGGCCCAGAGTGACTTCCACTTGCCATGCGTATTCCACAACCTCCACCGCCCATGGAACTTCCTTATCCGAGTACAATCCGTGCCCTCTGAACTGAAAGGAGTCCAAAGTGAACCAATCGGGATTCGAATTGTCCCAAGTGGTATCGAATCTATCAGTCTTGAATTCCGAGCCCATAAATCCTGATAGATTGGCTGAATTCGATTTTGGCCAGAAATAGACGACGGTTGGGGCCAATTGAGCCTGAACTAGGCATTCCTTGTGGGTCTTGACCAGTTCCACGGCAATTTGTTCGTTGAATAATATGGGACAGAGATCCGGCGTTTCGGAGTCGGTTTTCGGTGAGAACGTTAGACAATGGGCTTGAACATTGTCCAACTGAATTCGGAGTTTGCAATTCATCGGACGGAAGAGCTCGGGGCGTTTGAAAAAGTCCAATTCGAAGCCCTTGACCACCGTGTGTTCTCGCTTTTCGGCATTAATGTCGGAGATCTAAAATCAACCCCAAAAAATAAATTTAAACTTCAAATATTCCCAAGTCAGAAATTTCGAACAACTTTACCTTATCATAGCTTCCAAAGTAATCGTCTTTGAGATCGAAAATCATTCGCACGAGCACTCCACTGAGTAAAATCTCGGATTCGCTGAAACTGATGTCAATCTCCAAGTTGTCGGGTGCCAATTCGGCCGGATGTGAGGTTTCTGTGGGAAGGAAATCATCAAGAAATATCAGTGGGATGTCCGAGTTCACTTTTGAAGGGATTGGATGATACTCGTGGTCGAAACGGACAGCAATTGAGTCGGTTCTCCAGATCTCCACAAAGCCCTAAAGATGGCAGATATTTAAATGAAACATCAATTCAAGTGCAAAACAGCACATTTTTTAAGATTTTCCTCACTGTTCTCACCTGTTCCGATCCGGCGGTCACAAAAACTTTGGATCCTTTCATTTTGGTCTTGCTGGCTGCATTATTGTGCAGTGCCATAAATAAGGGCTCTATTGTGCTTTGAGTGGGAACACGAATCCGTAGGGCCAATTCGCTGAACGCTTTGATCTCATAGGCGACTTTGATGGTTTCGGGGCTGAATTGGTCGAACGGAAGCGAGAAATTGATGGTCAATTGATTGCCCACGATGGCTGCTTGGGTGTTTTCGGCGGATTGGGAGGCGCTGAAAAGAAATTACAGTATTATTGGGAAATCTGAAATAATTTAGGACAACCTCGACACCGAAGGCTTATTTTGCGGATAACTTGGGAAACAATGGAAATATTTTATCGTACGAACAACCTCTCAGGTCAAAATTACAAGCCCTTATATTCCACCTCAGCCTACCCAGTATCCACCCAATTTTTATCATTCAGCAATAAAATGACTTCAAATTGATCGACGATATTGATATTGAAATTCCAGGTGTACGGCACAAACCGGCAGAGATCCGAGACATTGTCCGAGCTCCATTCGTCGATGAGGTCCGCCAAAAATCGTTTATGATCCCAGAAAAGGAAGGTCGAAATCTGATGAAGTTCGAGGCCGAAGTTCCATGACTGATGGGCGTTGTAATTGCGAGGGAAGTGGACGACCAGGTTGAATCGGGCCGTTTCGCAGGTGATAAAGTCTCGGAATGGAAGGCTCGTAGTGGCCTCGAGTTTGAGGAAAGTGCCCTTCGTCACTAAAAATGATTTAAACAGATTTTTTTTGCGAAACAAATTCAAATTTTTTTACACCAAATTTATTGTAGACCCCTGATTCCTCCCAAAGTACTTTTGCCAATAATTTGGGAAATAAGGGATCAAAATTTGTCCAAAACCCTCAAGGATAAACTGCACAATTTTTGAAGCATTCCTCGGGAGTTCTGAAATCAATAGTTTCACTGAATTGGCCAAATTTTTATTTTTCATTTTGAAAACGATCCTTTTTCTAGATTCCGTCTGAACAAAGTCGATAAAAACGAAACCCAGATTTCCAAAGGGCCTTTTATCAATAAAAAGTAACATGTCAAAAAATAAGATCCCCGGAAGTTCTAAAAACGCAACTTTTGTAACCTTCGGCCAATTATTTCCCAAAGTATTAACAAAAACAGCTTCCGGCTGACAGATCATATATACGAAACCTCAAACGTTTTGATGTGGTTTAACTTCTCTTACCCGACGTGTAACCGTTTTCCCCGCAGATCCAAGGGACTGTAAATTCGAAAATCGAGCCCGGCATAATCCGACTGTGCATTGCGTTCAATTCATCATTTCGCATAAACCACATGTCAATTGTGGCATCGCGGATGAAAAAGAATTCCGATTTGTGTTGTGTAAAGATGCGCTTCTCGCCTCTGCGAGGCATCTCCGTGATTGGGACGATCCCGTAATCGCTGGGGAAGAAGAAACTGTACAGTTCCGCGCGGCGTTTGTCAGCCCATGGACCGTAGGAAATGACGGTGTTCTTGTCAAAACGCCAGGTCGTTTCCCACACCGGGATATTTGTTGTGGTAGATTGGCAATCTTCCTGCATCACAAAGCCTAAAGACGGAGCAAAAATGCTTCGAAAAACAAATACACCTACCCAAAATATCTTGTTGATAGAAGAAATGGATGGTAGCGCTTTGAAGGATGGCGAATCCGTCTCCCATCGTTCTCGGAGGGTCTTCACGCTGTCCTTTGAAGCCGGTCTGCTTGACAAGCGAGATCCGAACATTCTCCAAGGTGGCCTTCATTCGGAACATGTGATGATCTTCCGGATTTGAAGCGGCCGTAATGTATAATTTGGCTGGAAATCAAAATATTGCATCAAAACCTCTGTCTTGGAACTTCGAACTTATAATTCAAAAAATATATTTTATACTCTACTTACACTGCGAGTTCTCACAGACCAAAGCAAAGGCATAGGGCATTCGCAAGTTGCCGGCAATGATCCTACAGCTGGTAATGTCCAGAACAATCACTCCCACCAGCCTCCAGAACTTGTCCCACCACGCCTCCAGCTGTTGTTCTTCGACTCGTTTGGCCAGTTGAGAAAAGGCGCTGTTGTCTTTGTCTGGGAGTTGCTCCTTTGGTGGGACAAAATGGCCGGCTGATGCTGAAGCACCTCGAGCCGCTCGGGCAAAGGCTTGATAGAGGTCGAGGCGATTATAGAAATGGATTTTGACACCATTCAGGGAGACATGGAGACGAGAAATATCTCTGAAACAATATTAATAAACAACAAACAAATTGCATGTCCAAATTATATTGAGTATTATTTATGCCAAAGAACACTCCTTTACCCATGCTTCCTATCCCTCGTCGCATCCAACTCTTCTTTTCTGGGAACTCTCCTCCAAAATGAAAATATTAGATATCCATCGTTGATTCTCAATGAATAGTCATCCGTCACCCACAACACCTCGCGAAACATAATCTTGCCGGCCAGAAGGGACACCGAAAAACTGCCCAGTGAGAAGTGTTGAAGCTGTTGTTGCTCTCCCATCAAATATGGGAGCAATCTCTTCAGGAAGATGCAGATCAACGTGCCGCAGAGGCGACTGAAGAAGTAGACCGAGAAGACGGCCCATGTGACGAAGAGGAGGAGGGCGCCCAGCAGGAGGAAGAAGTTGATGCCCGGCTCGTCGCCCTTCCACTCCCTGCGAATATCGGACTGGAGTTGTTTTAAGAGATCAATGTCAGCCAAGTTGTCCAATATGGACACGGCCGTGGAATTGGACATAATTTTTTTAAAATTACTCAATTTGTACAAAAACTTGGTTTACGAAGAGCGTAGTATTATCATCCTAAAACAAATTCAAAAAAATCGTCAGCTTCAGAGGGGAACACTTGACCTATGACGGGTCAAACGTTTCTTCTCGAGGTAAAATACGACAAACCAAATATTTCCAACGATTAATCAACGTATTACAGCTAAATCCAATGCTTTTCATTTTATATATTAATCAAACTTTAAAAAAAATCATGCAATATTCTGTACAATAGTATAAAACAACGTTAAAATCTGCACAAAACTTGAAAAAAATTGTGAATGTTAATAAATACCACTATAAAAATACGACATACAACAATATAACATATTTCAATTAATATAAGACACTTCTTTGTTGAACCTTGAGAGTTTTGATAAGAAAATGGCCAAATCTGCAAAAATTATGCAAAAAATCGTTAAAAACTAGTTAAAAACTGTTAAAATCGTAGAAAATTAAGGTAGCTGCGTAGTAAATGCAATGATATACACAGGCATGGGTCAAGGGGCACTTGAAAATCGAGGATAAGTAGACGGATTTTGGTTGGGCAACACAAGAAAAATCGGTGAAAATTTGACCTGTATTGTCGCAGAGAGGTAAATAAGCGGGCTGTTGAGCAGATGAACGAATGATATTTGACTCTGATAACTTTTCGGACACACACAAGCAATGCAATGGTCATGAAAAGACAAGGAGAATTCAATTCCCAAAAATTTGAGAAAAACCAAGGAAATTTCCGAAATTACAGTAATCCACGGCGCATAATTTGCTCATACGATCTTCATGACATGCAAAATCAATTGAAGTCGCTGTGACGTTTCAATCGGGCCACAATCATCGCAAATGAGGGTCGTTCCAAAGGGCTTAGATTCCAACATTCGGTCATCAGGTCGTTCATCGGAGGTGGACATGCCTCGGGCGGCTCCATTCGATAGCCTCGTTCGATATGTCGGACAACATCTTGGATTGGCTAAAAAAGGTTTCATTATTTCCAAATTTCCTAAAAATTCAACAAAAAATTGCAAAAACCTTACAATTCGAGGGTAAGGCACCCGTCCAAATGAATAAATCTCCCATAATAGGACTCCATACGACCAAACATCACTCTTGTTGGTGAAAGCCTAAAAAATAATTTGATAAACAAAAATTTCGATAGAAATCTCTTCGATTCGTTTTAAACAAGCCATCAATCATCAGAAAAGCCCTAAAATAGATAAAAACAGAAAAAATAAGCTCTCTTCTGTCAGCTATTACCAAATCAAAACGTTTGTCAACCGCCAACTTACTCCTTCTCTCAATGCCTCAGGAGCTGTCCATTTGATCGGGAATTTCCCTCGCCCTCGATCCACCGTTTTTTGGTCGACTTTTTGGGCGAGTCCAAAGTCACTGATTTTGGCGTTGTAATTCACATCTAGGAGCACGTTTCGGGCGGCCAAATCTCGATGAACCAAATATCTGGACTCCATGTAGGCCATCGCGTCAGCAACGTTCGTCGAGAACCTCAAAAGTTGCTCCTTCTCGACTTGATGCCGACCCCTAGACCTCAAGAAATCAACCAAATTCCCATTCGCCATGTATTCTATGACCATGAGGACTTCCGAGCCGGCTTGATCCATTGCGACGCCAACCAGACCAACAAGATTACTGTGCTTTAGGCCTCTAAAACAAGAAGATAAAAGTTTCGAATGTCTTTTAAGCCTAAGAATATTGCGGAAGACCACTGAGAATGTTTTCATCAAAAGATTCCGCCGGTATATGGTGGATCATGTCAAGATTCATCAAACCTACATCATTATTCTAGCTTCGTTGAGCAGATCACTTGAAAGTCCATTCTTTAGTGTTTTTACAGCAACACGGTTTGAATGGTAGAATCCGGCGAGAACATCTAAAAGCCAACAATAAAAATCAAAAAGGAACATACCACCAAATTCTCCGTGGCCAACGACATCACCAAGTTGAAGTTCATTTCGGGGGATAATAACTCCTGCCAATTCAAATTCAGTTAATCTCTCCTCCCTATTCGCGGCTTCACACTGCAGACGGAATGCTTCTGATACCTGAGGGGTCACTAAGCGATGGCAGAGGCCGTCTGCATCTCGTTTGTAATGCTATAATTGCGAAATATAAATCTTAGTACCTAAACTAATATAAACGATAAATAAGTAAGGAAACCTTACCGAAACAAGTTGAATCAGATTGTCAAAGAGCTCTTCGTGGTCGCAGGTGTATTGGTTCTTCACCAGATATATCCTAAAAAAAAGAGATAAAAAAGCCCAATTCTTTGCATATGTGAAGGTGCAGATAAAAATGAAAGCGGTCAGTACAACTTAAAAAATAAACACTATGGTCAAAAAAGCTTTGCAGCGACTCTACTCACTGATGATTCATAAATATTTCAATAGAAAAGGTAAAACAGAATAGTTCCACCTATTTGATAGCATGACTAAGATAATACCTCCCATTTTAAAGAAAAATCGGCAATTTTCTTAGACGTCCTGGGTACCCAATTATGAATTACACCTAAATACACCGCAAATACCAAAAAAAAGGTTATTACCTATAATGTTCGACCTTTCCTTTATAAGCCACACACAAGGTGAAGTCTCCCGGATAATTCGTCGAGTTTCGTATTAAAAAAGTCCCATCGCTTCGTCCTCGCAGCAATCTAAACATCAAGCAATGAATCTCTAACAAGTCTACTTACCTTTCAGTCTGATCCCGTGTGATTTGACCATGAAACCAGGGCATTTTCGAGTCGTCCACTGTTGAAGTGGGGAAGGCGCCATTTCTAATGCTCATTCTGGCTCTGCATAGGACATCGACTTGGTCAACAACTCTTCATTGATTTCTGAAACAATATTCAACGAGATGAGAAGGAAAATGCGGAATTATATCGAAAGGCATACGTAAATTCATAAAATTATATTATCCATGATGGTAAATGCAAAAAAAGGCCTAAAAAGCTTCAATTCAGCAAAATTTTGATATCTAAATGTTTTCAATGCTCAAACAAAGCCACACCCCTCTATCAGCAAAATTTCTCTGCTATTCTCACAGAAATTTTAGGTACTTTTCATCAATCTAAAACCATAAGCAAAAATTTTTTCCACTGGAAAATTAGTCATTAACACGCTAATTCAACGGAAATGCTCTTATCAGTCAGTGAGCTCAAATTATATTCCACCATATTACACTAGTCCGCAATCTCAGGCGCCTACCTGCCCGCAAAACAAGTTAATTAAATAAATTAGAGACGAGCTGAACCGACCCAAAAAAATGTGCGGAAGTGGATGGCGCCGGAAATGCTTTCTTTTTCAGATCGTTAAAGACAATGAAGTCCGCTCTTCACTGGAGGAGATCGGGACTTTATCCTTGAGCTTGCCGCGACTCGCACTTTGGGTGGGCGCGAGCTGCGTAACGAAAATTTTCCGACTTTCGAAAAAATTGCGAGATTTGAGTCGCACCTTGCTGATGAATCAAGAATGGACTTACCGTCTTTATTTTTAGACGATTGTTTACATCTTAAACTCTTCCGAATCAGATGATCAGTTAATTTTGGGGTTCAGGTTTTTTTACAGTTATGTGTAAGATAACAATTCCGTTTGTTGAGGTCATTTCCGGTTTCCACATCCGTCCTGGAGTCATGGACTGGTCGTTTGAATATTTTTGGCGTTGTGCAATGTGAAGTTTTGGTTATTCGATGCTTAATCTTGCAGTAGACAACCGGTATATTTGATGGCGTCGCTGACGAAGTTGAACCTGGACGAAAGATTTGACTTGTGCCGAAAATACTTTTTCATTGGTCTCTTGGCTTTGCCATTTGTCTGGTTGGCCAATGTGTTTTGGTTTGGACCGACAATCTGGAGCAAAAAGATTTCTGAGATGGAAGTGCCCGAAAGGAATATGATAAAGTGTAAGTTGTTTAAGGGTCTTTTGTTTCTGCTTTTTTAGGAAGTGAAGAATGACGACTTTAGTCGGGTATGGGCGAGATATGCTTTTTCTAAAGCTGCTCTTGATAGATTCTCGTCTTGGGGGCAACACTTGACATGTGCAATATCATGGGTCAAGTGTTTCTTTCTGATTGTACTGTCTTGTGGTTATTGGAGAACGGCTTTTTACGTTGCAGTACCGATTTTGCTTAATTTTCAGACCTTATCGGATCAGCAATCGGCGTTATTTCTTGGACTTTGTTGATCTCCTTCTGGGTATACGTCTACTCAACCAATCGTGTGAATCGAGTTGAATGGGCTGAATCCTTGACGTTTCTTTTTCCTCTCGGCAGAGTTTAACTCTCATTTGGATATCAATTTCTCAGTGATCTCAGTACTCTTAACTTATAATATCAAAATGCTATTTATTTTAAATTAAATAAATTTTCAGTTTATATGTGCTTTGTTATCGGTCATAGAGAAGGTCCTTGATGAGTTGAATAGTCCGGGGATCAGCCAGAATGGCCATATGATCGGCATTTTCGATCTCATGAACAGTCACCTAAAATAAGGTCCGAAATTTTTGGAAATTCAAACTTTCAGTTGATTTTTAGAGTTTAACTACTAGGTTATGGTTTTTTACGCTGCTAGGACCTTGATTCAGTATTTTAAATCTAACTTCACACACATTAGTTATTGAAAAAACGTCTGACATCCAAGAAAATCTCAAATCTTACATCTCTCCCTTGATTATTTCCTTTCCATCCCTTGCAAATCTCCAGAGATACTCGATTGACCGTCCCATCGCCATCTCCGTACGTGATGACCGGCTGATAATCCGGGAAATACCCTTTGGCCCATTTGAAGAACTCCGGAGTTTGCACTGCATGGCCATAAATACAGTGAACTGGGACACCGGGCGGATCCAAAAGCAACGCCGGATTGGCCAATTTGTATTGTCGCAGACCCAATTCGTATTTGATATCGGTGAAGAACTCCTCCAGATTACGATTGCTGTAGTTTTTGGTGTCGGTTTGGGCGAAAACGTAGTCCGGCCACAGCTGTTTTGCGGGGAAAAGGAGACCCGAACTGGTGAAGCTCCGCTGCATAGCGCGCAGTTCGCTGGGAGGCAAGAGGATTCGATAGTAGTCCATGTTGTAGCCGGAGGCATACAGTTTGACAATCTGCATGGATCCGCCCCATGCACCGGCCAAGGAGACATGAGAATGGATATATTTGTCCTTCCAGATCTGGAATCTTCTTAATTAAATCTGCTGTAGATTCAGAGGGAAACCATTTGATGATGGGACTCTGTTCTTAAAACACCATCAAAAATTTAATTTGGAAGATGGAAAAGAAATCCGAAGTTTTTTGATTTTTTTAAACGATAAAAAAATAATTCTTTTCCGCAGAAAATCCGCAAAGAAACGACTAAAATCGTTTTTTTCTCTGACCGCCCTCCTCTTTTCGCATACTCCCTCCGAAAAAGATCGGTGAATATCTCGGCTTCCTCTGCAAAGCCCGGGATAAAATTTTCAGGAATTGATACGGGGCTTGTCTGCAATGTATATGCGAAATTTGGAAAAAATCCGAAAACTTACCTGATCCACAAAATTATGATAAAAATAGTTCATCATGGGATTTCCCATGCTATGAGCAAGGATTATGACCGGTTTATGGTCATTGTAGAGGTAGACCGTCTCAATCAGAGTCTTGAGAGATACGAAATAGTTGATCAGTTCCGCTTAAATACGATTTTTGAAGAAAAAAACGCAATATTTTACTATAAAATTTTCCGAAAATGGCCTTACGCGGTGACTTCCTCCAATCGAATGGTGCCCCAATAATATTCTTGGCTCTGGTGTATCCCCACGCCACCAACGCATCAACAATTGGTTGAAAATATCGACCAGGCGAGTACTTGCGCGGGTCCAACCACTCGACCGTGTCGACCCCTCCGAACCCAGGCACCTTCACATCCACGCCGGGCGAGTTTTGGGACTGACCGGTGGTTTCGTTGAACACAAGTTTCATATTGTCCGCCCAGCAGTCGATCTTCACCGGCACAAACGACTCAATGTCCAGCCAAAGGTCGAAAAACTCTGCCGTTTTCGAGTCGCATATGTAATGAACTGTTGAGGGTTTGCCGGTCAGGTTGGCTTGTAATTGACTTCCACCATCGCCGGGGACTAAAAAAAATTTTTTTTTGGCGAAAAAGCCCATTTTCAAAAAAAAATCAAAAAAATTTTGAGTAAAAATTTTGGTTAGAGGGGACCAAAGCAAAAAAATTGAAGAATTTAAAATTGTAATTAAAAAAACTTTTCCGCATACTCTAAATGGTCTACAAATCAA
Organism: Bursaphelenchus mucronatus; assembly: GCA_025436335.1. Taxonomy (NCBI): domain Eukaryota; kingdom Metazoa; phylum Nematoda; class Chromadorea; order Rhabditida; family Aphelenchoididae; genus Bursaphelenchus; species Bursaphelenchus mucronatus. The sequence continues at coordinate 11,576,266 of CM046357.1, read as the reverse complement.
TTTCCAAAGATTTTCGCCCTCTCCTTACGACCCGCGTCAGAGACATTCAACGATTTTTTTCGGCGAAAAGAAGATGTATTTTAGGGTACCATCCCGCGAAATTTCAGCTGCAAACTTACTCAAAATTATTGGATTTGACGGCCGTTTTGGATCGCCGGGTTTCCGCCGATACGGTCGAAACGCTTTGGGATCGGGCGGATGCTCGGGAGTTAGCAGAATGGCGCCAGTCGAGCCGATCAGCAAGGCCCACAACGCCGTCCTCCACATCGCAATTGAGAAAGGGGGGAGAAACAGCTGGACTCGGACGGGGGCTTATCAATTCGACGGTCTCACGAGATACGACGCAGTCTTTGACCGCAAAAAATGGTAAGTTCGTTGCGTAATCGCGGAGAAAATGGAAAAACCCCTAAGGGCATTAGAGTGAAAGTTATGAGATGTCAGCTGATTTAGACAAAGTTGAGTGCAAAATTCAATGCGGAGCGTGCTTGACAAGCTGAGTTTGCAAAAATAGGCGTATTCTATTGTTTTCGTTGCGGCACCAAAAGTTCGATTCGAACAGTTGAAAAGCAAAATTTACGGGATAAAAATCAAGTTAGAGTGGTCGAAAAGACTGTAACACCTCCTCAAAAGCCCTAAACTTTAAGATCTAGCTTATTTCAGAATTTCAAATTATCGTGGTGAGACCCGGACTAGTTTATCAAAATAAACACCAAACGGCTAGCTCTCCCTTTCGAAAAACGGTCCATAGAACAGTTGTCAAAAGGATTACTAAGCCTGAAACCAAAAAAAAATTTGAATCAAAGCTTGTATCATCGATGTATCATTATAATACATAAAAAAGGAGCTGACAGATAAAACCGAACAAATTTATTAATCCTTGGAATGGACAAAAAATGGTCGCTTATCAGAGAAAACGGAGACTGGGCCACTACTTTGGGCTAAGGCAGCAGGATACGTCGGAACGTTGCTGGGCCGTCAGAAATATGAAAACAAAATCATAAACAGTCAGGAAAAACTGTCGTATGAGATCAGATATGAAAGGCGTTTCGACTAGCAACGGGAAGTTTGACCAAATTTCTCTTTCAGCAGAGACAGTCTGACCGGTAAAATTACTTTATTTTTTAAAATTCTGTTAGAACAATTTTTTATCTTTGTTTTTTTGCAGAAATTTGAATTTTTTTATATTTTTTGGAAAAAATTTGCTTTTTTCTACTGTTTCCAAGCAGCTAAAAAATCGTTTATTATGCGAATTTACAACTGTTAGTACCCATATTTCTGTTTGCGATAAATGGCCCTTGTTTATAAGAGAGGAGTGCACGGTTCAGACCTCAAAACGCTGATTCGAATGCGTTCAGATACGTTTCTCTCGCAACGACGCCGTCGTTACAATGATCTTCGGCACGTTCGGTAATGGAGAGGACGAATCTGAAAAAAATTATTTTGAAAAATACGCAAAAAAATTTTTTTTGAAGGTGCAATTGAAATTTTTGGACCCTCTTCAAACCAGGTTTATATATTCGATATAGGCCACATAATAATTCCTGCAAGTTTTAGCCCCCACTTTCCACGCACAGCCGAGATATTCAATGATATTTTTTGCGAGAGAGCACATAAAATGGGGAGAGACGGACAGACGAAAAGTGCCTTTCACTTATAATTTTCTCTGTTTTGTTTGGAAAAAGTTGCACTTTTGTGGAATTATTGCACTCTCTTCTAATAATTAAAAAGTTTTTGCTTGAGGTGTTTATAAAAAAACAGAATTTATTTCCATACCCATCTTGTCCATGCCATTTGAGATTTGAAGGCTTTGAACGGACGCCGACGAATTCCGTTGCTTATCCACCAACGAACTCTTCGGGAAGACGTCGTCCACCTGGCTCTGCCTGCACACCATAAAAATTACACCGGCCAAGATCAGCAGCAGGATAAGGAGAAGGCCCAGAACGACCGTGAAGTTGATGGCGGAGGCTTGCATTCTTCAAATCGGGTTAGTTGCGCATGCCCGAGCACGCTGGACAGCGGGATCTCGTCTTGTTGACGATGATTTGGCTACTAAAAGTATTTACTTTAATTTTGGATTTTTTAAAACGCGAAATTTTTTATTATTTTCGAAAAATCGGCTTTAACAGTTTGAAAAAACATCGTTCAAATTTAGAAAACAATTCGCTAAGGTTTTTATTGTGAAAAAATTATAAAATCAGTTGAGATTTTTAGAAAAAAATGGCAGAAAATCAATTTTTTGCAATTTCGAATCTCAAAAAATCGTTTTAAATTAGAAGTAGTACACAAAAACTGGATTTCCTTCAATCAAAACTCGGACAGTTACAGCCAAAAACTTTTTTTGTCTAACGGATTTTCCTCATTCTACGTGCTCTCTCGCAAAAAGAAATTTAAACATTATCTCGGCTCGCCATATTTGAGAATTAAAATTTTCAGGAATGTGCGGAATATGCAAAATATGTGTGCGGAATTTGAAGAAAATTAAAATATTGCACATAGGGGTACCTACGGAATAAAAAAATTTAATTTTCGACCTAAAAATCTCCCAAAAATTGCATCCGTATGAATTTGCAGGGATTTTTGATCTCTCTTCACTGTTCACGCTCGAATGCAAACAACAAAAATTTCGGGGACGGCCCTCGTTCCCAGAACTCATAATAAAACAGGAAATGAGAGGGACATGAAGGAATAGCTAACAGTAATAAATGTTATTGAAAAAAAACTTAAAGACTTGGCTGACGAAATTGTCAGGGGTCAATGTCACCAAAAGATTTTTTAGATTAAAGCATCAAAAATTTAAAAAAATTACTTTTTTTTAAATTTCGGTTTTGACTGACAGGGAAACTACTCCCAGTGCGACGCTAAGATTTTGATGAAACTTGGCACAATTTCATAATGATTTTTTATAACAAATATGGGGGACCCCACGTTTGGCAGAAACGATCGAAATTTTTATGTCGAAGATTATCATGTAAAGTTTCATCCTTATTTCTATTGTAGAGGGTAATGTTTCCACAAAAAATCAATTTTTCCCGCACAAAACTGGCAAAAATATAGGCAAAAAGTTTTTTTTGGTTTTGACCGCTCTCCACGTTTTCAGCACTCTCTCGACCGAAATGATCGTTCAATATCTCGGCTGCCCCTGCAAAACGCAAACTAAAATTTTCAGAAATTGAGATGTGGCCTATGCACAAAGTGTGTGCCAAGTTTTGTGAAAATCTGAGCGTTGCACTTCACGCACTTTATAGCAAAAAAATATATATATTTTTTCTGATTTTTGGCTTGCAAGAAAACTAAAAATTAAAAGGGAATATAATTTATTCATTAAAAATGATTTTTTTCACCAAAAACTCTGAAAGTTATAAGCGAATCTTTGTCTGTCCAAGTCTCTTCACTTTGCGTACTCTCTCGCAAAAAGATGGTTGAAAATCTCGGAGGGAATTTGAAATTTCAATCTCTTTTGGGATTGGCATAGGTTGGAAGATTAAATTAGCAAAATTTGAAGAAACTTTTCTATAATATAAAAAAAACTTGCTAAAAATCGGGAAAAAATTGGGTTTAGATCTCAACTTTTTAAGCCCTCCAGACTGTTTCTCAATATTTATATCCGATCTTCTCAGTCTTTCGCAATTTGCCTGAAAATTACTAAAAAACGTCTTGAAACCCCTCGAAAACTCTTGGGACCTTGTAAATAGTCATATCCTGGATAAACAAACCGAATCTTTGGCCGCCCAACGTAATTATTCATCATCATTTCGCGAGGGGAATATTCGAGTGGTAAAAGGAAATCCGGCGAATTGCTTGAGGCACTATTAAAAACGTAATCTTTAACGAAACATGGCCAATGATTTCTAATGACTAAAAAGTGGAAAAATCAAGCGAGAGAGCACGTGAAATGAGGAGAGTCGGACAGACAAAAAACAGGTTGGCTATAACTTACGCTTGAAAAAAAATTTTATTGTAAATAATTTCGACTCTCTACTTTTAATTTATACTAATTTTTTTGGTCTTGATATTGCAATTTTCTTTATTAATTTGCATAGGTAAAAAGTTTACATTTCCGTATTTCGGACCTGAAAAAATCATTATAAATCAGAACGGAGAAGCAAGACGATTCCACAAAAAATCAGTTTTTGAAATGCAAAACGCGAAAACTGTTTTTTGTCCGACTCTCCTCATTTCACAACCTCTTTCGTAAAAAATTTGTTGAGTAACTTTACTGCGGATGGGAGACATGTGAAAATCTTGGAAAGCAATGAAAATATGAATTTTCTTACGTACTCACGCGAGGCATAGGTTACACACCAATCCCTAAAAATTTTAGCCCGCGCTTTTCAGGCGCAGCGGAGATATTCAACGATCTTTGCGGCCGAGAGAGTACGGAGGGCAGTCAGAGAGAAAAATGCTTTTTGACCATAACTTTGGCAGTTTTATGCGGAAAAAAAGAATTTTTTTGTGGAAACATTACCCTCTATGGTAGAAATAGGCGTGACACTTTTCATGCTTAATACTGCTAAAAAGTGTTACATTTTTGCAAACTTTTGATGTAAAAATCTCGGTCGTTTCTGCAAAGCGCGAGTTAGGAGTTTTGCATTTATATTTTATCGTTAAAAAAATAATACTAAATTTGTGCCAAGTTTTATCAAAACCTGAGAGTCGCACTCGGTACATCCGTTGGTAAAAGAATACAATTCAATTTCAACTATTCGGTCGACTTTTCCAAAGTTTTCTAAGCAAATTTAAGGTCTGTAAAATTCCATTGAAAGCTATAAAAAACCCTAAAAATTCCTTCTAAAACAATGGAAAAGAAAAGAGGGTAAGATTCGGCCCCTCTAATCCCAATATGATTATAACTTCATTTCCCAATACGATTTACATCTCGTCTTTTCCACACGATTTCAAGCATATGAAGGCTCAAAGAGGCTACGTGACCAAGTGTCCTTTTTAAATTTTGCTTCCTTTCGGCCAAAATAAAATACCATAAAACTTTAACAAATTTTTTTTCTTTATTTGAGTGCGAGCTCAAATTTTCTTCAAATTTGGTGCACACGTTCTACCCATGTCTTGTATCCATGAAAAAAGAGTGTAGAGCAGAATGCCAAATTTTCGAATTGAAAAATAAAAACTTTTAAAAAACAAAAAATTTTCACAAAGGTAGCACTAACAATGAAACCCAAAGAAATTGGAAAATGAAAGGGTCTTGAGCAAACGACCTCTCCATCATCTCCAATATATCATTTTATTTGCTTACAATTTCATATCAAAAAGACCCACCCCCGCTTTCGAACCCAAAAACGGACGACTTTACGTAGTTCATGGGTCAAAGTGGGGTCAGTTGTAAAGCACAATTTTTTGAACCTGCGATAGATAAAATTTTGGTGAGACTTGGAGAAATTTCAAAGTAACATTTTGTAAGATTTTTTGAAAAACCATCGGGATTTTTAGGTTAAAAGTCGAAAAAATGAACTTTTTTGTATTTTTTTAATAATGGAAGTACCCCAAATGTGACGCTCAGATTTTCTTTAAGTTTTGCACGTACGTCAGACATAGGCCGCATATCAATTCCTGAAAATTTTAACTCGCGCTTTCCAGGCGCAGCGCAGATATTCAACGATCTTTGCGGCCGAGAGAGTACGCAAAACGCGGACGGCAGTCAAAGAGAAAAACACCTTTTAGCCATAACTTTGCCAGTTTCGTGCGAAAAAAGTTAATTTTTGTTCGAAACATTACTCTCAATAGTAGAAATAGGCATGAAACTTTTCATACCAAAAAAGTGTCGCATCTCGCCAACTTTTGATTTAAAAAGTCGCTGCAAAGCACGAGCTAAAAGTTTCTATATGTCTTAGAAAACCTAATACTAAATTTGTGCCAAGTTTAATCACTTGGGGTACTCACCTGTAAGATTTAAACGCAAAAAAAATCAGAAATGAAACCTCCATGAATGTCGGAAGAAGTCAACAAAAAACTTTTTCGTCCGAAGTTGTCAGTCATGAGTCATAAACGACGTTTCACTGACCTTCGGAGTCAAAAAAAGAAAAAGTTTTCTAGATCTAATCGTCGACTTTACGACCGCTCTGGGACAGTAATTTTGGACTTTTTTAAATTTCTTTAGTCTTCAAAATTTCGTCGCAAAAGCAAGACGACATTCGACTTTCAAAATATATAAAGCATTTTTTTGCGAAAAAGTAGATCAGAAGTGCAATAAAACTTGCGTATAAACGTTCAAAAATATCTACCCCCGTCGGGGAACTCGCCACTTATACCCCCGTCATAAACAACAGCACAATTGTTCAAATTATGCAAATCGCTAGAGGAAAAAGTTTTTTTTGCCCTACCCAATTCTAGGGACTTTTTTACAACGCACTGTCATAGAGAAAAAAAACAATTTTTTTGCCTTGAAATTTTAGCTGACGCTATACATTTTGCAAAGCATTTGTGAAATTTTGTACAAACATTCTGTCTTAGTCGCATAACAATGGCCAAAAATTGTGGGTCACGCCTTCCAGGCGTAACCGTGGTATCAACTATTTTTTTCGAGGGAGTACGAAAAATCAGGAGAGTTGGACAGAGAAAAAACATTTGGCCATATCAGCCAAAACAAATTTGAAATGGCCCGTAAATTCCCAAAATTCTGAGTCTCAAAACGAAAATTGGGGTAGCAAACATGTGTGTCGAAACCTCATCATACAGGCAGAGAAATCATAAACGACTATCTACGATCTTTTTCAAACGGTTCACACCACTTTTCTAAATTTTTCTTTCATCCTGTCTTAGTTATGTTATATTTGCCGGGCAACTTGATATCGACGAGCCAGGCCAAGGCAAATATGAAACGGCCCGGGCCCTGCCAACCTCTACCGGCCCGGTTCGTAGGCCGCAATTTTTGGCCGTCTAGGCGATATTAGACATGGCTCCCGGGCCGGGCCGAAAATCGGCCCGCGGGCCGTTTTAAATTTGCTTTGGCCCGGCCCAACAGCGGGCCCGGGAGCCATGTCTAATGTCGCCGTCTTGAGTGGTTTCTACAGAAAACCAATTTTTTACATCAAAATCCCCGCGGGATAAAAATCATGTTTATCTCTAACCGTCTCCCCTCATTTTCCGTTCTCTCTCGCACAAATACCAATAAATTTCTGAGCTTTTCCTGGAAAGCGTGAACTGAAATTTTCAATAACTAATGCATGACCCACACAGAGGCTCTGTGCAAAATTTGAAGATATTCAGACCGCTGCGCCTGAGGTAATAATTTGTTTTCTCCAAAACAAAAGCCAGACGAGAGAAAAATATTATTTTGGAAAGGGTCTTGAACAAAAGCAGAAAGTTTTTCGATTATTCCATATTCAGGGCTGGATTGCGTAAATGGATATGTAGGTTCCGAACCCTCCAGAGTATTAAATGTCAGTAAATATTCTCCATACCGTATTTATAGACCGATTTCCCCAAGAAATTTGTTCCCCAAAACGCGAAATTTTCTGAACTGCTATTGTAAGTCAAAAAAGCCCTCGCAAAGTTTCTGAATGAATGAATTTGAGTCGATAATCGCCAAATCCGATTTCATATCGAATGACCTCTAAAAGAAAAAACAAAAGATCAATGTGTAATTGGAAATGGAAGTAAAATGAAAAATTAAGGCATGAAGAAAGCTTGATTAATTGAAATAATACGGTTAATCGTGTCCGAGCACAGTTTCTAACCTATTTTGTGGTAGTCGTAAACCTACAATCCAGATAAAACTTATGGATCTTTGTTTGTTGGAACAACTTTTGTTTTTTTCTCAAAATTTAAGTAAAAACTGAGAATTACATTTGCATATACATTTTTCATAAAAATCTCCTTGAAAATTCGCAAAAAAATCACCTGCAAGTCACTTCTTCTCCAACGGCTTAACATAAAATGTGTTTGAGCTGTTATAAATACACCCCAAACATCGCAAACAAAAGCCATTTGAGTCACTACAAAACAGGATTTTTGTGCCAAATCTGGACGTTGACGTCTATTTTAAAGACGATTATTTTGGATTATTATGCTGCAGATTCGAACATACTTTTAGTATTAAGATACAAAGCAAATTTCAAAATGTTTTTCGCGACTACCAAACATAGTTTTGTATACCAAAAAAGAATTTCCCCAAAAAATGTCTAAATTTAGGCTTTTGCCCTTAGGAAAACCACTTTTTGCCTCGAAAAACCAATTTCCCGGCATGCTGAATCAAGTTAAAGTCTTTGAATTCCGAGAACGCTGAGAAATAGAAATCACTCGAATTCGACTACTTTCCCTCATAAATCGGCCGTATGTCATCGTAAACCCTGAAAGAAGTCGCAATAAAACGTGCAAAACAAGACTTGAGCCCAATTCCTTCGCACTGTGCATTGTTTCAGCGGCGCGGAACGGGGATTTCAAATCGAATTTAGCCCCATTTTGAGGGCGAAAAAGTCGGAGGAACGGCGAAATGTCCCAAGTTTTTCGAGAAATCTTCATTTCTCAGATCTTTCCGCGTAAACAACGGAAATTGCCCTCCGGCGGTAATTACCTTAAGCGAGTGCTGGGGACGGGAAATTGCGTAAAATGTGGATATTAAAAGTCTTTCGAGGCATATATTGGATTTTTAGCTAAGTCTTTGCAGATATAATCGAGATTTTATATTTAAAACTCAAAAAAAAATCCCAATTGAAATTCTACAAAAAAATTAATTTTTTCCCGTTGTAAAACGAAAAGATATTATAGATATAGCCGAAAACGTTTTACCGCATCTTCTCATCACTTTCCGTCGCCTCTCAACGGAAAAGTTCTTTGAATACTCCGTCGGTAAAGTCGCTGGAGCGACGTGCACTGTGCGAAAACAAAAGTTCACTTTGCACTGTGCAATTTCTTGGATTTCGCACCGTGCAATGCACTTTGACCGTTTTCGCACAGTGCAAACACCAAAAATCACTGCAGCGACTTTCCGTCCGGCCTCCTATCTTGCAAAGAACGAACTAAAATTTTAAACACTACATTCAAGATTTATTAACTTTGTGCTACAAAAATTTCAAAAACATCGGACCGTTGCATCATTCGATATTCCTTTTTCAAATGCGTTAACAAAAAATTTTATTTGAAATTGAATTTAAATTGGTTATTGAGTTTTCCAAAGCTTAGAGTTTCTCTTTCAAATCATCCTAGATTATGTTGAACGTCGTTGCCGATGTGCACATACACTGACTTGATCTGACTGTATTCCCGCAGGCATTCCACGGAGTTCTCTTTCCCATGACCTGAACTCTTGTAGCCGCCGAACGGAATGTGGACATGTGTGTCGTTGTAGGTGTTCACATATACCGTTCCCGCTTCCAACGCCGCTGCAACGCGATGGGTACGCTTCACGCACGAGGAGTGAAGACCCGCCGCCAGTCCGTAGACGGTGTTGTTGGCGCGAGCAATGACCTCTTCTTCGGTCTTGAAGGGCAGCAAGAGGAGGACTGGGCCGAAGATCTCCCGTCGCACTACGGTCATGTTGTCGTTGAGATCGGCGAGAATTGCGGGCTCCAAGTAAAAGCCGTCCTCAACGCCTTGGGGATGAATTCGTTTGCCTCCACGGATTAGAGTGCCTCCCTGAAAAGTAGAAAACAAAAATTTTTGTTGCAAAAACATGTTATATACATTCCACCTCGCACTCATCTGAATCAAAAATTGAGTGCCAAATTCGCAACCCACCTCTCTCACAGCGCTCTCCACAAATCCCAAAACCTTGTTCAAATGGTCCTCGTTGATGATGGCGCCCACATTATTCTCTCCTTTCAATGGATCCCCCACCTTGATCTTCTCACATTCTTTTCTCAACTTCTCAACAAACTCGTCAACGATTGACTCTTGAACGAAGACTCTCGTAGCGTTTGTGCAAACCTCGCCCTGGTTCAAGAAATTGGCCAGAATTGCGGCGTTCACGGCTTCGTTGACGTCCGCATCCTCGAACACAATGAATGCACTTTTGCCTCCCAACTCCAACGTCACGGGTTTGATGTTGTTTTGCGCGCAATTGCGTTGAATTGCCTTGCCGGTCTCGACAGAGCCGGTGAAGGAGACGCGACGCACGTCCTCGTTTTGGCATAAGGCTTCGCCGGTCTCGGCATCTCCCTAAAAATTCGGATTTGGAGAGAGGCGTTAAGAAATATTTCGACAAAAAAAGTCCGTTCAAAATTAGGAAAAACATTATAGAAGCGCCTCAAGATGCTCAGATCTTCATAAAATTTTGCACACGCCTCATCACCGGATTAGTTCCCAAAAATTTCAGACAAAATTGCAAATTTTCAGGTTTTCGTGGCGGGACCAAAAATCTAAATGCTCAGAGTTTCTTTAAATTTTGCACACATGTAGAACCAGGTTTGCAAAATAATTTATAAAAATTTTAGCCGGCGGTTTGCGGAGATTGTCGAGGAATTCAGCGTTCTTTTTACGAGAGATCACATAAAATGAGGATGGTGGTCAGAGAAAAGTTCGTCTTTAGGCCAATTTCGCATCGAACCAAAATTCCTTTTGTGAAAATGTTGCATTGTAACAGTACAAACAGCACCGTCAACTCACTTGAACCACATTATACACTCCATCCGGCAATCCGGCGGCTTTCAAGACCTCCCCTAACGCGACCGGACTGCCCGGTGCGAACGGGGAGGGCTTGTAGACGACGGCATTTCCCGCCGCCAACGCCGGCGCCACCTTCCAAACGCACGTTTGGAAGGGATAATTCCAGGCGCCGATGCAGCCAACCACCCCGAAAGGCTCACATCGAGTGTAGCAGAAACGATCGTCCGGCAGTTCGAAATGATCTCCTTAAAATATTAATTTCTGTATTCCATTTTATAAAGCAAAGTATATATATCAAGTGCGATGTTCTGATTTTCGGTAAATTTTACACATTACTTTGGCTTAAGCCACATATCAATTCCTGAAAATTTTAGCTTGCGCTTTACAGAGGCAGCCGAGACATTCAACGCTCTTTGTGGATGAGAGAGCACGGGAAACGTGGAGAACGGTCAGAGAGAAAAACACTTTTCGGCCATATCTTTGCCAGTTCCGTTCGGGAAAAAAATTATTTTTTAGGGTAACGTTACCCTCTACCCGAGAAATCAGCATGGAACTTTCCATTCCAAAATTCACCAAACATTGTCAATTTTTTTCCGATTTTCGACCTAAAAATCTCCGCCTTTTCTGCAAAGCGCGAGCTGGCAATTTCGCATATTTCTTAAAAAAAGACTATTCCAAGTTAGTGGCATTTGGACCACTTATCCTGTTAGATATGCTGGAATCACCTTTTGGCATTCATAAAGAAAAACAATGCTAAAAAAAGAGGAGATACCTTTCAAGACAGCCGGTGCGATCCCACCGTAAAACATGAAAGTGTCGGCACTTGACAGGATGTCTTCTCTCGCTTCATTCACCGACTTCCCGTTTGTTTTTGATTCCCAGACGGCCAATTCTTCGACATTCTCCTAAAATACGTTGAAATTTATATTTTACTGTTAATTCGATACAGCGCGTAAAAAACGACGGAGAGTTTTACGTCAAAAGTCGGAAAAAATGTGACACTTTTTAGCAAATTTTTTTATGAAAAGTTTCATACCTATTTCTACTGTAGAAAGCAATGTTTCTGCAAAAAATCAATCTTTTTCGCGCAAAACCGGCAAATGGCCAAAAAGTGTTTTCTCTCTGACCGCTCTCCGCGTTTCGCGTGCTCTCTCCACCGCAAAGATCGTTCAATATCTCGACTCTGCTTGCAGAGCACGAGGTTAAATTTTTAGGAATTCATATGTGGACTATGCCCGAATTGTGTGCGAAATTTAAAGAAAATCTGAGCGTCGCACTTCAAACACTGCCTTCTTTTATTAAAAAAAAGTTTTTTTTCTTACTCTGATAATGTCAGCGACTTTAAGCAAAACTTTGGCCCTCTCCATCGGAACGATTTTGCCCCAGGCGGGTTGCACTTTCTTGGCATGCGCACAGACGCGATCCACAAATTCCTTGGGTGCAATTGGGCACCTGGCCACAACTTTGCCAATTCGCGGCTCAAAAACGTCGAATTCTCGGGAATAATTCGATTTTTCAATGGTCTCTCGTTTCCCATCGAGAAAGTACAGGCCTTGATCAAGCGATTTGTGGACGGTATATGGTGACATTTAACTGAAAATAAATTTGTAATTATGGGGAAAGAGAAATATGGTAAACACGTTCTAAAACGCATCTAACATGGAAAGTGCTCCAAGTGCGACGCTCAGATTTTGATCAAACTTGGCACAAATTTAGGTTTATTTCTTCTTTGAGCGTCGCACGGGTAACACTTTCTTTGTAAAGTTTCAGCTCAAATCATTTTTTTCAATTTTGGAATCAGAATAAGTTAGAATTGAAACGTAAAATTTGTTCACAAAAGTTAATTTTACCCTGAGTAAGAGTCAGAAATTTATAATCCAAAAGTGATTTTCGTCTCTCCGACCCTCCTCATTTTCTGTGCTCTCTTGCAAAAACCGTCGTTTATTAGGGTTTAATGGGAAAAATCTTGAAACAAATCAAAATAAAAGAAACATAAAGCCTTTTAAACTCTCTTTTTTTTTATCAAACAGCCCCGATTATTTTTGTTTACCAAAAAATCCTTCATTTCTCTTATATAACGGCCATTACAACATCAAAATAGAAAGGATGGCCGCATAAACAATAAAAATCCGCTTCGACATGACGATATGAGCGATAAAAACACAATCTAAACCTAAATCATCTTTGATTTGCCGCTCAAACTTTTTGATTTGAAAAGATCAAAACAGGGCAAGAGAAGGTCGCAAAAAAGTGGTCTTTGGCCCCACTTTGACTGAGCTTTTTTGTGACGGAAGTATTGATATTTTTTCGGAAGACAATCGAACGTCCAAAGTGAAAAAGTGCGAAAACTTTTTTAGTTTAAAAATAAATTTAGAAATATATGCATTAAAGACACAATCTGTTTTTGGTCCCACAGAAATATAAATAGTTTGGGTCCCAATATTCCTTGCCCGTAAGTCGTCAGAATCTTGGAAGACGTAGAAAGAGCTGACATTCCAGATTTTTGTTTTACAAATGGCCTATTATTGGCATAAGGATTCAAAATAGCTTCAGAGTAGCACAAAAAGAGGCTTTCTAGCATAGGCAGAAGAGGGGCCCTAAAACAGTTGCAAAAAGTTAATCCAAATGCCAAAAAATGCTTAAAACAAGTAAATTTTTAAAAAACCCATAATCTCCAATAAAAATAATTTTAGAATATGAAACACTAGCAAAACATGTCTTTATTTCTCCTAAATCTTTTCCGATTTATCTAAAACTCTTTTTTGTACGTCCGACTCTCCTTATTTTGCATGCTCTCTCGAAAAAAGAATTTAAGTTTTTCTGATTTTCAAAAAATAAAATTCGGTTTTTGTGAAACTATACTGTCCCGCGTCAAAGAGTCTCCTTATAAGTACAAAAAGCCGCGCCCGTATAGCTCAGTGGTCAGAGCGTCTGTCTCGTAAACAGAAGGTCCTAGGTTCGAATCCTGGTTCGGGCAACTTGCTTTTTAAAAAAATCTGGAGGAAAATTTTTGCCGGATGTTTTAACAGACAGTTTTTTTCCCTCTGTTTAAAATATTTTTTTTAAATATTTTTTTAAAATTTTTGTAAACACATACGTATTATAATAACTTTATCAGGTAATGGTCACCGACAGTTGTTGACGCTAAACAAATCCAAGAGAATTAATAGATTCGGAAATCCGTACAATAGTCAAATCCTAGAAAAGAGTCATTTAAAGAATGTTCTTACACCTTCAACTTAAGTTACACATCAATTCCTGAATGTTTCAGACAAAATTCCGACATTTGAGGTTTCCGTGGTGGGACCAAAAAACTTGTTTAAATTCTGCCGAGATATTGCACAATCTTTGCGGCCGAGAGAGTACGCAAAAAGTGGAGAGCGGTCATAAAGAAAAACATTTTTTGGCCATGTCTTTGCCAGTTTCGTGCGGAAAAATTTGATTTTTTTGGTGGAAAAATTACCCACATTACGTCAGATCTGCGTTAGAAATTAGCTTTTCCACAGAGATTAAAGATTTTTATCAAAAGGAACCCAATTTTTTGTCTGCTCACGGGTCCTCATTTTGCGCTATCTCTTGAAAACATGATTATTGGATAAGTCAACCATTCTGGCAAAGCGCAATTTAAGATTTTTTGAGGTTAAACGTGGCAAAAGTAGCGTAATTCAATTGTCACCGAATTCGCCTTAAACTTTGTTGAAATTGAAAATGTTTTGTAGTCTTATGAGAGAAATGTAAACAGAACAACTATGCGTTCCTAACTATTCATCTTTGACAGTATAAAATGTTCATTTCTAAACGTTTCAGACAGTTAAAATGGAGCCACTGTGTCTTGGGTTTAGGTATTACAGATTAAAAATTGTATTATAGTATTAGTGAAGAGATTTTGCCTGTTCAACAAACTTCCAATTACTAAAAGTTTCAGGCAAAAATTTCGACTTTTCAGGTTTTCGTGGTGATACCAAAGATCGGAATGCCCAGCGTCGGTTAAATTTTTGCCTACTTTCTAGTAGCTTTTATACACCCGTTGTCCCTAGGCCAAGCGTCAATTCTTGAAAATTTCAGACAAAAATTTCTACTTTCAGGTTTTCGTGGTGGGACCAAAGATTGAAATCCTCAAATTTTATTCTTTGCACCGAGAGAGTACGCAAAACGCGGACATCGGTCAAAGAGAGAAACGCTTTTTAGCCGTATTTTTGCCAGTTTTGCGCGGAAAAAATCAATTGTTTGTGGAAACATTACCCTCTACGGTGTAAATAGATGTGAAACTTTATATGTTTAAATTCGCAAACAAGCGTCCAATTTTGCCAACTTTCGATCTAAAAACCTTGCTCGTTTCTGCAAAGCGCGAACTGGCAGTCTCGCATATGTCCTACTAAAAATTATTCTAAATTTGTGTCATGCTTCATTAAAGTCACACTTTCTTTGTCTCTCATTTTCTTCCAAATTTGAGCGCTTCCCTTTGAGCATTCACATGCCAGCCACAAAATTTTCTCATCCCAATTGTTCGCCCGCCTCTTACATCATCTGATAGGGGCGCTCCTTGAATCTGCAAGACTTCTAATCGCTTTCTGACGACATCCACTCTGTATTCCCCCAAATAAGTCGCTAACTACGTGCTGATAAAATACAACACAATTCATCAAGTTTTTCTTATCAAACGCCGCAGGTTCTTCCCCTTGTCCAACGAACATGTCATTTGTCGGTAATTAGTTTATAATAATACGAGAATTGTATGGGAGAATGGTCTTTCTTTGCAGGCTCCCCAAACCATTCGGAATGAAAGTGAACGACAGCTATGATCAGTTCGAAAAACCCCCCACTTTTGTGGATTACGGTAGGAGCGAAGAGCAAACACCATGGTTCTTTGGGTAAATATTGCAATTTTTCATGTTTTTGTCATTTTTTTTTGATGAAATTCACAAAGGAAATTTGAATATTCTTCTTATTAGTCGTTTTCTTCATTTTTATCAAGTTTCCGCTAAAATTCTGACCTTTCAGGATTTCGTGGTGGAACCATAAATTTTAATTCTCAGATTTTCTTTAAGTTTTGCACATTGCTTGGGCATAGGTACATATCAATTTCTGAAAATTTTAGTTCTCGTTTTACAAAGCGCGCCGAGATATTCAACAATCTTTTGTCATCTCTTTGGCGACTTTCATTTAAAAATCTCGGTCGTTTCTGCAAAGCACGGTGCTAGAAGTCTCGCATACGTCTTAGAAAAAATAATACTACATTTCTCCTAAGTTTTATCAAAATCTGAGCGTCGCACTTGATGCATTTGTCCACTTTTTCAGCAACAAAACTCGAATTCTCATCTTCCTGGTGGTCACCGTGACCTTGATGATCATCGTCTCAAATGCATTGATCTTCAATTTCACCGTGATTTGCATGAAACAGCAGTCTGCGCAGAACGCCTCAATTTCGGAGCCAATTTTCGACGATGTGCAGAGAAGTTGGCTGATTTCGGTGGTCGCGATCGGCACTTTAATTGGGACTTTGCCCATTACCGCGTCGACGAACAAATTTGGAACTCGGTTGGTTTTGTTTTGGCTGTTGTTCAACTTTTAATTCAGGGTTACCTTCTGTTTTTACGGAGCGATTTCTGCGCTATCGGTAGCACTAACCCCTCTGGCTGTGTCCTGGGGATTTTGGCCGACCATTTTGATCCGAATTCTTCATGTGAGTTTTTGGAGTGTTTAAAAAGTTTGTCTCAAATTTAGAGCAGAGAGATATCGAATTTTTGGCATACAGATGCAGTACGCCAACTGCGACGCTCGGATTTCGATGAAACTTGGCGCAAATTTAGTATCATTTTTTTCTAAGACACATTTTTGCGAATTTTGGTATAAGATTTTGGGCTCCAAATTGGAGGCTAGGAGTTCAATTCCGCTACAAGAATTATATTTTGACGGAAAAAAGTTATTGAGTAAGATTTTCCGTACTCTTTCGCAAAAAGATCGTTGAATATCTCGCGTCCGATTGCAACGGGTGCGCTAAAATATCGGGCTATTAAATTTTGAAAAATCTTATTCAGTTATGCCATAAAAAATTTTTTTTTAAAAAAATTGCTTAAAACTTTTTTGAATTTTGGAACCTTTAAAGGGCCAAAACAGCTACTTTTGAATTGCGCGTTTTACGGCGTGCGAAACGAAATGTCAAGCAAGTTGTTTTATGTCCTGCAGTGAAAACAAAGGCGGTGGAGTTGCAAACAGTAAAATAATTATTAGTAGGCATGTAGAATGTCACCATTACATGTTTCTCGTTGTTATTGGTACAGTAGACAAAGAAACTTTTTGACATTTCGTTTCACACGTCGTAAAAAGCGCAATTCAAAAGTAGCTGTACTGTCCCTTTAAAGAATTATTGACTAGACTGAAAACCCTTTCAGGGCCTCGGTCTCACTGCCTCATGGTCCGTTTTTGGCCAAGTGATCTCGAATTGGGCTGAATTTCGACTGACTGGCACGGTGGTCGCCTATTTGTCATGCCATCTTCAGCTGGCTCCAATGTTCACAATGCCGGTTTCCGGGTTCCTCTGCGAGTCCGACCTCACATGGCGCTCCTCCTATTATCTCCATTCCGTGCTGACATTACTGATTTTTGGAGTTTTTTACTATTTCTACAGAGACTCACCAGCCGATCATCCGTAAGTTTCCTGAAAATTTCAGTTCGTATCTTGCTGGGAACATTAAATTTCGAGATTTTCAGAAATGTCTCATCCACCGAGCTCTCCGTCATTCGCGCAGAGAAACCGAGCGCCGACGTCGAGAAACCGCCCGTTCCATATAAGGCAATGTTCACGGACAAGTGCGTCATTGGGGTTTTGCTCTCCGCCTGGGGCAATATGTTGGCGTTCCGGTTGTTTTATCAATACGGACCCATCTATTTGAATGAGGTGAGGAAATAAAAAAAATGTATTTTTTTTGGTGATAAACAACAAAAATAGAGCCTAAAAATATAAATAATAAATTTTTAAAAAATTACGTTAAAAAATAGAGCCCCAAAATGAAAAAAAAACGATAAAAAAATAACTCTTTCCTTTCAAAAACACTTTTAATAAAAAAATAAAGCCAAAAAAATGGCAAAACTTCCTTTTTTTGCCCCGGTTTTTGCCGCCTGCGCCCACTGTTGCTTAGTTTAGGTTTAGGCTAGGTCTAGCTTAGGCTAGGCTTAACTTAGGCTTAGTTTATTCCGGAGCCAATGCGCTATCTGAAAATATGCAGAAAATGGTAGGGCGCGGCTCGAAAAACAAGCTTAGGCTTAGCCTCAGGGTTAGGCTTAGTTTAGGTCTGAGCCTAACTTGCTACGAAAAACCCCGGGGCACGAACTGCGAAAATGGGGCGAGATAAACAAAGTTTCCCTAAAGAATAAAAAAAATGTTTTTTATTTTTCAATAAAAAAATTGAATAAAAAATTTTTACCAAAAAATCTTTTTTTTTAAATAATTTTGTTTCCTTCCAGATTCTGGGCTACGACGTGGAGAACACGGGATTTTCAGCGGGCCTTCCCTTTTTCCTCTCAATGATTGGGAAATTGGTCGCCGGCCCATTGAGCGACACCCTTCCCGGATTGAGCGACAAGCAAAGAGTCATCATTTTTGCGACAGTCTCGCAAGTACTTTTGGCCGCCTGCTATTTCGGACTAGCGTTTATTCCGGTCGAATACAAAGTTGTTGCTCAAGTTTGCTACACCGGAGTGATCGCGTTGAGTGGATTGGAAACGGTGGGAGTGTTAAAGAGCATTCAGATGGTAAGTTCGTGAAAAAAATCTAAACTTTTTCAATTTTTTTGTCAATATGTTCTTTTTTGGCCACAAATCAATTCCCGAAATTTTTAGCTCGCATTTTGCAGGGAGAGCGGAGATATTCAGCGATCTTTTTTCGAGAGAGCACCCAAAATGCGGAGAGCGGTCAGTGAGAAAAGCGTTTTTTGGTCATGTCGTCGCCAATTTCGCCCAAAGAAATTGATTTTTCGCAGAATCCTTTCCTTCCAGAGTAGAAACAGACTTGCAGCTTCTCATTGCAAACAAAAATTCAAATTTTTATCAATTTAAGGACTAAAAATCTCGAGTGTTTCTGCAAAGCGCAAGCTGGCAATTTTGTACATGTCTTAGGGAAATTTAGTCAAATGGTACGTAGTTTCAGCGAAATGTAAGAGATTTTATTCGCATGAAATCGTGTTTTGAGTCAAAAAAATTTTAATTAAAAAAAAATTTTTAATTTTTCACATTTCAGTTGTCCGGCCAATATGTGGACGTTTTGATGTCGATAAACGCGATAAATGAGAGCGTTACCATTTTCTCTTTGGCATTTTTGGTCTCATTTCTGGTGCCAAACAAGTCTTCCAGCGAGGTAAACTGACCTAAAATTACGCAAAAGGTTTTCCCCAAATTTCAGTGGGCCACCATCTTCATTGCCATGGGAATTGTGCAGATCGTTTTTACAGTGGTCTTCGACATAACGGCCGAGGTCACACCGCGTTATTGGGCGTTGGGGGAAACGAAAGACGGGAAGAACAACAATCATGCAGCTAATAGTTCAAACAGCAGTCAATATGGAGGGATTTAACTTGGATTGAATGTATATATATAACGGGTAGAGGCAATAAATCAATTTGGGAGAATTTTTGGTATTTTTTCGAATTTCAAAAATTCCACTGTTTTCTGCTGCCTGTGAATGTTTAGTTTAGGCTTAAGATAGGCTTAAGCTTAGGTTAAGCCTAGTTTAGGCTTAGTTTAGGCATAGGCTTAGCTTCAACAGTTTGTTTTCTGCGCCCGAGAAACGTTTCAGCTTGGCTTCCGAGCTGCGCCTTACCATTTTCAGCAAACATTCAGATAAGCTGCGCTCTACCATAAAATATTCAAATTTTTTCTGGTAATGATGACTGCTCAACTTAAACGGGCAAATTGCCCTTGATGGGTATGCCAGGTCAAACCCCAATCTCGGATAAAAAAGACAATTCCTCATTTTGTAAACAAAGGTTTTTCCGGTTATGTCCGGTCAACTGAGGCAATTCGACAGATTATTTTAGCCAAATTTTCCAAGAAATCAGAAGTCCATGAACTAATTTTGCAGAAAAAAGATTTTTTTTATAAAAAAATTTCCCGGTAATTTTTGGTCAAGATCATCATCAACGATAAATTCTCTCAATTCTAAAACACCAAAACAACAAAAAAAACTCCGATTTGAGTCAGTATTGCTTTATCGTTCATACGAAACAATACAATCGCATGGGCCGTCAATTCGGGTCTTCCTTTCGCGGATCGTACCCTTCATTTTGCGGCGTCGAAGATGGGCACACAGCGACTCATCGATGAGCTCCCTCGTCGACGGTGTCCTCACCCTCTTCGGCTGTTTGAACCGCCTTGCCGGGAACATTTCGGCCGAGACGCGGACGCTGCGCTCTCTGTCCGTGGCTTCATCGTAATCCTGCAAAAATGGGGGATAAAATGGCCAATTTCTTTTTGCAAATTTCTAAAAAATAAAATTTACACTTACTTCATTGTAAACGGCAGCAAAGGATACGACTCCGAAGAGGGCCAAACATGCGTAGAGGATTGCTTGAATTAAACGCAGCATTCCAGAAGTCAGTGGAAATCAGTGAATTTTGAGCAGACCGCTTACTCTTAGATTCGAAAATTTCAATGGGAAAACGAAATATTATTCGAGTTTTTAAGCAAAGACCCCAAAATATTAGTTTTTTCCAAAATTCATTGTTCTAACAAATTATCCGTTTATTGTCAACAATTTTTCCATAAGGATATAATTTTCGGGGTAAATAACATCTTAGCGCCAGCTGTTTTCGGGAGCTGCTCGTCCTCCTTGATCTCTGTCTCGACGTGCTGCAGGAGGACGATAGACTCCGTTGCCCGAGTCTGGGTTCTGTTGTTGTCTTTGACGTGAGGGGACCCACGCACCAGAAGAGGGCTGGAATTCCTGATGAGTTGGGGCGGATTCTCGCTCTTCTCTGGCGGGAGGACCACCACGACGCCAGTTGGAGTCAGTATCAGCGCGGCTGAAGTCGGGCTCTCGGCGGGCGCGGGATGGGATGAACTAAAGATCGGAGTACAAAATACACATTTCCAATCTTACCTTCCCGCCATCCCCATCAGTTGGGACATTTCTGTCGCGCTCTCCGTAGCGCCCTCCGCCTTGATCGTTCCTGTCACGCCTTGGCGGCAATCCGCTGTTCTGACGTTCCTTTTCGCGGACTCTTTCAATCATTTGACGGTATTCTTGGCGCTCCTTCTCGGCCTTCTCCATCTTGTCTCTTTCGGCCTGTTCCTTAACTCGGTCTTCCTCATCCTTCTTTCTTTGTTGCTCTTGACGCTTTCTGTCCACTTTTCGTTGTTCCTTTCTTTCGATCAGACGACGACGCTTCTCTTCCTCGAGGCGGATTTTCCATTCCTTGCGGCGGCGTTCCAAATCCTCCGCATTTCTTTCTATCAACTTGCCAAGGAACTCTTCTGCATCAGCACGGATTTTGTTCATGCGTTCGTAAGTTTGGATTGAGCGTTCATGTTCCTCGCTGAAAAGAAACGCATTAGAAAAAATAAATAAAATAAGACCCCTTTTTTGACCCAAAATTACAAAATGAACGCTGGCTCAGTCCTAATTACGAATCATCGTGCAACAATGTTGCACTAGCATAAGAGGTGTCAAGAAGATTCCATCCTAGCCCGCTGAAAACATAGTTCTGCTCCAGTGGGATTCGAACTCGCGACCTTTGAAGTCCCGAGCGAGTTCGCCTCCCACCAGGCTATGCAAACACACACCGAAACCTCTCTTCTTTCGCTATTCCCCGCGCCTTTTTACAAAATACTCCATGTTTTGTTCAGATTTGAGCTTCTAACGACCAAAATACACTCACATTGCATTCTGAATTCTTCGGTCTTCACATTCCTTGAAGCGACTTGGAGCATTTTCCAAATAATCCTCTGACATCTTCTTGTAATGCTTGATTTCCTCCAAATGGAAGGCCCTGACCACATAATCGTACTTCTTCTCGTGCTGTCGAAGCTTGTTCTGGAGTTCTCGTCGTTCCACATCCATTCTTTCTCTTTGTTCCTTGAGGACCAGCTCCGGATCCATGGTTTGCATGGCTTCTTCTCCCTTTTCTTTGACGATCTGCTGATAAATCGGGTTTGATTGGAATCGCTTGAGCTGCTCGGCCTTCTGGCGTCTGACAATCTCGTCCTTCTCGGCCTGCTGTCGTTTCTTCTCGTTTTCCTGATTTTCCTCTTCCAGACGACGGAGTTCGGCTTGACGGCGTTGTTCCTCCCGTTTTTGGTATTCTTCTTGAGCGATCTGGATCTTTTCGCGCCGTTGATTCTCAGACACCTCCTTGTAGTCCTCAATCTTCCGACAGCGGCCGAGGATTCTGCTGTAGTCTTCGTCTTTGTGGTAGAGGTAGGTCTTGACCTGTTCTCCCAGCTTTGTGGCAATCTCGGATTCAACTTTTGGTCCTTCCAACTCAAAGACGGCGTTTTGACAGTGACTATGGAGTTGAATGAGATGCTCGCGGATGTATTCAATACCATTCTGCAAAAACAAACGCATTATATAATTTTAGATACCCAATAAAAATATATATACATTAAATCATTTAAAAAAATTTTATAAAAAATAAAATTTAAAATAAAAAAATATTTTAAAATTATATCAAATATCACAAAACCTACACTAGCAGCTTCAACGTCCACGCTGGCATCCAGACCTCCAGCTAGGGTCAGGTCCAAGGCCGAGAAAACAACACAATCATCTCGATGGGAGACCGAAGCCTTAATCGATCTGTGCTTGGCACTTTCGACCAAAAAGTGTTCCAATTCTACTCTCGAAAAGAAGGGAATGATCTTCTGGAACCGGCTCAATGAAAGTGATCCATAAATGACGGAGAGTTGTCTGAGGACCTTTGTAGCAACCACAAACTTGAGCTCCTCGGAATATTGGCTGTATTCCGGCTTCTCCAACTTGATCAGGTTGTCTATGCCACCTTGAATGACAGAGGCCAACTTCAATGGTTGGAATTCGAGCTCCAGATTCTTGTAGATCTGACGAGCTGGTTCAATGGCCAACTCGGGAATATTCAACCACGCAATCTCTTTTAAAAGACCAGCGCGAGTTGGGGCAATGGGAAGCCGAAGAAGAGATGAGAGCACACTAAAAGCAAAATTTAAATCAAATCTCGAAAAGGCTTACCGAATGTTGGTCAAATGCTGATCCTCAATGTCTAGAAGCTTAGTTAGAGTCGAGGGCTGATCAGCACCATCTTGGATGGTCAAGGTGGCCAAAAGAACTCTTGTGGCTTGGTCGGTAGCCTCTTCTCCGGTAAAAGTTTTCTTCATGTCCTTACAGATGATAAACTTCTG
The DNA here is from genome assembly GCA_025436335.1 of Bursaphelenchus mucronatus. NCBI lineage: Eukaryota > Metazoa > Nematoda > Chromadorea > Rhabditida > Aphelenchoididae > Bursaphelenchus > Bursaphelenchus mucronatus. Next base: position 11,553,340 of record CM046357.1, on the reverse strand, counting down.
AAGGAGGGCAGCAGCATGGAAAAGGGTGTTACCGCCTTTCCAGAAGATCATAGCAAGCTAAAAATGGATCAAAATTATCCATGATGACGCATCACATCTCCTTCATACAAAATTCGAATAAAAAATAAAATTCTTACCTTATCGAAGTAGTTGACATAGCTGGCGGGTTTGACCATTCTGCGGTCCTTATCCTTCGACAATTGCATGATGTTGTGGAGATCTTCGGCGGATTTGTAGGCTTCTTGCCACAGTTCCATTTGAATGGCAGTGTTCAGTTGATGAAGGCGAGTGTCCTGCATAAACTGCAGAGAGTCGATGCTGCTCAACTTGACTCGATAATCATTGGTTCTGGGCTCCGAGACCGAGGTCTGACTCTTCTGGATTTGAGCCAAATGAATCCGGAGGAGGTCGCACAACTTTCTGAACTCATTTCTTCGCTTGTATTTGGCGCAGAACTCGAATGATTTCCTGGCCACCCAATGGTAGATCTCTTCGACGATCACGTTGTTTCGGAGCATATCCAAACAATTTCGGTAGGAATCCCAGAGAAAACGTAGCCATGGAGAGAGGACTGTTCGATCCATACGATCTTGAGTGACCGCACCGGAGACAACAGATAACAACAAGCTAAAATAACATCGTAAATCATAACATTAGTAATACTTTTTCTTTGCAAGTACTGCCTTAGTCATTCCAAAAAGAGATAAAAACCATACTTTTCCGGGGCATCAGCACTATCCAGATCATCAATTTCTTCAACACGTTCCATCGACTCCTTTTGGGCCTCTTCCGTTTTTTGCTCAGCCAATCCCAAGAAATGCTCAATGACACTCTTCAGCGAGGTCACTGATACCTGTTGAGTGAATACTCGGTATTGGAACAAACCATCTTTGGCTAAAGCGGTGTTTCGAAGTCGGACACATAGCTCCACATACTTCATCATGATCTCTTCATATGTCTCGCTCCATTGTCGAGAACGACGGTCCTAAAAGCAATACCGTTATCCTCGAGGTCTATTTTGGTGGTTTAAACCGAAAAACTTCTATTTTTTGGCAAACGCCAGGTTTTTTATCACATAAATGATGTTATCCATACCAAAAATAGATTCAGTCTAAAAACAAAAGAAACAATAGGAAATACTCACCTTGATGACTTCATAGAGGGCATTCAAGGCGTCAGCCTCTTTTCCAACCGAAATGAAATCATTGGCACGTTGAAGAGCGGCCTCGGGCCGCTGAACCGTCGAGTAGCGGTTGTTCATAACAAGGCAACAAGAATCGTCGAATAAGTTAGAGAGCGTTCAACGATAAGCGACCAAAGTCGGCTGAAAATTTAAAAAAACAATTAGATACTTCAATATTCTTTCAAACTACAAAAACGCGCGGAAGTCGATGACCAGAACCCAAAAAAATAACGTGCGAGTTCCATTGATGCGGGAAGAAGCCCCAGAAATTGGCCTCATGCTCGGAAAGAAAACGTGGAACATAAAGTAATTGGATCCACAACAAACGGCTGAAGGACCTCTAAAACATGAAGAATAACACTGTCACAAAACTCTACTATAATATGAGCTCAACCAAACAGAACAACCACCATAAAATGCATTTGCAATTGCATCTCCAAAAATGGACAGACAACGATACGCTATAACGAGAGAGTACGTTCCCTATCAAGGAATGGGTTTGCGACGAAATGTCACGATTGATTTTCGAGAAACAAACGAAATGTCACACTCAGCTGATGAAAGATTTTTTTGGGGGATTTTACGTAAAAAGCCGGTTTGCGCGACTCAACCCCGAATTCTGTAGATGTTATATTCATAAAAAGGATCCGATCGGCTAATTACGTCGGAAATTGAGTAGTAGATTTACTGGAAATTTTTCAATTACTCTCTTCTCTCAGCTGAAAAACAAATTTATCGCTTTTTCTGGGTGGGGATGTTGAAATGATTTACAATCCTTTGCTTTATTAGTCTTTTTTGCTATCAATCTACCTCTGCTTTTCCTTTTCCATCGTTTTTAACGCTTTTATTTTATTAACTATGACGGATAATATAAATAGGTCTGCCACTAGCGGACATAATTGTTTTCTTAGAATATGGCGCTATTCCAAGAGTGCAGCGGCTATTGTGCGGAAATTGAAAAGCGCTAGATGGCGATTCCGGTCTCATGAGACTTACCAAAAATGGATTTTCGCGGGCCATCTGCCACTTATAATTCCCGTTTTTTCGAATATTCTTTGGTCTTGTTTATTACTTGGTTATAAGTTCTTACTTTTATTCAACTTTAATCGATGCTTTCTTCTGGCTCCTTGGTATGTTTTTCCGAAAATTGTCATATTATTTTCGTTGTTTTGACGATTTTGATGTCTAGTGTAATATAATTGGCGCCGATTTTGGTCGTCTTGCTGTTTTTCTTTACACTCAAGGTCTATTTTTGTTTTTTAAATATTTTGACTGAATCTTTAGGCTTGAATTTTACTGTTCTGCCAATTTTTATCTAGTACAATATAATTTTTATCGCAGGTTTTGGTTTTAGACTTTTTAGTTGGATCCTTGAGCCTTCTAATAGTAATATTTTCAGCCAAAAAGTTGCCAAAATGCAGTCCATGCCCATTGGGCCTGTCGAAACTGGACAGGTGGCTTGTTGCGAATGCGGGACTCCGATCCCACCAAATCCGGCCAACATGTGCGTGGCTTGTTTACGCAGTCGAGTGGATATTACCGAGGGAATACCGAAGCAGTGTAAGTATTTAATTTCATTCCGAAAGTTTAGAGAGAGAGAAAGGTAAATATTCGAATGTAAATGAATCGGTAAAACAATATGAAGGTTAAAAGATAGAGAAATGCGGTAAATAAGGAGCGAGCTAAAGGTGTCATAGTATAAATTTATGGGTCGGTTTTTTTGAAAAAATTAGTTTAAATTGCCATGGATAATATAAACGGTTTGATATTCAAAAATAGTATATTTGGTACTATTTCAGCCAACTTGATGCACTGCAAGTTCTGTGAACGCTATTTGGTACCACCTTCGACTTGGCAAGTGGCTGCTCTAGAATCGAAAGAACTTCTCTCCTTGTGTTTGAAGAGAATCAAGCCACAGATGCTCAATGTTCGCCTTGTTGATGCTCAATTCATCTGGACTGAGCCGCATTCCAAGCGTGTGAGGGTTAAAATGGCTGTTCAGAAAGAAGTTTTCACCAATGCAGTTCTCCAACAATCCTTTATCGTGGAATATGTGGTTTGCGGTCAAGTAAGTGTTTTTTCATTAGTGTTTTGACTCTTAGGAGATGAAGAAGGATGTATTCAACGTTAGGTTGAGATGGAAAGGCTAGTAAAGAACTATTTCCTCAATAACTTTTCAAGTCGACCTTATTTTAGATACGAAATCAAATGTTTTCGATAAAAATCAATCTAGAAGCTATTTTTATTATTTTTTGATCCTTTTCAGGTCTGCGAAGACTGTCACCGAATCCAGGCCAAAGATTATTGGCGTGCGCTTCTCCAAATCCGCCAGAAATGTGATTTCAAAAAGACCCTCTTCTACCTGGAACAACTTCTTCTAAAGTACGATGCCGCTTCCCAGGCAAACAACGTGAAACCTGTTCCAACTGGAATCGACTTCTACTTTGCAAAACAACAGGATGCCCGAAAGCTTTTGGAATTCATCAACACCGTTTTACCATGCAAATATCACTACAGTCAACAGTTGATTTCTCAAGATGTCAAGAACAATACTTATGATTACAAACACACTTATTGCATTGAGATTTGCCCAGTAACCAAGGATTCATTGGTTTGCTTGCCCAAGAAGTTGGCTCAGTCCTACGGAAATATGTCTCAACTTTTGGTTGTCCTGAGGGTAACTAATGTTTTGAGTCTGATTGATCCTACAAATTGTCAAATCTATGATGTGAACAGGTAAGGAATGTAATTTTTATGGGATATTAAGCAGTTAAAATGGAGTTTGACCTTATTTTGAGCCAGAATTGGGGAAAATTTACCTTGTTTTAGGTAAAATTTTATGTCTTTTTTAGTTTGACCTTCTTCAAAGAGCCATTTGAAATGTTTCTGGGACCGAAGAACCTAGTCGAGTTTTACGTTGTTGAAGTGGAAAATTTGAATGAAATCAAGCGCAGTAAAGGCCACGCTCATGTATCACATAAACATCAACTTGTCGAGATGTTTGTATGTCGCGCAAATGAAGTTGGCCAACCAGACGCGCATTTATATTCCACAAAAAGTCATCTGGGCAAAATGCTGAAGCCTGGCGACACTGTAATGGGTAAGCATTTAAACAAAAATTGGTTTGATTTTTAGGATACGATTTGCTCAATACGAATGTGAACAATCCCACGTTCGATAACATGAAGGATGACGACAAGCCGGACTGTGTTTTGATCAGAAAATGCTACGACAGAGAGCTGAGACATCGGAAACGAAATTGGAAATTGAAGAGATTGATCGACCAAGGGGACTCGGCTAGTGTAGAGAATGAATTCCAGGTGCGTCTGGGGGAATTTTGATGATGGAAGATAGTTTTAAAAGAAATTTTGGGATGATTGTGGATACGTTTTGGCGTTTTTTATAGGGTTTACGATTTTTTTGATTTTCAGAAGTTATTGTCCAAAATTTTTTAGCGTTTCATCGAGGACCTAGAAGAAGACGAACATCTCCGAGAGAAGGTCAATCTCTACCGTGATCCCACCAAGAAACTGGCTCCAGAATCCGAAATTGACCCCGCTGATATCCCAGAAGGCACTCAACTCGCGGATTTGCTGGAAGAAATGGACATTGCTGATGTTGAAATGGCCGAAAGCTAGAAGGAAGAGTTCGGAAATTGATGGAATGGAGACAATCAGCTATGTTATCGCTTGTTTTTCTTGGTTGTTTTGTCCACAAATCATTATGTTTGAGTTATATCCCCGTTGTTTTGTTATTGTTGAACTGTTTTTTAAGTTCTGTGTTAAATTTGATTGGAAAATACGTATTTTGGTTGATTTTTATAAATGTTTCATTTTTTGAATTTTTTTTATATTGATTTAGCCAAAAATTGGAAAAAATAAGATTTAAGACAATTTAAAGGTGATTTTGAAGAGAATTTTTGAGATTTGAAGAGCCTTGGTTAATTTTTTTTGAAAATTAGATTTTTAGCATATTTTTTATCATTTTGCCAACTTTCCCCTAGAAAACAGTTAATAAACTTGTTAATCAGTTCAATTTCGCAGTTAATTTTACTTATTTTACTGGTAATTTACCATGGTTATTTATTCTTGGTTGAATTTTTGGGAAATTTTCGTGTTTTTGGAACGGGTCGGCTCGAATTTCAAATTTTATTTGCGAGTTTACGACGAGGGATGAGGATAGTTTGCGAGTAAGGAGAATGTGGAGATGGAGAAGAACGGTGCCAACGAAACGGCCGAACTCATATTTCAGGTTCGTTTTTACGGTATTTTTGTTTTTCGCACTGTGCGGGGGGATTTCGATTTTTTGAGGTTTGAACTGTGCGGTGAAAATTTTTTGCGCTCTGCACTGTGCTTACTCTTGCACAGTGCAGTAAAAATAATTTTTCGGGGTCGCATTGTGCGTTGAAGGCTCTGATTTCCACCGCACAGTGCGGCCGTCTGTTCCCACTGTGCACTGTGCTGCGTAAAATTTGTGCACTGCGATCGAAGTTGCGGGATTTGTCGCAACCGTTACAGTGCGTTCGTGATATGATTCTCTTTGCACGGCGCAGTTCTCATTTTGTGCCGCACAGTGCATTGATAATTTGATTTCCTTTGCACGGTGAATTAAAAATAAATTTTCAGGCGATCCATTACCGTAATGCGGATTTGTTGAGGGATTTGACCAGTGCCAACCAATCAATTTTGGGTCATATTCGAGCGTCGGACGGGCGAACTCCACTTCATTTCGCGGCCGTGAATGGAGCCGATGACTGTGTTCGAGTTCTCTGCGATTACGGTGGGTTACTGTATTAAATTTTTGATTTTTTTCTAAAATTAGTTATAATGAAGCTTTAGTGGATGTGGATGCGGTAACATCGGTAGATGAGGGCCTAAAAACAGCGCTTTTGCTGGCCGCGCAAGCCGGTCACGTGGGAACGGTCCGAATGTTGATTGAACAAGGGGCGGACCCGTTTTTCTGCGATGCCAACGGCTATTCGGCCCTCCAATTGGCCCATTTGAACAATAATGGACGTGTGGCAGAGGTGCTTTTCGAAAGTATTGGTAAGAAAATTTTAAAAAATAAAAAAATCTTTAGATAACATCAAAAAAGAATCGGAAAGACTCAATAAAGAGCTCTGTTCCGCAATTGAAGTCAATAATTTCGATCGAGTATTGGATTTACTGGCTCAATCCACAAACTTTACTCAACGAGACATCTTGGCCAGCGGGAAAAACGGAGAAAAAGCACCTTTATACATGCAAGTTTATATAATTTTTATTCAAATTTGAGATTTTCCGCGTGAAAGTTGCTTTTATTATAAAAAAATGACTTTCAGAGCCTGCGAAAAAGGATTTTCTGGAATAATTGGAGCTTTGTTATCCCTTGAATCGAATCCGTTGGTCGATCCACCGACTGGAAACACTCTTCTGCACGCCGTTATCCAGTCAGGAGATTTGGAATCTACAAAACTTGTCCTAGAACAATTTGGAGAGCAGATGGATGTCATCAACAACTCCAAAGAACTCCCATTTCATTTTGCTTGCAGTCATGGGAACGTGGAAATTGTCAAGTTGTAAGATACACTGCTTTATTTTAATTTACATATAAGCGGGTTTTGTTTTGACGCACTGTGCTGATTTTAATTTAGATGTTGCGCTGTGCGGAACATATATACTTTTCTCATCGCACTGTGCGACAAGAAGTCATTTGCACCGTGCGATCGTCGGGTTTTTCGCACGGTGCAGTCTGTCGTGCTTTTTGCACTGTGCGGAACCGACTTTTTGTGGGGATTTTGCTGCACGGTGCGGTTTGTAATTTTGTGCACGGTGCAGATCCCAGCTCATGAATTTTGCACAGTGCAGTCGAAGAAATTTGCACGATACGAAATTTTTTTGCTGTATGCTAATTTTTCGAAACTTTAAGGCTTCTCTCCTTCGATTATCGCCCGAATCTCCTGAATCTCTTCGAAAAGACGGTCAACGGCTGGTCCTACGAGTTTGTTTGTGATTTGAACGCCTCCGATTCGCATTGCCGGACTTCTTTCCATCTGGCCGTCGAGAATGGCCATGAACAAGTTGTGGAAGCGCTTTTGGAAGTAAGTTAAGGCATCTGATTTTATATAATTCTTGCCCAATTCAGTTCAAAACGCAATTATATCGCCAAACGGAGATGGGCAACATTGAGCGGGCTCAAATGGGATCCCCTTTTTTGTTGGACACCTACGCCGTGAATGGACGGACCCCGCTGATGACTGCTGTTTGTAATCAAAATGAGGAGATTGTGGAGTAAGTGGAAGGAATTTTGGTATCCAGAGAGTAGTTTGCAAAATTTGGATGAAGAGCAATTAGCCCTAAAATGAGCTCTAAATGACTTTCAAAGATTGTAAATAAGAGTTTTACAATCTTTTGGCCATAAACATCGAAAAAATGAGGGGTCTAATATAATTTGATAAAAAGTAGATGCGTAAATTATTTTTATTTGCTGTTTTTACAAGAAAATAAGGTGGAACACTTTAAAGTTATATGTTAGTCGTCTATTAGTTACAATTTATTTCTATTATAAAATTAAGTTAAAATTTGAAACTTATATTATAAATGATGACAAACAAAGATTTCCTCCGAATTCGTCGAATAAAGACTTAGTTCGACAAAAAATTATTCCGAACCCCAAAAACATGAACGATCTTCTCTTTTCATACAAAACTGAGGCCCATTGCCTCTATTTTTTTATTTGGCCATCATTATTTCCGGCCGCAAAAGTCCAAACCCTCCATTTTTCGCTTCATATTTTTGTAATTTTTGATGTGAAACTTGAGCTGAATGCTTATTCCACCACCGCAAGCTGTTCTCGCACCGGAAATTGAATGCTGAGCGTGCATAACCTAGTACAAAGTGTAAAGTAAGCAAAGATTTGAAGAAACAAGACAAGGTTTTCGCAAAATAGTGTCGAAAATAGTTAAGTTACACAGAACATAGGCCGTTTTCAGAGTTCTCCTCGAAAACGGAGCGGATGTGAACCTCCCCATCGCCATCACCGATCTAGAAATTGCCAATCTTCGAGCCGATGAGGCCCGTTGCATCGGCTCTGGGGCTCTCATTGAAGCCGCCCAATGCAAAAATGTGGAGCTGGTGAAGAGATTGTTCTTTCATGGAGCGGTGGATTATGATAATCAAGCATTACGGTGAGTTTTTTATTATTCGGTGTAGTATAGTATCGAAAAAATCGAATTTTGAAGGCAAAACCTTTATATAGTTGAGAGAAGGGTGTCGCAGTAGGTATGACAGTGCATTACAAAAATATAGACAGTGATTTTTTTTTTGTTTTATCATCCGTTTTGAATTTAGCCAAAATTTCTTTAAAAAAAATCAAAATTAACAAAAATTTGGTATAAAATTCTTTTTTTTTGTGCTTAATATTTGTTGTATGACTGTTTATGGTATGATTCTCTAGTTTTGCGACTTTAGCCAAGCCTCGAAGCAGTCCAATTCGCCTTTACTCACGGTTTTCCTGGAGCAGCTGACCTTCACCGATTCCGAGAATCGAATTCATCTCCCCGAGAACGGATATTCCGCCATTGATCGCCTAAAATCCATGGACTTGCTCCCTGTCCTCCGCCCCAACGTCTCATGCCGGCTGGATTGGCAGAACGCGGGCCTGGAGAGGCTGGGCGTCGAGTTCATGATGGCCGCGGCGCTTCGGTTTAATCCGCGAGTGCGGAACTTAAAAATGGCGTTGTCCGCCATCACTCGGATCGATCTCGCTGACAATTCGTTGAAGGAGCTCCCCGAGGAATTGTTTCAACTCAGCTCGTTGAAAATTCTGAATTTGGATCACAATAAATTGGAGCAAATTTCTATGCCCAGAGTCGATTTTTCATGCCCATTTCTGGAGAGTTTGAGTGTCGAAGCTAATGAATTGGATGATTTGCCCTCGGAAGTAAGTAAAAAACATGTTTGGCTTCCAAATTTTGAGGTATTGTTTTAGAGGGGAAGAGTTGACACAAATTTTTCAAAATAGGTCAAGTTTTTCTCTCAGAAGAAATTGCACAATTAAATTAAAATACCCAGTAATCCCTTCAAGAATTTTTTTACGAAACTTTCACCGATATGTCCAAGGGGAACACTTGACCCAATCTTTTTAAAATACGTCAAGTGTTCCTCTTGTTCAGGAGAACCGATTTGATAATGTTTTTTATTATGAATTTATATTTTTGAGCTTATATTTGAATTCAATTTCAGCTCTTCTCTCCCAAACACTTCCCATCGCTTAAATTGGCCAATTTTTGCAAAAACAAACTACGCCGGCTGCCCGGTTCAATTTGGAAGCACCCCACCCTCAACGATCTCAATTTGTCCGACAATCTCATCTGCGACCTGTCCACACCCTCTCCGGAAAGATCGCGTCGTGAACCGCGACAACGAGCAACTCGAAATCCGTATGTTGCGGCCTATCACTCGAGTCGAGCAATGGTGGAAAGGAAGAAGGAAAGTGAACTGGAAAGGAGGAGGGAGAAACCGGCGGAAATTCAAAAACAAAGCAGTGTTAATGTCCAGAAAAATGACGTCATACGGTGAGCTTTTTTTCAAATTTTTTTGCGCAGTGCAATTTTTTTCGTTTTTCGCATAGTGCGAAATTTTTGTTAGGATTTTATTGCACTGCGCAAAAATAAACTTTTTAATGCTATTCGACGCATATTTACTGAATTTTCGGAAATTTTTTTACGGTTTTTAGCACATAATTTGCAAAAATTATCGCGATTTTTAACTCCAAAAAAATTTCAAAATTTGAATTTTTTCGTTTTAAAATTTTTGTATTTTAGCTCCAATATCTGGCAAACCGAACTGAATATGGCCGTTGTGGAGGACGACGACCCCAAAGACGACCCCAACAACCTCAACTCCACCAATGCCCTAAGGTCGTTGAACTTATCCGGGAACAAGTTGCGATCCGTCCCCGAATGTCTCGCCTGTTTTTGCCCTCGATTGACCAAGTTGGACCTCAGCCGAAACGATTTGAACTCGTTGAAGGCGGTGGAATGCTTTCCAGCCACCTTGAAGACCTTGAACTTGGCAAACAATCGGTTGGCCATCATGTTTCGCAGGGCGGAAGGGCAGGATTTGAGTTGTTTTGTGGAAATGATCGCTCCGAACGAAAGAGTGGCCGCTGTGCAGAGTGTCTCCGTCAATCGGCATTCCAGTATGCATTTTTGTAAAATTTTAAAAAAAATCTGTAAAATAAAAAATCAAAAAAAAATTTTAGGAAGCAGGTCCAAATCGGTCGCCAGAAATCAACAGCGCTCTTTGAGTATAATCCGAGCGAACAAAGAGACGGAAAATACGAACCTCTGCTCGCACAAGGCTCATTGTCGACTGGAAAATCTGAAATCTCTCAATTTATCGAACAATAAACTGGCCGAATTCGATTTATTCATACCGTTTGAGGCCAGAATTCAAGGGTTGGACATGAGCAACTGGAGAGATTCCAATGATCAGGTCAGAATTTGAGATTTAAAAAAGATTCCGATTTTTTGGACGATTTTTTTTTAATTTTGATGTTTCATGACGACTGTCTACATCGAATTTTTTCAGTTCCGTCCCTACATCATCTTCCCTGCCCTCACAAATCTGGATTTGTCCTCCAATGACCTCAAATCCCTGCCTCCAACCATCTCGCTGCTCTCTCAACTCGCAGTCCTCAACCTGTCGCAAAACAAGAGCCTAGAAAAGTTGCCTGTGGAACTGGGACTTTTGGAGAAATTGTGGGGCGTTCAATTGAATGGATGCGTTTTGAAGGATCCGCTCAAGGGAATTGTGGGGAATGGAAACTTCAAAACAATGGATTTGATCTCATTTTTGAGACATGAATTGGACAAGTAAGGCTTATAAAAAACTTTTTGGGGTTTCTGAATTTTTATGCAAATTTTGGGTTGATATTGGTGGCATTATTTTGTTTTATTTTCGAAATATCTTTTTCAGCTCCAAACCCCATCGAAAACTGAAATTGATGTTCCTGGGCCGTGCGGAGGTCGGCAAGTCGGCATTACTATCGCAAATGCGAGCCGAAGGGCACGTGGCGAAAGTGTCGTTGAACTCGGAGAGCTGGGCCCATCGAATGGGTCATGCGGCGTCCAAGTCGTTCAGCCGCACCTCCATGCGCGACCAACGCCGCTCCCCACTGGACGTGGGCGAATGGATGTACGAGCCGCCCAAAAGCTCCAAAACCCTCAAATCGAACGGGCCCGTCACGTTCCGCACCTGGGACTTTGAGAAGTTGCAGAAGGAATTCCAACAAGTGCCTCAGGCCTTCTTCTCGCGACGCTCCATCATCCTGGTCATCTGGAAGTTGACGGACGGCGAAATCGCGCTCAACGAAATCCACGACTGGCTGTTGGCCATTCAAAGCCGAGCCCCCAACGCGACGGTGGTCATCGTGGGCACGCATCTGGACGCGGTCCAAGAGAACATCCAACGATTTCCCGATGATTATCTCCAAAATTTCGAGAAAACTCTCCAACAAAGATTTGTGAATGTCGCCGACGCGGATAAAAAGGGTCTGCCGAGGGTTGTGGCCTCGGTTTTCGTCTCAACCAAGAACAGAAACAATGTCCAACAACTTTGCGAATTGGTCTATTGTGCTTCTCAACAGGTAATTTTGAGGTTTGGGGAAAAACAAAAAAAATTTTTTTTAAAGTTTTTTTCTCGGATTTTCTTCAGATTTTGCCCGTATTTCCTGTGTAGTGTGCATATCAATTGCTGAAAATTATAGCTCAAATTTTCCAGAAGGGGCCGAGATATTCAATCTCTTTTTCCGAGAGAGCACGGAAAATGAGGAGACGGTCAGATAAAAATTGTTTTATTGCGTTCTCTTCGCGGATTTCGCGCGGAAAAATGGGATTTTTGTAGAAATATTGTACTCCTCTTTTTGTATTGACCCTATTTTTTCAATTTATGGAAATCTGGGCACTTTCCTTTTAATAAAAAAAAATTAAAAAACCTGAAATAATCAAAATCTTCAGATCAAAACGTCGGGCCGACGACAGAAACTCCTCGAAGAAAAGGTGCCATCCTCATTTTTATACCTCGAAAAGTTGCTGGTATCCATGACGGACGAATATCGAGGACGGGCCGAAGAACCAATAATTAAAATCGATTCTTTATGGAATCGAGTGTCCGACGAATTCAAAAATAGTCGCATTTCTGGCAGTCAGTCGACCGCGTCATTGGTCTCAATTGGCCCTCAAAATAATGAGAAACATCCAGGTAATTTAGGCTCAGATTTTTGCACCGCGCAGTTTTTGCACTGTGCGAAATTTGGTAATTTTTGGTCCGCACAGTGCAAAAGAAGAAGGTTTTTTCGTCGCCGTCAAAATTATTGTTATTATTAGCGCACAGTGCTACCGTATTTTTTCTGCACAGTGCATTCAAACTCTTTTGAATTTTTGCGCACAGTGCAGTTGTTTTTGTTTGAAATTTTTTTCTTGCACCGTGCAATCCGAACATTTGCTCCTAAAATGAGGTCATAAACAACCATTAAGTCCAATTTTTATAGCAATAACCCGTCGATTATTCCGCGACAAGACCGAATTCCGTCAAGCCATTCAATTTCTGCACGAGAACGGAGTGATCGTCGCGTTTGACGACACGCATCTCCGCGACTACGTCTTCATCGACCCTCCCTGGCTCTACACCGTCCTCCGAATGGCTTTCGTCGCCCCATCGCAGCGGTCGACAACAAGTACAATATCGATTAATCCCGCGGGAAATGCGATCCTCTCCACCTCCGAACTTTTCCACCAATTGAAAGCCAATCTCGCGGAACGTCGCATAAAATTCTCGATGAAGTCCGGCCACCTTCGCCACTGCCTGCTCCCGCTGTTGGCCAAATTCGAGCTGGCTTTGCCCTATTCCCCGAGGCAATTGCTGGTCTCTCCGCTTCTGCCCGACGAATACTTGCTGAGGGCGGATTATCCGGGCGCAAAAGTCAAAATCCGCTCCAAAATCGACAAGTTCTTGATGAAAACCAGCCTGAACAGTAGCATGGCCAACAGTGCGATCGAATTTTTGTCGCCAAAAAATTCGGCCCGCACCGTGCACGGAAGGTTGACGAGACAGTTGGGCTATAAAGCACCCTCCTCTAGTCGGATGGCTTCGTCGACGGCGTCGGTGGACGAAAAACCAGAGGATTTGAAAGGTTTTGGCGAAATGAAAATTGAGACAACACAAACTGTAAGTTGAAAACATTTTTTTATTTGATGCAGTTTTGAATAAAATTTTGAGCTTTTTTTGGAGAAAAATTTTTAAAAAAATAAAAATTTTCGTATCTTAGGACGTTTACCGTCGTCTGTACCTCCTACAGTATGTCCCACCGGGGTTTTGGCCGCGTCTCACAACCCGCCTCCTCAATGACGATAAACTTGGCCAAATTATCAGCGGACTTTTCGTCCTCAACGACGAATCCCTCAGCCTTTCCCTCCCCAACGAATGCGCTCTCTTCGCCGACATAATGGACGCTCTGAACTTGGACAAGAATGGCGAGAATCGCGGAGGATTCGACTTTTTGTTGTGGCAAACGGGTGTCGAGACCAACTTTTTTGGCCATTTTTTGATGTCCATAAAGCAATTTTTGCCGTTGGCTAATGTGCGCGACACAAATTACTCGGTCTCGGCGTTGAAGGCAAGAGGCGAAGATGGGATCTGGAGAAGAGTGAGCCTGGAAAGCGATTTTATACTCGAATTACTGGTCCCGTTTTATAAAGTAAGCGGTTTTTTGAGTATTGGGAGCTCCAAAAAAGCTTTTGCACGGTACTAAATTCAGAAATCCGCACTGTGCGAAACGTATTATGATTGTGGTACAAGTCTGCACTGTGCAGAAAAAAATAATTTTTTCTCTTTTCATTTTGCACTGTGCTGGCGGATGTTGTTTGCTTTTTTATGCACTTTGCAACAATTTTACTTTTCAAATATACAAACATAAACCTGTCAATTTCAGGTGGATTTGAATTGGAAAGGCGTTGATTATGCGATAAAAACGTGTCCGAAACAAGCCACCAAATTCTTGGCTTCTCTGGTTGGAATCATCGACGATCTTCTGGAGGATTGGTTTCCATCCTTGGGCACTCGATTCGTTCATTCATCGGATGGTCAGCTCTTGGTGGATCGACTGATTCCTTGCGCGGAATGCGCGCGCACTCAATCAATGGCCGAAAAACAATGGAGAAGGTAAGATTTTGCTGATTTATAGAGGAATCTTTCAAAATTCGACTAAAAAATCATTATACGTTTATTTGAAATTGTTTTCTTATGGATTCTTGATGAATTGCAGAGACCGCAAGACCTCGGATCCCGAAGAAAAAACACCCATTCATCTGTTTTCCGTGGAAGAGTGCATTTTGGCCGTTTATGACGAAAAAAATGCCAAGTTCGACTTGGCCAAACATCTTCGGCCAGCTGCGCCGACTCATATCGACTGTCCATTGCATGGCCGGTGTGATCTGGAGAAACTGGCACCCGACGTTTGTTTCGTCGACCTGAATCCGGACATTGTACATGAGGTGTCGGCAGTCAAAAGAGGCAAATTGCTGGGACAAGGAGCCTTCGGCTCGGTGTATTCGGGCTTCGTAAAGTCGAATTATGTAAGTTGGGGTCATTAGGGATGGTTTATTTTGCGTTTGAAATGATTTTTGAAACAGAAAGGCAAGAAGAAGCGGAGATTTAAAATTTTTGCTCAAAAAATGCTCTATTTGGAGTGGTTTTTTAACGGTCGTCATAGAAGTTGTCCGTATTGACTGATACGTTATTTTCAGAGTGAAGTCTTCGAAGAAGTTGCCCTGAAGATCCTGGAACCGACCTCCGACGACCCAAACCAACGGCTCCGAGTCCCCTCAAACCAAGCGGATCGTCTCGAATCGGTGGCCAAATTTTATTACATCGCGAGACAAGAGCTGAACATGCTCTGCGACCTCCAACATCCCCATATCACACTGCTGGTCGGCTTTTCCCGCCCTCCCATCACTCTGCTAATGGAGCTGGCGCCGCACGGTGCACTCGACCAACTGCTGGGAAAGTACCGAAAAAGTGACGTCAGACTGGCACCGGAGACTCTCCAGCTGACTTGCGCGCAAATATCGAAGGCCTTAGAGTTCCTGCATTCGAATCGTATCATTTATCGCGATCTGAAGGCCGAAAACGTTTTGGTCTGGCGATTCCCATTGCCGCGACAAAAAATCTCTCCAAATAATGTTCACGTGAAGCTGGGGGACTACGGAATCAGCCGTTTCAGCTACCCGTTGGATGTGTGCAAGGGCTACGGTGGCACCGAAGGATTCATGGCTCCGGAGATTTTGAAATTCAACGGCGAATTCGAATACACGGAGAAGGTGGATTGCTACTCGTTTGGGATGTTCGTCTATGAACTGATCACACTCCACCATCCCTACGACGGTCATGAACAGATGAAGGACTGTATTTTCGAAGGTCAACGTCCCATGCTCAACGAAAAGGACATCCTGTGTCCGTCGAACGTGCTCGATCTTATGGTCACCTGTTGGGCGGAGGAGTCGGCGGCGCGCCCCTCCTCCTCGGACCTGGTCACCATCACAACGGCACCCGAATTCACGCATTTGGCGGACGTCGCTACCCTCCAAGACCACGAAATGACCACTTTATGCACGCTGATTTCGGCCACCGACGAATGCACCGTGCAATTGTGGTTGGCGAAGGAGGACGGCGATTGCACGGTGATGTCGCTGAATCAATTCGGATTTATCGAGAACGAAACGATCGGCCCCTTCCGCAGCAAACAGGTCACCGCCTTGGCCGAGGTGGGCCGCTTTGTTTGGATCGGGAACGCGAGCGGCGAAATCACCGTATACTCGGCGCAGAGCTACTCGGAACAAGCGAGCTTCCAAATCAACTCGATTGACCCATCGTTGACGAAAATCGCGACGATCCGCTCCATAAAATACTGTCCGATGAGCAGCTCGGTTCTCATTTGTCTTCCTCAACACGTCCTTTTGTGCGCCTGTCCCGGCACCCTACCACAACATTTGTGCACCATAAGGTCGGATGAGATCCTCCACTCCGCCATCCTGCTCCAAAATTCCTCCGACTGGCAGATCTGGACGGCCCATGACGACGCGAGAATTGTGACGCATTATGTGGTCAAGGCGACCAGTCGTTTATTGTATTCCGCATCCTCCCATCATCCAAACGCCAGTGGCAATGAGACCCCGACTGCGCCGCGAGTCAAGTTCCTAATTGCCAGCTGCAGGCAAAGGAACGCGGTGTTCAGCACGCTCGAGAACGACGGCCGCGTCTTCCAATGGGAGAACGGCGCAGTCCGACGAACCCTCGACTGCTCCAGAATCCTGCCGGTCTCGGAGAGTCTCAGCTCGATGTTCGACGAAGAACAGAGTCAGCGCTGCAAGGTGACGGCGATGGAATGTCAGCCAACCCAAGGCGCTGAGAATTTACTGGTCGGCACTCAGAACGGAGTACTTATTATCCTCGAGGCACACGATTTGACTCCACTGACCTCGTTCAGAACATATGAATGGGCGGTGGAGACGATTCTCGCACCAACGACGCTGGGGTGGATCAAAAACGAGGACTTCCAGAAAATGGAACAGCAAAATTTCTTTGTTACCATCGGCAAAAAGTATAGGTGCGTCTGATCCTACGCCTCAACTGCAACGCTCAGATTTGCTCACAATTTTGCGCACAATTCGGGCATAGGCGAAACATTAATTCCTGAAAATTTTAGCTCGCACTTTGCAGGCTCAACCGAGATATTCAACAATCTTTGCCGTCGAGAGAGTACACGAAACGCGGAGGGCGTACAGAGATAGAAACACTTTTTGGCCGCATCTTTGCCAGTTTCGTACGGAAAAAAATTATTTGTTTTGAAAACATTACCCTCTGCGCTAGAAATAAGTATGAAACTTTTCATGCGAATATTGGCAAAAAAGTGTCACATCTTTGCCAACTTTTGATTTAAAAACATTGGTCGTTTCTGCAAAGCGCGACAACGGAGTATTCCAACGGCGACGCTCAGGTTTTGATGAGCCTTGACAAAGATTTAAAGTATTTTGCCTAAGGCATATATGGCGAAAAAGTGTTTCTATCTCTGACTGCTCGCCGCGTTTTGCGCCCTCTCTCGGCCGAAAAGATTCTTGAATATCTCGGCTTCCCCTGCCATGGATGAGCTAAAATTTTCAGGAGGAAATAGGTGGCCTATGCCTGACGTGTGTGCAAAATTTCAAGAAAATCTGAGGATTCGGATTTTTGATCGCACCACGAAATCCTGAAAAGTCAGCATTTGACTACTGCTTCCGTTAATGCATACCGTTCTTTTTGTCTAGTCTTAATCCAGTGTTTTTAGGAACCTGATCAAACGACTGGCTCCCAATGTGAATGACAATGTTCCCGAAGCGTCGACGGAAGAAGACAACGACAATACAAACTTTGCCATTGTATGGCAAGGCGAAAATTGGGGTTAAAAGCTTACTGTAGATATATTTAATTTTGATTGCTGTTTTTTAGTCGTCTTAGTCTACAAATATTTACATATTCATGCGGGTCTAGAGCAGCTAGCACACTTTTTTTTATTTGCAATTATTCCCTCCGGCATTTTTTCTCTTTCATGTAAAGTGATTTTGTTTTGATGATCTCGTCGTAAAAAATAAATAATATCGCTTGATGATTCGTTGAATTCAATTTGAACAAATTGTTTGGCCAACTCGAAGAATTGTCGCCAAATTAATTTCTTTTTTTGATTTGGCAACTAGTCCGTAAAGTTTGCTGGAGTGATTTGCGCGACATGCACTGTGCAAAAACAAAACTTCCCTTTGCACTGTGCAATTTCTTGCTTTTTGCACCGTGCAATTGGCTTTTTTCAACTGTCGCTCGCACCTGACTTTAACGCGAAAAATCACTTGTATTGATTGACATTGTTTTATACGATTGTCCTAACTTTTTCAATTTAACCACGGTTTTTTTGAGTTGGCTAAATTTCTCATAATTTCAAAGATTTAGCCTTTTTAAGTTTCAATCTCAACCGTTTCAACGAGATTTACTACGATTTTTCAAAAGTGTGTTGACGCCGAACCTATTGCACGGTGCAAAAAAAGAAATCGCACAGTGAAAAGTGAACTTTTCGCACAGTGCATGTCGCGGAAATCATTGCATCGACTTTACGAACGGACTAGTATGCACTTTTGAAAAAGCATAGTATCCGATGCCGTTTTAGCCCATTTTGACCCACCAATCGATGAATTCCTACAATTACCGTATCCAACAGAGCACTTAACTCTCTTTTCCACCCAAATGTTTTGTCCAAACTGCTCAATCTGTGGAAACAACTCTCCATGACCGGACGATTTCCGGTCAGCGAAAAGCGAAGAGAGTGCGCACAGCGAAGAGACGGCCGAGAAAAGACAATGGGAATCGGGGAGAGGGCCGAAAGAAATCGGATCTTATGGGGCCGGATTGTTTGAGTTATTGGAATTCGATCCACTTAAAGGCTCATCCCTGCCCAAAACAAGTGGATTTAGCGCGCCCCCCCCCTTGGCCAAGTTGGATTATTAGGACGAACAAAGTGCGCTAATAGCAAGAAGATGAGCAAAGGGGTTACGGTAGACATTTTTTTGGAGTTTAACCTATTTATTTTTTATAAAAGTTTGGTATTGAATCCGGATACGATAGAATTTTCGGTTACGTAGAATTTTCGGCACGAGAATAAAATCTGAACTTCTTTCAACTACTTTCCCTTATTTGGATGAAACATGGCACACATTTTGAATATTTGTTTCTTATACATGCCCAAAATTCCTAGCTCGCACTTTGCAGAAACGACTGAGATTTTTAAGTCGAAAGTTGGAAAAAGTTTGAAAATTTTTTTGCGAATTTTGGCCTGAAAAGTTTCGTGCTTATTTCTACCCTAGAGGGTAATATCTCACCAAAAAATCATTTTTTTCCGCTCAAAACTGGGAAAGTTATGTCGAAAAATTGTTTTCCTCTCTGACCGCTCTCCGTGTTCCGCGTACTCTCTCGCCCGCAAACATCGTTGAATGTCTCGGCTGCCCTGAAAAGCACGAGCTAAAATTTTCAGGAATTGATATGTGGCCCATGCCAAAGTAATGTGCAAAATTTAAAGAAAATCGGAGCGTAGCACTTGGGATTCATCCCCCGTAAGCCTAAGCCTAAACTAAGCCTAAGAAAGCCTAAGGTTTCGATTCCGATTGAGCCAAAGGGTGTGTTATCAATGAAAGTAAACATCTTCCCCGCACATGTAAGGCACATTACACTGATTTCTAGGTTTGTCCAATTCCGATTTTGTCCGAGTGCAGAATTTTTGTTGTATAATATAAAAGCATTTGTTATATAAAGTTTAAACGTTTTTCAGCGCAATTCTCCGCAATGACGGCGAAATTTGGGATCGCCGACCTTTTGGAGGCTCCCGCAACAACTTCATCCGCCAAATCCACTGGACCAATTTGTCAGACCATGTCTTTTTTCGATGTAATTTACCCGCATCTGTCCAATCAACGGTTCGACTCGTTTGATGAGAAAAATGAGGCCAACGATATTAGTAGGTGGCAAGAACAGTGAAATCCAAGTACAATAGACCAAATAAGTGCAAAATTTCGCAATTTTCAGACAATATTTGCAAAGTGATCTTCAAACAGATGAACAAAAGCAAACGAACCCGCACTTCGTTTACGCAATATCAGCTGGATGCCTTGGAAGAAGCGTTCAAATCCAGTCATTATGTGTCAAGTGTAGAGCGAAAAACTATTGCAAACAAGTTGGGACTCAATGAAACACAAGTAGGATCACTTTTTAGTTAAATTTAAAGTGTTGCCTGAGGCAAAAAACGATTTTTATAGAAATTGGCCTAAAATCAGGGGTTTTATTGATTTTTCGTTGAAAAAACAGAACAATAAGAAAAACATTAAACGTCTCATATAATGAACAGCATAGTAAAAGTATTTTTCATCAAAAAAAGTAGCAAAACTATAATAACTTGAATTCAAAACCGCGAAAAAGAGAATTGCATTGGCCGGGAATCGAACCCGGGTCGCCCGCGTGGCAGGCGAGCATTCTACCACTGAACCACCAATGCACGGTTCTCGCTTCGCTAAACTTTTTATGCCTTCGCTTTCAGGTCAAAGTCTGGTTCCAAAATCGTCGAACCAAGCATAAAAAAGTGGATTTCACGGAAAACGAAGATATCGCCGAGGGCGAAAGGAATTAATAAATAATTACAAAGATCGGAAATAGTTCCGGTCACCGGAATTCACTTGAATTTGTAATCTTTAACTATTAATTTAAATAAATTTGTGTAAATATAAGCCTTTTTGTTGAAGTTTGTAGTTTAAAACATTTTTAATACGAGAGTGGCATTTTCGTTGCCATGACAACTAAAATTTGTGCGAAAAGGCCAAAAAATTCAAAAATTTTCGTATTGTTGGCCAAAAATCTATTCAAATTGACAAAAAAATAAAGCGGAATGGCGTTTGTCCCAATCAGAGATGGAGAATATACCAGTACAATTTATGGGATGGTAAGAAAATATCATAAAATAGTCGAATTGTTGTGGTTTATAGATTCGAGACAACAGATTTTCCGATGCCATGAGAATCCTGCAATATGAGTTGCAACGACTGCCTAATGTAAGCAAATTTTCAAGCGAGATTAGATGCTCAGCTTTTGTTAGAATTTAGAACATGGTTGGAATGCAAGAATGGCAAAGACCTGGCCGATAAAGACTTTTTCTCTGACCGCTCTACTCATTTCCTGTACTCTCTTGCAGAAAAAACTGCTCGATATCTCGGGTGACGGAAGCCAGAAGTCGGCTAAAAATTTTGAGTAATTACTGTGTCGCCCAGTCAAAACATAGCTACAAAGTTTGAAAATAATTCGAGCATCCAAATTTTTTATTCACCACGAAACCCTGAAAAGTCTGAATTTTGGCGGAAATTTGCTAAAACTAAAGAAAATGACTTGTAAAGTGTCAAAAAACCATTCTGCAATGTTCACAGCTTTCAGAGCCGAGCAGGACTTTCGCTCCTTGGCTATTGTTACTATCAAGTGCAAGACTATCTGATGGCCGCGGAGACGTATGGGAAACTCTCAGAATTATATGCAGATCACGCGGAATACAAGCTGTATCATGCGCAGGCCTTATATCACGCATTTATGTTCCCTGAAGCCGAAACTGTCATCCATGACGTGAGTTTTTTGTAACGGGAAATTGCGCTGGATGAGAAGTTCAAGTTTTGGTTTTATTTTTCACAAATTTTTTTAGGACACAGATCAATTTTTGAAAATTTTTTTTGAGAAAAAATCCATCAAAAAATCAAATTTTTCGGGGGGAAATTGGCGTTGACACTGCGGAAAAACAAACTTTTCTTTGACCGTCTCTCCTCATTTTACGTTCTCTCTCGTGAAAGAGATCGTTGAATATCTCGGCTCTACCAGCAAAGCATAAGCATAAATTTTCAGGAATTGTTATCCGGCTTATGCCCGAGGTATGTGCAAAATTTAAAGAAAATCAGAGGATTTAGATTTTTGGTACCACCACGAAAACCTGGAAAGTCAGAATTTTAGCGCAAACTTGACAAAAACGAAGAAAACGACTAATAAGAAGAATTTCATCAATTTTTTTTAATTTTAGTCCGCCGACGACCCAGCTATTAGTTCTCAACTTCTCAAACTAACCGCAGCCATAAAATACCGCGAAGACGACGTGAACACATCAAGATTACTGGTCGAACAATTCGAGGGCGATGACCCAGACCAAGAAGTCAACTTGGCTTGTATCGAATTCAAGCTTGGAGACTACCCGAAAGCAATTGAGCGCTTCAAGAACGCCACTTCGGTCCATGGATTCCAAGCCGACTTGGCCTATTCGTTGGCCCTTTGCCATTATCAGTTGGGAGAGACCGAACAAACGATGCGGTATATTGCAGATATTGTGGAGAGGGGAGTCAAAGATCATCCAGGTAAAATTTGAACTTTTTTCAATTTTTTTCAAAAAAACTTTTTCAAAATTCTAAGAATCGAAAAAAATCCAAAAATTGTCATTCATTTCTGCAAAGAGCGCAAGCTAAAAATCCGATATATTCCCTACAGACCCTTACTCTAAACTTTCCATCAAACTCGGCCCATTTCCCTTCAAATTTTCGCCCATTTTTTTCTCTTCAGAGCTCGGAGTAGGCACCGTAACCGATGGAATTGAAGTTCGATCCGTTGGAAACACCATGATTCTCAACGAAACAGCCTTAATTGAGGCCTTGAATCTTCGATTTGCCATCGAATACAAGTCGAAAAATATGGAGAAAGCGGCGGCTTGTCTCACTGACATGCCTCCCAGAAGTGAGGAGGAATTGGACCCGGTCACGCTACATAACCAAGCTCTAATGAGTGTCGATTCGAACTTTGCGGACAGTTTTGCGAGACTGCAGTATCTTCTAACACAAAATCCATTCCCTCCGGAGACCTTTGCCAATTTATTGTTGTTGTACTGCAGATATGAGGTCAGTTTTTGCGCACCCAAAAGATCAATAACATTGTTTATATCAGGAAATTCTATATTACCCGTTGCTAGTCGTTTTCTTTCTTTTTGTCAAACTTCCGGCAAAATTACAATTTTTCAGATTTTCGTGGTGGGACCAAAAATCAAAATCTCCAATTTTCTTCAAATTTAGTACAAGTATTCTGTAAAGGTCATGCATCGATTCCTGAAAATTTCAACGCTCGCTATGCAGGGAAAGCCGAGATATTCAAAGTTCGTTTTGCGAGAGCGTCTGTAAAATGAGAAGAGACGGTCAGAGAAAAAACGCAGAAAAGAGCGTTGAATATCTCTGCTCTTCCTGCAAAGTATGAGCTAAAATTTTTAACAATTAATATAAGACCTATTTACAATATCTCTGCAATTTTAGCTTTCTCAACCAATGTTTTAATATTTTCTTTTATTTCCAGTACTACGATTTGGCGGCCGATGTTTTGGCCGAAAACGGCCATTTAACCTACAAATACCTGACTCAATACATGTTTGACTACTTGGACGCATTGATTAGTCAACAATCCTCTCCGACCGACGCTTACAACAAGTTCGACGCACTCACAGCGGACCAATTGAATCAGTTGAGGAAAGCGCATCAAAAACTTAAGGAAGTCATAGATTCCGGAGACAAAAAGGAAATCGAAAGAGCAAAGGATGATATCAAGGAGTGCATGGATAGGTAATATACGACTTAAGTTTCCTCATAGGCACGTTGGCCCTCAAAAAATAAGAAAAAAAAACTTTTCTTACTAAATCATCAAGTATAATATAATTAAATTTTTTCAGATATATCCCAGTTCTGATGGCACAAGCTCGAATCGTATGGGAGAGGGAGGAATATTCGAATGTGGAGAGTCTTTTCTCAAGATCTTCAGAATTTTGTAGTCTAAATGAGACTTGGATGTTGAATCTGGCTCATACTTTATATATGCAGGTAAAGCGAAAAAGTCCGGACAAAAAAATCTTTAGGAGAAATATAAGGAAGCCTCGGAGTGCTACGCACCTATAATCAACACAAAATTTGAAAAGGTAAGAAAATTTTTCAATTTTTGGTTAATCTTTTTCATCATCATTTTTTTGCCTAAAACAATAGCGAAATTTTAACTTCAAATCATTTTTCAACGCCTAAATTTCCTTTTCAGATGTTAGACATCAGTGCAATTGTTCTAGCCAACGCCTGTGTCTGTTATATCCTTGGAAATGCCAATGATACCGCCGAAGAAATCATGAAAAGAGTCGAAAAGGAGGAAATGAAAAACCCTAAGAAGAAATCCTTCCATTTTTGCATCATTAATCTTGTCATAGGCACTCTCTACTGCGCCAAGGGGAACTACGAGTTCGGCATCACCCGTGTAATCGGCTCTTTGGAGCCGTATGAACAAAAATTGGGACTAGATACCTGGCATTTTTCGAAACGATGCCTTCTCGCCATGTTCGAACAGATCGCAAAACAAATCCTCATGGTGCGAGACGACATCCTAATGGCTTGCATGGCCTTTCTAGAGCAGTGCGAAGGTTAGTTGAAACCAATCTACATATAAATTATATTATCCATGATGAATTTCAGTTCACGGAAAGGAAATTTCAACACAAACCGATGGTCTTATGGTGCAAAGTCAAGTCACAGACCCTAGAAAGACCGTTGCTTATGAAGCCAGAATGCTGAAGGCTATTTCGCTCAAGCTTTTGGACTTGTGATATTATCCTTTTCCTCGGTAAGTCAATACTGCATTTAATATTTAATTTATCGATATTAATGTCCTTATAAACCAATAAACCGCCAAACAAAGTCTAAATTTATTATAGAACTACTTTATTTCCCACAAAAATCCTGTTGACCAAAACTAATAACGGTTTGGTGAAATAAACCGCACTTGGGGAAATTTAATGGTCGTCGACCTTGTCTGGACGGCGAAGAACTTTGTAGTCGCGGAAACGGGTCTCGATCGCCTCGGACTCGTTGAAGCCGACTCCAGTTGGATCAGCTGCAATTATCAAATAATATTATTCGATTTTTACCTAAATCTTGAAGAAGCAAAGACAAAAATAACTTACGAATGCGCTTCTGATAACGGTAGTCTGTGAACTGTTTGGGGAAGTATTGAACAAAGTGTTCACGAGCCATCTGCTCAACTGGGGGAGCGCTGGCCCACTTTTCTTCCTAAAAATTAAACCTTTTTATCTAAACTTCAAGTGCAATATAAACAAATTTTGAAATTACACCCACCTTCTTCTTGGCCTCCTCAGCACCATCAGCCGCCTTCAAATTGTTCAATTTCACACGAGCATCGTTGAACTTGACCCATTTGTCGACCTCAGCGTTCAATTCCTTTGGAACTTCTCCATAAGGAATCTTGATGGCTTCAAGTTGCTTCTGGAGCGAATCGAGAACAGCTGCATGGTCAGGGAGCTCCTTCTTCAGCTGAGCAAAGTCAACCTTAGGCAGATCAGCGGGAAGTTGATTTACACTAAAATATTTATGAAATACATAGTGAAGCGGTATGCATTAGTATAAACCAATGCTTTCCATAACCAAAACAACTAATATTCCCTCTACATACAAAGAGTACAGTTGTGGCAAGCTTTCACAATAAAATATCGCCTTGTATTTTCCTAAAACAAACAAACAATAATTTATTAACTTACATAGCTCCGAAGGTGCTGTTCTGGCCTCTAAGACGAGCCAACTCAGCTTGATGGGAGGAAATCAACTTGTCGGACAATTTAGCCCAGTTGACCGACGAATGAGCAACTCGCTTGGCCGCCGACATTCTAAAGATATAATTTTACCAATAAAACCAAAAAGAAAAAACCAAGATAAGCAAAGAAACAAAAAATAGCCAAAATCTCGGATTTACATCAACCATAATTCCGTATTTTTCCCGTCAGAAACACATAATGTTCAAGGAGAACATCAGAAAATAAAAAAAAACTTGGGCTGAACGAGCAAAAGAAGTTGAAACACAATGCCAAGAAAATGAATTTGGCTCCACAGCGAAAACATTTGGTCTACAAAATGGCCTTTCACTGACGGGAAGGCAAAAAAAGAACAAAGGATAGAATAAACAATAAAAATATGCTATCTCAGCTAAGTAAATACTGTAATAAACAATGAAATTTCGAAAATATATATAAAATTTACGAATTTCCTTTTCATTCAAAAATACGACGAATAGAACAATGGGGTCACGAGATAATGAACGTCAAATGTGCTCAGATGTCTGCCCGAAGGTCGATGAAAGGTTTGAGTATAAAATGTTGCGATTTCCCATGAGCTTTGACATTTGATTGCCTACTATAATATCAAATTGGTCAAAATTAGTGGAATATGATGAGAATTTCAGCCGCTTTTTCTTTTTTACTGTGTGTTTGGCTGGTTGATGGTGCCATCTTGAAGTATCAACTGAAAAAACAACAAGGCGCTACAACTTTGCACAATCGAAAATGGGCCAAAGGAAGTAAGAATTACTAATATTCCAAGGGGCGTTTCTCGGGGCAAGGTGTTCGCGTTTCCTTTAATTTCCGCACACGGATTCTGTATAAGCTACATATAAATCTTTAAAAATTTTAGCTCGCTTTTTAAGGGAATAGCCAAGATAGTGGACGATCTTTTTTGCGAGAGAGTACGTAAAATGAGGAGAATGGGACAGACGAAAAAAGGATTTTTTCTGCAAAATGATAGCTAAAAATAGCGTGTCAAAAGTTTGTTGTAACTTTTTCTTCAGGAGTTCTGGAAGACGCGCTTGGGCTGACCGTCGCAAATCAAAACGATATTTGGTACAACGGAGTCATCTCTTTGGGGACGCCTCCTCAAAGTTTCGAACTGCAATTTGATACCGGCTCAAATCTGCTCTGGGTGCCGGGGCAAGGCTGTACGTCCAGCGGATTTTACGCCACCAGTTGTGAAAGTGGTGCCACATACAATCCGTCCGCTTCGTCGACCGCGTCGGATTCGGGACAACAATTTTCGATCAGTTATGGGACCGGAACTGCGGCGGGAAAATATTTTACGGACAAATTCGCCTTCGGCAATGGCTCTTCAACGCTGGCGTTGAAGAATCCCGTCACCTTTGGTGTGGGAGAGCAGATGACGTTCCAGGACGGTGGAATTCTCGGCTTGTCTTTTGCGACCGACCAACACACGCCAGTCTTTATTCAAGGAGTAAATGAAGGCGTTTTTGATGAGCCCATTTTCACGGCCTATTTCGAAGATTGTGAGACGGGAACTTGCCCCAATGGAGGGCAAATAACTTTGGGGGGATTTGATAGTGAGAATTGTGAGAGTAACTATCAATGGATCCCGTTGACAACGGGCACTCCGTATTGGCAATTTGTGGTGAACACGCTGAGTGTCGGCAGCTTTAGCGCCTCGAATTTCAAGGTAAGGGTACAAAGGAATTACCAGTCGAATTCTGGTCAGATTTTATTAAAAAAATCAACCCATTTTTGACAAAATCTCGAGTCTTCAGGTTTTGGTGGTGGGAGCAAAAATTTAAATAATCAGATTTTTTCTAAATTTTCATACACCTTACCCTTAGGCCACACATCAATTCTCATAAATCTCAGCTCACACTTTGCAGGGCCAACCGAGATATTCGCTGAGCTTTTTCGACGAGAGAGTGCGCGAGATGCGGAGAGCGGTCAGAGAGAACAACGTTTTTTGGCTGTATCTCTGTCAATTTTACGTTAAAAAGAATCGTTTTGAGTGGAAAGATTATTCTCTACGGTAGAAATAGACAGGAAACTTTTCAGGCTAAATTTCCCAAAAAAAAGTGTCACATTTTTTGAGTTTTGACGTAAAAATCTCAAGGTTTTCTGCAAAGCGCGAGCTAGAAATCTTTCACATATCTTAGAAAAAACTAATTTAAATTTGTTCCATTTGTATTAAATTCCAGCGTCGCTCTTCGAATTCTTTCTCTGTCAACCCGCATTTCAGGCCATTTCCGACACCGGCACCGCCTATATCATCATTCCATCCGTCAATATTCAACAGTTTACCAGCGAATTGGGCGCCACATCTAGTGGTGGCGCTTATTACATAAATTGCCAATCGACCGCCAAAATCTCGCTTTCCATAAATGGCCAGACTTACGGTATCAATGCGAAGAGTTTGATGATTGGATCGAAGAGTGGCGGTGGAGACTGCCAGATCGCGGTTTCGTCGGGCGACTTTGGCTTCTGGATCTTTGGGGATGCGTTTATTCGGGATTATTGCCAAGTTTATGACGTGAAGAACAAAAGAATTGCATTTGCGGAGATCAAAGGGAGCGGCGAAGGGTCAGGACCGGTCGAGTCTCTTCAAGGTGGGGGGAACGGACAGAAGGTGCAAAATGGAGCTCAAAATGGACAACCTGGGCAAAGTCAAAGTCAAAATGGGCAACCTGGGCAAAACCAAGGTCAGATCCCAAATGGTTGGGAATACTTGGGAAATGGCGTCTACAGAACGCCCGATGGATTTTACTACTCTGCTCCGTGAAATTAAGCTTTTTCGACCGTTATAATTTCATATTCCACTGCCAACGACTACCTCAAGGCATATTAATTAATTTTTTGATTTTTATAAAAAATTTTGATCACATTTTTGGATCATTCAACAAATAAAAAAATTTGAAGAAAATTTGAAATTTGTGACATACCCTTGAAATGTTATATCTTGTTTTCATATTTTAAATACCAGCTGTGATTTGCTTCTAAGCTGTGATCGATCAACCGACAAATGACCGACAAAGCTGGGAGAAAGCAATGAAAACATCGATGAGAATGGGGGAAGGCTGATCCAGTTCGCATCTCATGGATTTACGTCTAGCGCTTCGGTTTTTATATATAAATTTTTCATTCCATTGACGCATGTTTTTGAAAATAATTTGTATTTTGTGTTAGTTGGATTGTCCATCATCAAGAGGGTCAGGCATCGAAGGTTTATTCTTTGGAGGCAAAAACAATGAGAATAAAATCTCATTGTCCTATAATATAATAGACGTGCATGGTCTAGTGGGTGCGAACAAGCGTTCGGAAACGTGCGTAGGCCAAGCGGGTTGATGACAGCCAACTTTGACGTGTGTAGCCGACAGTAGGCCTCGGCTACGCTTTTTCAAATGTGCGTAGACTTTTCGTCGCATTTTGCACCGTGCGTTCCACTTTTTGCACCGTGCATCAAAATATCGCCGCGACGTAAACTTTTTCGAACTGTGTCGCTGCAGTTTTGCTGAACCGCCTTTCAAAGACAGCAAAATGCATTCACGGTGCTTGACCGACAAACGGCAAAGATCACTGTGCGTTTGCGACAAATAGGGAAAAAATGGGAAAATGCACTGTGCGAAAAACGGAGAAATGCACTGTGCGTCACAAAAAAAAAAACAAAAATGCACTGTGCGTTATACGCGACATATTATACATATACGAGGAAAAGTCTTCGCACATGTGAGAAAGCGTAGTATTCCATAGCGGTTGTACTGTATGAGAACTGCGTAACTTGACAGCAACATGACTAATATTTTTCGCAATAATTTTGCTCCAATACATATCAGTCTATCGGGAAAATAATGAGCACAACGTCGCTGCGCCGATCGCGTCGCTAAAGTGAAAAACAATTTGCGACACAGTGCATATTCTCGGCGGCGACGCGGTTGTTGATGCGACAGAGTGCTCATTATTTTCCCGACAGACTGATATTTGGGGGAATTCCGATCACGAGAATTACTTTACAACGACTTCAAACTCCAATGTTCCCGACAAATTCATCGACGAAAATCTGAGACGAATCGCTGAAATTTGACCAACTTCATTAGCAATAGAACGATGACCTTTTTTAGTGCTTTTGATTAATTGATCAAAGATATGAACCGAGTTCCCAGAGGCTCTGGAAGTTGCGTGAAAATACCATATTACCATTAGAAAGTGTAAGTTAAAGAAACGCTCTTACTTTTAGAAAGTTACGTTTTCAAAATCTAGCGCTTTTTCAACGTTTGAAGAAGTCAAAGGTTATATAGCAAATTCGTTGAAAATGTTTTTTGTAACCCGGCAAACGTTACAAAAACTTTTGACTTTTTATAACTAAATTCGCAAATAGGTGTCACACTTTGAACAACTTTCGATCTAAAAATCTTGGGAAATTTTGCATATGTCTTAGAAAAATTAATACTAAATTTGTGCCAAGTTTCATCAAAACCTGAGCGTCGCACTTGGAGTACTCCCCCTGTAAGTATTCACAATGAACGGAGCTCGAAAGGTTCTTTGTTGGGAGTGGGCCAGAAAGCGGAAAAAATGTTTTTGTAGAATCGAAATTTTTTATCTTGAAGAAAAACATTTTTTTTTTGATCCAAAAATTTTGATTAGTTCTGCAAAACGCGAGTTGTAAATCACAATTCCTTAGATTTTTTTTCTAATCTTCATTTAAATTTTTTTCAAAAATCTACTGTACTTTTCACCCACAAATTTCTTTACAAATGCTCGCTGCACGTCAAATTGAGAAGAGAACTCTTTAAATTGGCTTTTCGTCCTAAGATTTATCGGAAAAATTACTTTTTAATTTTTCTGCTAGGTATTACCGGTCGCAACAAGTCTGAAGACAATCCATATACCTTGAAGATGGTAAACTGTGTCAAAAAAGACCTGGTTTTTACCAAATTCGACAAGAAATCGGTCAAAAAAGATTTCTCGGATCCCATATTTGTGACGAAATGCCAACTTTAACAGTTCCCTCTCTTTTGCATTTTCGATTTGACGTGCGCTGGGGGTTTCCCTCCGAATTTTACGACTGATTATTCTACTCTTTGTTCGGAAACTAAATTTGGAAAAGTGTTTACACGGGACTTTCTTTTGTCCGAAACCGCAAACAAATCGCTTGGAGGGGCTCGAAACAACGTGTTTATACGATTTTTAAAGATTGTGTACAATAAGTTATGGGATTTTTTGGAGAATGTACCGAAAGAAGGGACATAAAAAAAAATAAAAAATCAAAAGAATGCCAATTTTTTTTATTTTCAAAAAATTTGTATCTTTCCACAAGGTTCTTATCCTAGTCCGTCCGGAAAGTCGCTGGAGTCATTTTTGGCATCTGCATTGTGCAACCAAGGTAAGGGTGCGAGCGACAGCCCAAAAATGCGTATTGCACGGTGCAAAAAAGCAAGAAATTGCACTGTGCAAAGTGAAATTTTGTCGCGGAAATCACTCCAGCGACTTTACGGACGGACTAGTCCTGTCTGAAATTCTAAAATACGAAACTTTTGGTTTTTTCTGACCAATCTTTTCCTCAAATTTTTTTTTGTAGAGGGTCTCCTTAAAATTTCACATACACGTCAGCCTTACGCCACATATCAATTCCTGAAAACTTTAGCTTTCTCTTTGCAGGGAAAGCCGAGATATTCAATGATCTTTACGACCGAGGGAGTACGTAAAACGCGGAGAGCGGTCAGAGAGAAAGACATTTTTTGGCCGTATCTCTCTCCAGTTTTGCGTTGAAAAAACTGTTTTTTTGTGGAAACATTGCGCTCTATGGTAGAAATAGACGTAAAACTTTTCAAGCCAAAATTCGCAAAAAAATGCCCCATTTTTGCCAACTTTCGATGTGGAAATCTCGATCGTTTCTGCAAAGCGCAAACTAAAAGTCTCGGATGTCTTGGAAAAAAT
Source organism: Bursaphelenchus mucronatus (assembly GCA_025436335.1). Lineage (NCBI taxonomy): Eukaryota > Metazoa > Nematoda > Chromadorea > Rhabditida > Aphelenchoididae > Bursaphelenchus > Bursaphelenchus mucronatus. The sequence goes on along the minus strand of CM046357.1, from coordinate 11,521,980 downwards.
TATTCTAATTTTCGTCAAGTTCCATCGAACTTGGAGCACTTCCTCTGTCACCATGTTTTGTTTATTTGCTTTTCCTCCAACTTTCTCATCGACTCCGTTTCTTCCCATCGACCTGTTTCATTCTTTGTTGTGTGTGGGGGGAATTCTGCGCGCAAAGTGATGAAATCGACCTTTTGCGATCAGTTTGGCACGCGACTTACCGATTCCACGCAAACCGCCGGCGAAAGTCCGTTTGAGCACGCTGTAATAATACAGTCGACGAGGAGGTTGATTTTTATTTTTTTTTTTTATTTATTTTTATCGGGTTTACGAATGAGCCAAGCACGTCAATTCGAAAAAGCAAAAGGGAGGGAACTGTTCAAGTTGGCATTTCGTCACAAATATGGGATCCGAAAAATCTTTTTTGACCGATTTCTTGTCGAATTTGGTAAAAACCAGGTCTTTTTTGACGCAGTTTACCATTTTCAAGCTATATGGATTGTTTTTAGACTTGTTGCGACCGGTAATACCTAGCAGGAAAATTGAAAAATAATTTTTCCGATAAATCTTAGGACGAAAAGCCAATTTGAAGAGTTCCCCTCTCAATTTGACGTGCCAAGTGGTTTTGAACCAAAATGAGAGAATTTTTTGGACAGAAAAAAATTTAAATTGAAAAATGAGAAAGATAAAAGTTTTTTTCGGTACTACTCCGTCCGTAAAGTCGCTGGAGTTATTCCAGCGACTTTCCGGACGAATTAGTATGTAAAAGCTTTATAAGGTTATGTCCCAATTTTTTCAATTTAACTGCGTTTTTTTTGAGTTGTCCAAATTTTGGCACCTTGCCCACAAATTCAAAGATTTAGCCACAGTAGAGAACAACAATCTCTAACAGTATTTTTATTTAAAAAAATCACAAAAAAACCTGATTAATTTTTTCAAATTTTTCAAATTAGAAAAGATTGTTGATGATATCAAAATTTAATTAGTCATAAATCGAAGATTCAAATTAGGTGATCAAATTATACATTCATATGAAAGAATCTTAGTCACGTCCGGAATTCATTTCTTGACGTCAAATATAAACTTTGCAGGGTCAAAAGAGCAAATAAAAAGTTTTATTTTGAGGCATTCCCCAAAACGAAAATTACGCAATTAATTTGGGATTTAATTTATATCAAAAGAGTCAAAATTACTGTAACCCAATGAATTATGCAATCGAGTTTGTACTAGTCTGTCCATAAAGTCGCTGGAGTGATTTGCGCGACATGCACTGTGCAAAAACAAAATTTCCATTTGCACTGTGCAATTTTTTGCTTTTTGCACCGTGCAATAGGCCTTTTTCGGCTGTCGCTCGCACCCTCATTTTTTTTTGCACAGTGCAAATTCCGAAAATCACTCCAGCGACTTTTCATTAGTACTAAATCGAGGCTAATAATTACAAAGATTTATTTTTAAATTACAGTAACCCGCGCAAACCAAGAAAATGTTTTTAATATTTGTTTCCAAATTCCGGTGTGATTTTTTCGGGCTGTCGACGAAAAACGGCGAAGAAATCCGTCGCTTTTCCTTGACGAACCCCCCTTTCTTTTCCATTCATTGCGCAGTGGCGAAAAAACACAGATCCCATCCCTTTCTTGAGTGGATAATGGCGGATTTTGGGTGTGGTGGGGGGGGGGGGGGGGGGGGGGGGGGGGGGGGGGGGAGTTTTTCATCTTCAGCGGAACGCTCGTACTATTTAGCAAATTTTAAGACTTTTTTAACGGATAAATCACAAAGATATCGATAAAAAGTTTTTTCTCTGACCGTCTCTTTTCTTTTTCTAGTCTCTCGGCTACAAAGGCTGTTGAATATCACGGCGCTCTTTGCAAAGTGAGAGCTAAAATTTTTAGGAATTCATTTATGGTTTAGACATAATACGTACACAAAATTAGAAGAAATTCGAAGAATGTCGACTTTTGGTTCCACCACGAAAACTTGCAAAGTCGAAATTTGCTATAAACTGTGCGTTTATTCAACTTTTGATCAAAATTTCAGTTAGTCTGCAGATTTTTTTCGTTTTTGAACCAAAAAATACGATTTTTAAAAGTTGTCCTGTCCGCACTTTCAGATCGAGGGATTATATTATCAGACAAAATAAAATGAGCATCACCGATTATCCGCTTGACCATTCAAAAAATATCTAAAACTTTATTTTTAGAACACTTCAGAAACCCTTTTAATGACAAAGATCAAAGTTTATTTACACTGAACTCTCGGTCTAATAATTTTAAAAGCCCTTTGATCTCTTGTTATACAAACTTTTCTCGACTGGAAAAATCGGACCGGCTCGAGAAGTTTGGGGAACCCCTGATTTATGTATTATTCGGTTGAAAAAGACCAATTTCGAAGGTAAATAATAACAAATAATTGTATTTAGAGGTCTCCTAGTGTCAAGAACACTGTATTGAAAGATTTTTCGGTTTTCGACAGGAGGGACATTTTATACGAAAATTTTTTTCTTTCGTATAAAATATCGCCTAAGCTCCAAAATTTACAGTATGATGTTATAACTGATTTGTGTTGGAGCAAAAAATTTTAACGCCTTTTTTTAGATTTTTTTCCAATTTTTTGCATTTTTTTCTAAAAACCGATGCCTATTTTTTGGGGTTACTGTAGAGCAAAAAAAATAAATTTATATAAATATTAATAACCAGTTGCGTTTTTGACGACGAAATTACGTTACAACGGGCGTTTTTTAGCAGTTTTGCAAAGGAATGCGTTTTAAATCTAATTGTAAATTTTGTCATAACAAGGGAATTACTCTAGCGCGACACCCGGATTCTCTTGAAATTTTGTACACACGTCAGGCATAGGCCACATATCAATTCGTAAAATTTTTATCTCGCGCATGGCAGGGGCAGCCAAGATATTGAACAATCTTTGCGGCCGAGATAGTACGCGGAACGCGGAGAGCGGTCAGAGATATGGCCTTTTTGGCCATATCTTTGAAAGTTTTGTGCGGAAAAAAGTGATTTTTTGCAGAGAAATTACTTTCCACAGTAGAAATAGATGTAAAATGCCAAGATTTGCAAAAAAGTGTCACATTTTTGGCAATTTGTGATCTTAAAATCTCGTTCGTTTCAGCAAAGCGCAAGCTAGAAGTTTTGCATATGTCTTTGAAGCGGTTATTTCTAAATTTGTGCCAAGTTTCATCAAAATATCGTCGTATTTGGAGCACTTTCCCTGAAAGATTTGACGCTTTGCTAATGAAAGGATGATTATTTTCCCCCGCAAATCCCTTATGACTCATCTCGAAGATACCCGCGGGTTCTCGACGCTTCCGAACCGCCTGTTTTACGCACGGTTATGACGTCGTATTTTTGTAAAGTTGCTTTGCGAGGGATTAGCGAGCGCGCTTTTCGAGAGCCCGCAACTTTTTGTTTTTATTTTGCAAAACCCGACGAATATGTTTACTGAAGAGCGTAGCGATTGTAGAAGGTGGTCAGCGCTGTTTTTACTGTGGTTTTTGGTTAGAATTGTAATTATTCAAATAAAAAAATAGGAAAAATTCAATCGGGCAGGGAAAGTATTATATATACTGCAGGTGCGACGCTCAGATTTTGCCGAAACGGCTTAAAATTTAGTTTTATTTTTTCTAATGAGACATATGCGAGATCTCTACCTCGCCCTTTGCAGAAACATCCCTTTTTTAGACAAAAATTGCCAAAAATGTGACACTTTTTTAGCATGAAAAGTTTAATGATCATTTTACCATAGAGGTTAATCCTTCCGAAAAAAATAATTTTTATCGCACAAGACTGACAAAGATATGGCAAAAAAATGTTTTTTCTTTCTGACCATTCTCAGCGTTTCGCGTGCTCTCTGGGCCACAAAGATTGCTCGATATCTCGACCGCCCCTGCAAAGTGCGAGCTAAAACTTGCAGGAAGTGATGTATGACCTATGTGCAAAGTGTGCACAAAATTTGAAGGAAATCTGAGCGTTATGCTTGAGGTACTTCCTTTGTATTTTTCTTCTTGTGGAGATAATTTAGAGGGTCAAGTGTTTCTCTCCTTGTCTAAATCGCAAATTCAATTGAAATTTTCTTTAATCTTAATAAATATGTGTAGGTGCACAGTTGTGAAAAATTTTAAAAATTTTCCTTTAATTTCATTGGAAAATTTCTGTTTTTCCTATTATTCTTATGTCTTACTGTAAGTGTACTGCATTACAAAACACAATTTTTTACGGTTTTAAAAAAAACGTGACTATTTCGTCGACGAATTTCATTTGCTCATCGAGGAATTTGTCGACGCAGTCCAAGAGAGCGAGTAATGAAACCGCATGGCAGTGACGTAATCAATAAAATTTCGTATGAAAAAACGCCCTCTTTGATCCGCGATGTTGGGTTTATTGTAGTAAAAAAATGCAATATATTACTCACACTACTCGGTAAACTTGCGAAATTTGTTGTTTTTGTACTTTTCAAGTGTTACAACTGAAACTTACAGTAAGATTTTTTTGTAGTAACAGTTTTTTATTTGGGAAAACTTTTTAAAACCCAAAAAATTTTCATTTTTTGAATAATTAATTTTAAAAGTTTTGCCTTCCGGCGGTTTACATCTCGTGATGATTTGAATTTTAAAAGTTGAAAATTTTTTTTTTTTTTTACTGTAACAACCAAAATTTCAAAAACAAAACTGCAAATTGGAAAAATTTTGAAATTCTTGATGGTTTAAATATATAAATCACGTCATTCAGTCGAAGATGAATCCAGATTGCCACAGGCTTACTATGCTTTACAATTCCAAGCCTTCTCTTTAACTTTTCCTACTGTAACATGCAATTATTTGCAAAAACTTTGAAAAATCTTGCTTTTTTCTTTTTCCCCGATAAACTTTGGTCTTTCATAGTTATTATCCCCCTCGCATATGCAAATGAAGTTGTCTTTGATCTAAATTATTGTGAAATCATATTGACCCACCTTTTCTCACGTTTCGCCCATTTTTTCTCTTTTTTCTTTTTCACTCTCTTTTTTCTCTGCGATCTCTCGTCGAGTGGTCTTGAAACTTTAGACTCCGCCCCTTAGGGGGTTTTGGGAGACCCCCTCTTTGTTCCACGGGCAGGTATTTATACCCAAAACGGGACGACACACAGTGCAGATCCGGGATGTTGTACTTGATAAGGCTATTATAAGATCGCGATTTTACGATCCGTCTTACGAATTCGACGCCTTTTTTGGACAACAAAGGATATCGTGGGGGTTTGGATGACTTTCGCGAAAAGAATTCGGATTTTTTTCAATTTTTTATCTGATCTTCATGAATAATATAATTTTTTGGACAAGTTGAGTCTTTTTTGTCTTTAAATTTCGTATGGACCCCCTACAGGTAGTCTGTTTTTAACTTTTCCAAAAAAATCTTCATTTGCTACAGTATTCCAAAAAATCTCAAGTAAACTAAAGCAACTTCATTACTCATCTCTGGTCGGCTGTCTGCTACTCCCTGATTACCCACGGAATCCAGTAAACATCCCGCTAATTTCTTACTCATTTATCCGATTCCGCGATGACATCATTTCATCGCGACATTTTTGGGGGCTAATCAAGCGTCAAAATATCTGCACGGTGCGTTGGGAAATGAATGGAAATGCACGGTGCGACGGTGGAGAAAGGCAAAAAAGAACTAGTGCGTCGCTCAAGTCTGAAATCTGCACTGTGCGGGAGAAAACTTTTAAAATTTGCACTGTGCGATCAAAAAAAAAATTTTTTGTTGGGAACTGCACTGTGTGTGCGGCAATAAAATTTTTGGAATTTTGCAGTGGGAACATTAAAGGGCAAGAACAACTACTTTTAAATTGCGCTTTTTACGGCGTGTGAAACAAAATGTCAAAAAAGTTTTTTATGTCCTGCAGCAAAAACAAAGGCGTCAGAGTTACAAGCAGAAAAATTGTTACTTGTAAACATGTAGAATGTCAACATTACTTATTTCCGTTGTTAGTGGTACAATAGACAATGAAACTTTTTGGACATTTCGTTCCCACGCCGTAAAAAGCGCAATTCAAAAGTAGTCGTTCTGACCGTTTGAACCTCTGCTCTGTGCAGCAGAAACTTGGTAGCTGCATGATGAATTTCATGTTCAACATTGGAATTGGGTTAAAAATATGCGTCATCGCGGCTTAATTAAGTCTGGACTGGATTGGGCGTGCACTTTCGGAAAAAAGAGGGCGGCGCTTGTAAGGGGGAGAAATTTAAATCCGAAAAAGCGATGGAATTCCGAGGAAATGCACAAATGTTCATCTTGTTTCAACGGAAATCTGTTTTATCCGCCGGATGTGCGGTAAAGTTGGGAATTTGGATACGGTAATTTTAACAATCCTTAATTACGATGTTGTGACGTAATGTAAATACGTGATATATGGGGATTTGTAAAAATTCTGTCTTACTTTTTTGGATTTTTTGATTATTTCCGAAAATGCAACATAAAATACGATTGTTTTACGGTTTGTTTCTTTTTGACGGTAGTAAAAACAACCCCCTTTCCCTTCGAAATGCTAATTTTCCCCATACAAACGCATCCTCATGTATAATATAAAATTATAATTTTTTTTATGCGTGATTTTTTCCCTTAAAATGCCTACAGTCTTCTTCTTGGTCAAGTCGTTTGCCATCCACTTACAGTGATATTTTTGCCTGAATAGACTTTGCGCAGGATTTGATGATCTATTTTAGAAATGATTATTGCTATTAATAACTTGTTCTTTACGAAATTTTCGTCGACGGGGGAGATTTAAACCCTTGGGGCATTTGTTATTTTTTGCGTTTTTTTATTATTTTTCACTTTTTTTATTTTTCGTAAACATCGATCGGCTGAATTTTGAGCTTTCCAACTTTGTAAGTGGTCGTATTTTAGGTCTTTTTGTTGATTAAAATTTTCAAAATGATGTAACTTCTACGTTTGGAAAGAACGGACTTTTTTCCGTAGTTTTGCGGTCTGGTGACATTGTGTACGAAAAATTATTTCGTATAAAATGTCACCTATCGTATTTTGGGAATTTTGCTATTGGAAATTATTGAATTCGCATTTAGATCGCGTTTGTCGGGTGTTATAACTATATTCTGCTTGGTTAACTGCTCTAAAACCCTTTTTCTTTCAGTTCTTTGCAATTTGACCGTGCCAAATTTATTGGCTGCAAAATTGGACCGCTGGACGTTTGACCAGTCAACAAAACCAACTAGAACTAAGTAGTACAGGTCTTCAGAAGTGCTCAGAAGTTAATTTTTTTTGAAAGTTATCAAAAAGTACCAAAAAGTTATCAAAAAGGTACCAAAAGTTATCCAGCCTCCAAATCATCCGGAAATGGCTCCAAACAGTGAATTGAGTCGTCAACATAGTCAGCAGAGTATTGTGGTGCTTACGGAGAAGGAGGTCCGCGAATTGGCCGCGAAACGACAACTGGCCGAGCCCTTCGAAAGCGAAGATCAAACGGTGGGATGTTTGTGTGCGGGAAAGACACGATTTCTGGTGCTGTTCGTCTCCATGATCTGCATGTCCATGGTGGTCGCGAATTCGCTGTCCTTGAATTTCACAGTAATCTGCATGACCAAAAGTGGACACGAAGAGCCCGCCAATGAGACATGGGCACATGGTAGGTCAAATTTTTGTTGACGACACATTTTTGGGCATTATTTTGGTCGATAGAACCGTTTTACAGTAATTCGCAGCGGTCGGCGGGAAGATTTTGATTGTCTTTTAGAAATTCAGGTTTTCGTGGTGGTACCCAAGATTAGATTTTTTTATAGAATAACTATAAAGCCATTCTGCAAGTGCTATCAAAGGTCAGTAAAGAGTATTGGGTATTTTTCGTAAAGTAAAGTTTTCGTGGTGATACCCAAAATTTAATTTTTTTATAAATTTGACCAAAATTTTTTGCGTCAATTTTTCACAAATTTTTTAGAACTGTTTTTACTCATTTACACCCCCAAAATTTTTATTTTTTAATTACAAAACACACCTTTGCCTTGTTTATTACAACAAGAGTCAGAATTTGACGGAATTCCCTACCGTAAAAACGTAAAGCGCAAGGAAACTGGGGTACCCCCAAAATTTCACAATCAATCCGTCATTTTTTTGCTACTTTACAGCCGCGGGATCCTGACCTTTCATCGGATGCTTAAGAAATGAAAAATTTGAGCCCTGATCAGCAAAGTTCATATTTTGTGATCGGAAAAGGTACTTTGAAAGGGCCTCAGTAATTGACTGGAGATCATGGAGATTAATTTGAAGTTAGAAAACGCCAAAAGAGATCAAAAAAAGGCAAGTTGAAACTTGATTTTGAATCTCACCACGAAAACCTGAAATTTCAAAAATCAACATAAGGCGCCTAAAAACTTTTTTTACACGCAATTTTTGTGCTTATTCGGTTTGTTTGTATTAGATACCACCTTTTTTGATAATTTTGGGTACCACCACGAAAACCCTGAAGATCAGGGTAAGTCAGATTTTTGCAAAAAACGACTTGTTTGCTCCTTCTAAACTAATAACAAAATAATTTTCAGAACGCGACGACTTCATTTTCTCGGATAATCAACGGAATTGGCTGTTTTCAATTATTGCCGTAGGCACAATATGCGGCGCTTTCCCATTCTTCTTCATGGCCGGTCGAATTGGAATCAGGTGGAGCTTTTTCTTCTACGGATGCATCTCCGGACTCTCCACTTTGGCCATCCCATATGCCGTTCAGTATGGATTCCCTTATGTGTTGGCGATGCGATTTTTACAGGTAAGAGTGGGGGCGATTTGGGTTTGCAGAGTCTTGGAAATGCAAGCTAAAAATTTTTTTCATGCCCGAAAAAAGTCTTTCGTGACTTTTTACCGAATTTTTTATTGACATTTTGGTTCCGCACTGTGCAAAGAAAAGTTGACTGCACTGTGCGAAAAAAGTGGACTGCACTGTGCGAAAAAAGTTGACCGCACTGTGCGAAAAAAGTGGACTGCACTGTGCTAAAAAAGTTGACCGCACTGTGCGAAAAATTAAAAATTGACTGCACAGTGCAAAAAATATATATTTTTTAAAATTCTTTCAAAATTATAAAAAAACTTTATTTGAAAAAATTTCAGGGCCTTTCTCTAGCCGCCCTATGGCCTTCAACCGGCTCCATCACTACTGAATGGTCGACAACAAAGCGCTCCGGAACTTATATCGCCATTCTCTCCTGCCACCTTCAAATCGGGCCGGTCCTCACAATGCCGATTGCGGGTGAATTGTGCTCCTCGCCGCTGGGCTGGCCCGCCGTCTACTACTTTTTGGGCGCCGCCACCCTCCTTTTCGTCGCCATTTTTGCCATTTTTTATCGCGATTCCCCCATCAAACATCGGTGTGTGGGCCCCACGGAAAGAATGGTCCTACAAAAGGGGAAAATTGTCCAAATCGCGGAGGAGGACCGGCCAAAGGTCCCGTTCGTGGCGATCTTCACGGACAAAGCGGTGCTCGGATGCCTCTTTACGACGTTTGGAGGCAATCTGGGATATCAGATTTTGAATCAATATTCCGCTTTCTTTTTGAATACGGTCATCAAATTCGATGTGAAAAAGACGGGATTCATCACGGCGTTGCCGTTTTTGTTGGCCATCATGTTCAAGGTGAGATTTTTTGAGAATTGCAAAAAAAAATTAGAAAAATTTTATTTTTTGGATATTTTGTGAATTTTAATTTTTTCTTTGCAGGTCGCCGCCGGCCCCATCAGCGATAAAATGCCATATGTTGGGCCCAGAGGTCGAGTCATTATGTTCGCCTCAATATCTCATTTTGTCATGTCCGGTGCCTTCATTTGCCTGGCTTTTGTTGATGAACACACACAAGTGCTCGCTCAGATCATCTTCACGCTTGCCGTGACCTTCAGTGGATTGAATGCGATGGGAAATATCAAGAGCTTGCAGTTGGTAAGGATTTACAGGGATTTTGGGAAGTGAATTCAAGTTTTCGTGGTGGGACCCAAAATTTGATATGTAATTTTCGTATAAGCAAAATTTCTTGGCGCTTTTTGTTAAAGAATGGGTTTACTGAAATGTTAAAACAGTTTCTGAACGCTTTTATGAACATTTTAGGAATTTCGGGTTTTCGCTGTGGGACCTAAAAACTTTATTTTTTCCTTTTTCAGATCTCGGGACCATTTGTATACGTTCTTATGGCCACTGTGACGTTAAGCAGCTCCATTTGCATCCTGATCTTACCCTTTATTGTTGAATTTATGGCTCCAAATAACACACCGCAAGAAGTAAGATTTTCTTAATTTATGTCATAAAGATTGTCATAGACGCATCTAAAAAATAGAAAAATTGTGCTTACAGGGCTAGAAAGTTTCTTAGCCATCGATATGTGATATTTTTTGAGAGGTGACATTTTATACGAAAAGGAATTTTTTTGGACACATGTCGAAAAAATTGGTCATGATGACGTTTTTTTGTTATATGTTTGTTCATTAGCTATTTTTTTATTCGGATTTGCAATTTGTTTCTTTTGGCGACATTTTATACGAAATTTCTTTTTTGTATAAAATGTCACCTAAATCAAGGTTGGAAAGTTTGGATCTTTGATTTATTCCCAAATTTTTCAGTGGTCCCAAATGTGGATTTGCTTCGGCTCCTTTATCATCGTCTCCACGCTGGTGTTCAATTGTGTGGCCGAGGCCGAGCCCCGTCCCTGGGCGTTGGGCAAGAAGTCGCATTCGCCCAACAAAATCGCTCCAGTGCAAATCGACGTGGCCGAACTGGGCCAAACCCACAAACTGGACGAGGCCCTCGAACGCCGGAGGGCGTCGTTCTCGTCGTCCAGCGACGAGGACAGCGGCAACGACTCCATTCATGATGATTGTGCGGACATCTTGCCGCAACGAAAACGCGAGACAAGGAAGTCCAAAAAAGAGAAGGCGGAACAGTAATTATTGGATAAATTGTAATGTATATGTCGATTTTTTTGTTTGGGAGTTTTTAAAAGTCAAATTTTTTGGGGATTTTTTTTAATTCGAAATTTTTTGATTTTTCAAAAATTTTTTCTAATTTTCTCCCAAAATATCGAGTTTTTTAAATTTCAGTCTCAAATTTGACATAGATTTCCAATTAAGGCCTTTTTAAAAGTTTGCCCATTAATTACTGTCCCTCTTGTCTTTGAATTCGATTATTTCTTGTCATGTCTCGGTGTGTTTTGTTGAGTATTGTAAACGGGTCTCTTTCAGCCACTCTCCACACATTCCTCCGCATATCATCTTGTTATTGTACATATATTAGTGCAGGATAGTCAGATTAGAAATTTTTTAGATTGATCAATTGTATTTTGTAATTTTTTTTTGAGACCTATGGATCTCAAAAACTTTTCATGTATTTCAAAGAATGTTGGGTTTTGAATAAAATTTGATGATTTTATCTATCACTTTTTGAAGGAATTTTGGGTTCATATTCAAATTTTTTGCAATTTTTGGCATTCTGTTTTAAGGGTCAAATATGGATGGCACAACTTCGAAATGCAAAAAATGGTAAGATACGACGGATTTCCCACTATTAGTAAACAGATTTTGCGTAAATCAGTGGAAAACATTCAAAAATTCGAATTTTCCGCCATTTTTGGCATTCTGTTTCAAGAGTCAAAAATGGATGGAACAGCTTCCAAATGCGGAAAAAATATAAAAATATGAAGCCCTTGGTCCTAGTAGTAAACATATTTTTCTTAAATTAGTCTAAAACATTCAAAAATTAAAATTTCCCGTCACTTTCGTCATTCTGTTTTAAGGGTCAAAAAGTTATGGCATTTCTTTAAACCGCAAAAAAATTGTCAAATACGGTAATGTTTTTTGAGCTTTTGTAAAAATATTTCTCATAAATAAGTCGAAAACATTCGAAAATTCAAATTTCCCGCCATTTTTATCATTCTGTTTCAAGGGTCAAAAATGCTTCGAAATGGAAAAAAAACAAATGTTTTCCTCCCAAAGTGTTGACAATCCAATTGTACCAAGTCCTATTTCCGCACCGAGAATATAAAGACTTTTCCCTGAGGCTCCGTTTTCTCTTTTCAAAATTTCGGCTTTTTTGCCGGAATTTGGCTCTTTCCTCGAGAAAAGCGTTTGTTTTGAGGAGAAACTTTTTTCTTTTAAATATTGCCTCAGGGCCAAAAGCTTTTGGAATTTCTTTCTTCAATGGATGTGGTTTACACTGTCGTCGAAAGTGAGTTGATTTTTTGCGATTTTTAAGGGCAAAAATATTGGATTTTTTTTAATTCAAAATTCAAATTTGAGATTTTTGATTCCAAATTTTGGACAAAAAACATATTAACAGGGGAAGTGCGACACTCCGATTTTGATGAAACTTGGCATAAATTTAGATTAAGCTTTTCGACGACATATACGACACTGCTAGCTTACGCTTTGCAGAAACGACCGACATTTTTAGATCAAAAGTTGACGAAAATGTGACACTTTTTTGCGCATTTTGGTATGAAAAGTTTTATGCCTATTCCTGCCATAAAAGGTATCGTCTCCACAAAAAATTAATTTTTTCCGCACAAAACTGGCAAAGATCCGGCCAAAAGGGTTTCTCTCTCTGACCGCTCTCCACGTTTCCCGTGCTCTCTCGGCCGCAAAGATTGTTGAATATCTCAGCAGTGCCTGCGAAGCGCGAGCTAAAATTTTCAGGAATTGATATGTGGCCTATGCCTGACCCGTGCAAAATGTGAAGAAAATCTGACTGTCGCACTTGGGGTACTTCCCTTATAATTTTTTTTCAATTTTTTTGCAAAATAAAAAAAAGTCCGATTTTAATCCAGGAATTTCTCCAGGTATTCATTTCTTTATCCCAATTGTCGCCGTACTCGTAGTGGCCGGATCGATTTTCTTGTTCAGATCGGCCCCAAATGAAGACGAAGTTCTCCATTCCGCTTCTGAGGAGACTGAGAGTAAGTTTACCCATTTCTCAAAGGATTCGTAGAGGTGCGACGCCGCGATTATCTTAAAACTTTTATATTTTTCCAACATTGACCAAAAAGTTCAGGCAAAATTCCAAGCTTTCAGTTTTCGTGGTGGGACCAAAAATTGACCCGCTCAGATTTTCTTGAAATTTTGCGCACACTTTGTGCAAAGGCTACATATCAATTCGAAAAAATTTTAGATCGCGCTTTGCGGGGAAAGCCGAGATATTCAACAATCTTTGCGGTCGAGAAAGTACTCAAAACGCGGAAAGCGGTCAAAGAGAAACCCTTTTTGGCTGTATCTTTGTCAGTTTCGTGCAAAAAAGATTAATTTTTTGTGGATACATTACCCTCTATGGCAGAAATAGCCATAAAACTTTTCATGCCAAAATTCGCAAAAAGGAATCTCATTTTTTCCATCTTTTGACTTAAAAATCTCGGTCGTTTCTGCAAAACGCAAGCTAGCAGTCCCCAATATGCCTTAGGAAAAATTAATCTAAATTTGCACCAAGTTTCATTCAAATCTGAGCGTCGTACTTGGAGAACTTCCCTGTTTATGTTTCAAAAATCCATTTTTTTTTCTTATTTTTCCCTCTCTTTTTTCAGAGCGGTCAAAACAGAAGGCCAAGGAGAAGAAGGACTCTTGACCACAATCCTTCACCCTCCAAAACTTCCTGTTCTTCCATGTAATACGTGACTTTTATCGAATAAACATTTTTTTGATCATCCCCGTGGCCAATTGTTTGTGCCTCGGCTTTCACATTTTGTTTGTGGAAAAAGAAAGCCGGCCCCGATTCCATTCCCAAAAATTTTCGGTTTAATTTGCTCTCCGACTTTTTTCGCGGCCCCAAAAAAAGTTTACTCCCGGATTTTATGCGACGCCATGAGTGAGGAAAGTAAGTCTTTTACGGATAATATTTTTGCCAAGTTGGGAAAAAAGTGAACTCATTGTTAATCTTTTTGCTTTTTATTGACTGAACAGTGCAAAAATTGGATTGGAAGAATTGCACAGTGCGAAGCAAGAAATACGGATGCACCGTGCAAAAGCGAAATCTGAAACTTGCACTGTGCGAAAATTTTGCTTGGAAAAATTGCACTGTGCATAAACAAAAATTCAAAATTCGCACAGTGCAAAATTTAAATTGGTAAAAAGCACTGTGCAAAGGCGAAATTTCAAAATTCAATGAATTTTGACTCCAAAAGCTGAATAGTGCAAAATTTGGATAGAAAATTTTGCACAGTGCACATATGAGTTTAAAATTTTGCACAGTGCAAAATTGTAGACTGTTGCACAGTGCAATTTTATCAAAAAAAAATTTTTTTTAATAAAATCATTTTTGTCTTATTCCCTCTATTTTTCAGTTTTCACCCCTCCACATGCCGTTGAATGCCTCGAGGGAAAACTTTTTCTGGAGAGATTTGTCACCAATGCACCTGTGCAGCAATCAGAGAATTTGCAACAATTAACGCTGAGTGCCTCCATCCCCAACGATTTTCGCGGCCTCACAATCAAAGCGTACTATCAGGAGTGTGTGAAGAATTTAATTTCGGCCGCTCCGAATCTAAAATTGGTCAAAATTTTGGGTGGAGTGCAATATGCGCCCAAAAATGCGGTAAGTTTTGAGCCCATTTCTATCGTAGAGAGTAACTCTCAGCTGCGCCTGCAAAGCACGGGCTTAAATTTTGAGGAATTGATACGTGGCCTATGCCTGACGTCTCTGTAAAATTTCTAATAAAGAAAAATATTTTTTCGAAACAATTATTTTAGCAATAGAAAACAGACAGTTTTTTCACTGGGTAAAGTGTAATATTTCCACAAAAAATCAGTTTTCTACCCAAAAAATCCGCGGAGATATAGCGAAAAAATAAGTTTTTTCTCTGGCCGCCTCTCTTCATTTTGCATTGTCTCTCGCAAAATTTTATTTCGATTTTTAACCATTTCTTCTAATTCCAGTCCACGTCCGACTTAAAAAATGAGTTCATATTTGTCAAGGAGACGATTCAAAGTATCATTTCGGCCTTCAATGAGAACAAAATTACTTTATTTGGCTGTTCCGTACTTGATGTTCATTTGTTGGTGTCCAAGGAGGTGAGAAAAAGAGTTTTCTTCATTTTTTACAATGTAAACTCACTCTTTTGCCGTGTTTCATTGAAAGGGCTCGAAATATTTATTTTGTAAGCACTTTTATGATTTCAAAATTTACATTTTAATTTTTGAAAAATCCCGTTTTCATGAGTCTAAACTGGAGCATGATAATAATAGTTTTTTTATTTTAGCTAGCCAAAGAAGCTGGTTTCCCTGATTCGGCCGAAACTTTATTTTCGGCCGAAAACACAAAAGAGAAATCTGAAGAAAGCCTCATAACTACGATCGATCTTCAAGACGGTGCCAGTTTCACTGTCGAATTGTCCGTCGTGGACGTGGCATTCTTCCCCACTGAGAACCTGCGAACTCCATTTTATATTCCAGAGGATTATTGATTAAATTATGAAGATTCTTGCATAAATCTGGATTTTTATTGGAATTTGATGCATATTTTGCTTTTCTTGAACTTCATACAGCCTTGACCAATCATTTCCCCGTGGAAAAATGCGAGGAATCCGTAATTTTAAAATCCAATAATGTTCGTGACATTTTGTCAAATTTCCAATACTCCATTGACGCCGCGTCAAAGTCGGCGGTTCTTCGCCGAAGACGAGAGATTTTTGTCGAGGGGTTGGCGGAGGGATAGATCTTTTGTTGTGAGGTAATATTGCGCTGAATGGCTCGATTTCGAACAGAATTGCGTTCGGTGTCACGTCGCCATGAACCATATCCACGAAGAAGGCGTCAATCAGGTGAGAATTCCCATGTTTTTGTCTTACTTTTAGACGTATGGAACCAAGGCCGACTGGAAAAAAGATGAATTTCCTTGATTTTCCTGTATTCTCCGTTTTCGCAAAATTTTCCAATTTTTATCATCTAAATTGTCTAAAACAATGTCGTGAGCTGAAACAAGTTGATTTACTTGAAATTGAATTCTATCTCAGGGTAGTTAAGGATAAATTGGGACCCAGAGAGAATACTAAAACAGAAATTCAAGCGAGAACTATGGCAATGCAGCCGTATTTTTCCCTTTTTGCTTGACCTCAAGTAATAAGGTACAAATTGCGGAACTGACGACGAATTTTATGATGTTCTATGTCTGAAATCTTTAAAACAGCTGAGGGTTTGCGATTTTTTGCGACAAGCGGATTTCCTGGTTTTCAATTAAAAAATTGGTATTATTTTAGGTAACAACAGAATATTGGGTATGATCTGATAATAATCGCTTGAATTTTTGATGTTTTTATGTAGTCTCGTGCATTGCGGGCTTGGTCTCTAATATGTTTTTGCTAGGCCCTTGCTAAAATTAATAAATTTACGGTCAAAAATAACAGAATTGTTCATAGACGATATAAAATAATATAGGGTTCCAAGTTTTTGGCTGAAAATTATCTAAATAGCTTTTGAGTGCTCACTGTAGGTGTGTTACGATCATTCCTGCAATATTTTCTTCAAAAATTTATCTACTTTATTTTACAATTCCAGATGAAAACGTGTCTTGTCGACAATCAGATGCCCGAGGAGAGAGATCCTCAAGACATCGGAAATCGCCTTCAATAAAGTCCAGTTCAAGAGAGAAGCCGTCGGTTACGAAGCCTAAGCCGCCTCCTTTGCCTTCTCTTACCGACAAAACGTTGGAGCCGGGAGAAATTTGCGCAGACTCCAGTTCCGCTCCTTCAACCGGCAGTGGGACCATCGCTGACTCCAATGGGAACTGGCTCAATTCTTTCTCCGCAGTTGAAAGCAAGAGAATTGAGTTCGAAGACAGCGGAGTTCAACGTGATCTACTTGAGCTTGATGAAGATAAAGTGGAAAACGAAGTTGAAAGTGAGAAGAAATGCGAGGAAATTGTGGAGAAAGTGGACGTAGAGACGACTACCGAGAGAATTGTATGTTTTTTTTTGGTTTTTTGCTTTCGAGTTTAGAGAAATTTGCAAACTGCAAGAGACGTGTTATACGATGGCTGTAAAATGCGAGTTAGATCGATGAAATGTCGATTCTAGAGCTATGTAGACTTATTATGGGGTGTAGGTTTCGATTTTTACCAAATGTTATAATAATCTTCAAAAGCGACATTTTAAACGATGAAAGATGTTTTGAAACTCTAAAGTATATCATCATTTTTTACAGGTTGTAATCCAAGAGCAAGAACCACGTCCATTCATGCGTACAATGCCTCCCGGACGTGAAGAACTTTATCGAATGACGCATGCGGGCAGAGATTACACATTGATCTTGTGCGGAAGATGGCCGATGCCTCTCACCGAATGGTACGATTGTATTCAGGTAGACAGCTTTATTTTTTTTTATTTTAAGCATTTAGGTTCATGAAACACTCGGAGTCGAAGCCTCTTTGGATTTGATCCGCGAATTATTGCGGTTTCAACGAGCTTCCAATCTGATATTTATGCCTAACAACAATTGGGTGAATCTCAAAAGTCCCATTTGTCAATCGCCGAAATTCGTGTTCGATGAGCTGAACAGGTTGCGACAGTTCGCTTTGTTCGAGCATAAAAACGAAAATCGCCCGAAGAAGATGGTTTTCCTCAGCCTTCCCAAAAGAATCTATCCTTCGATGGTGCAGCTGGATTCGTTTCTAAAAACATTCCAAAAATTCTATATCGACACATCCAAGACTCTAAAAGGATACGAATACTCGACGTATGCCGAAGCTCATGGTGCGCCGTACGAAATCAACAATTATTTTGCGACGTTTATGCTGCACAGTGCAATGGAAGAGGCCAAAAAAGTGTTGGATGAAATTGCAAAAATGGAAGAGAAACTCATGGTTGAGTATCGAAGCCCATTGGCGAGAAAATAAAAACGAAAAAATATATATATTTTTTGCATTTTTTTTAGATTTTTTAGGCTGAAACTCGAATTTTTCGACAAATTAATTTTAAAATTTGAATGTGCCTTCAAAAATCAGGTAATTTAGGACTGAATACGGGTAATTTAACGCAAATCCGGGTGAATTTTCTCAAAATACGAGTCGATATTATACTTGATATCAAAAATTTTTTGCTCAATTTGTTCATTATATTGTCTTTTCCTTGTTCTAATATCAAATCAATCTTATATCACGCTTTATTCTCACATATCTCATTGGATATCGGTGTTTTTTCGAATAAATTATATTGTTTTAGACGAATTTTCGGTGATTTTTTGATAAAAATTGGCCGAAATCAACGTATGTTGTATATTTAAACTTTATTTTGACTGTATGATGGTATGCGCGGCATAAATAGCTTGGACAGAGACCAACAACTGCATAAATTAACAATGGAAAGACCCGTTAAAAATGGTAGTGAGAGAAAAAGGGGAAATAGTTGGGGTGAATTTCGAGGGGAAATCGAAGAACAGGGTTAATAAAAGACTGAAATAACAGTAGTAGACGATAAAGGCGATGTAAATTACAAAATAAGCGATTTTGAGGGAATTTTAGGGGAAATTGATTAAAAAATCGTTCTAGATCACGGTCAGACCAATGGGTAATATCGAATTGAAGATTGTAAATGCTTTTTCTAGGGCTGATTCGTCGTTATTCCGCGACTTACGCGCCAAATCTCTGACTTTTCATTAAAAATCGAAAATTTCCACAAAAAACCAGAAATTTTCTCCAAAAACCTGAAAAGTCCCAAAAAACAGTCTTAACTCGGAGTTTCATCTCCAATTCTCAATTACTTCCCATTGTCTTTCACCAAATTCGGCTATAGAGGCATGTTCTAGCACTTTCATATCTTATAGTAGGTACAAACTGTGAAAAATTGAGAAAAATTACGTTTTTACTAGTCAATAACCATTAGTACTACTCTAACCGGTTAGGCCGACGACAGAGCCGTGTCCTTGAAGCCTTTTTCGAGGGGTCGTGGCGCTTCGGCAATCTCCGTTTTCTGTTGGGTGAACAATATAATGGGATTCTGGCTGTTGCCGGCTTCGATCCCGGCGTCGAAGAGGGTCATCTCGTTGGCTAGGACGTTGTCGTTCCAGTAGAGGAGCTGGTCCGCCGGGCTTTGGCTGGTTCGTTTGTAGAGTTCGACCTTCAATTTCCTGATCGTGTCCACGGAACGCATCTACAATTTTATATTCAAAATGTATCCACTTACCTTGACTCGGACCAAATTTTTACTAGCTCCTCTTCTCGTTACTGCTCCTCTTCGGTTCGTTCTGTCAGGGCTACTTTCGTCGTCTTGCTTCTGAAACAAAAGGTATTTAAAATGGGGTCTCACCACGAAAACTTTTTCTTGTTACTTTCTAAATCTCTTCCCTACACTGTTCTAGGCCCACTCTTTCAATCATATTTCTTCGCTCTGCCACAGTAATTTCTAAAAAATTTTTTTAGTCCCACCTCGAAAACCCTGACAATCAGGGAAACCGTCAGAAAAACGCGGAAATCGTTCTTAATCATTCCAAATCTTCAGTTCTAATCGAAATTGCAATCAAAAAATCTGCTTCTACTCACCACTTTGACATAAATATCCGCGCCCATTGGGTACGTGCACTTTTGTGTTCGAATTGCCTCCAGGGCTTTGTTGTTGCATTCGTCGCAAAATTCAATGTAGTCTCCTTGCTCCAGGAGTACTTCTCTTGCTTCGCCAATGTCGGCGTGCTTCTGCAGGTTCTGTGTGATGCATTCCCATTCATTTTCGGTGACCGGCAGACCTGTCACTTGCGGCGCGGATTCCGTCGACGACGACGGGAGTGTGATTCCGAGGGAGAAAAGGGTCGGTTGGCCCGAGAGTTCGCTGAGGACCTCATCCAGGAGGTGGGGATCATGGTTGTCGATGGAACGGAAGAACGGTTTCTGGTGCTCTTTGCAGAGAAGGCAATCTTGGCAAATGCGGGGTAAAACTGGATGTTTTGCTCTGAAAATCGGGTTAATAATAATCCAATCTTCATAAAAAAACTACTTCTGTTGTGCAACACATCTTCAAAATCCTCTGTAACCAGAATTTCAATAAAATCCAGAAAAAATTTGAGTCCCACCACGAAAACCTGAATTTCTTGGCATTGCACGAAACCATAAAAACCCTTACTTTAAAGCGTTCCTAAAACGATGGATGAACTTGGAGCACAATGTCTTTGTGTAATCCGGCGACATCTCATAAAAACTTCGTTTCTCCGCATTACTGAAGACTTTTCTCAACGAATTTCCAATCGCAGTTAGTTGATTCTGAATTTGAGTTCGACGTTGATTCGCTTCCTGAAAACCGAACTTACAACCTTATTTTACGTTTTTTCGATGTTGCACAGTGCACTCACAAAAAAAATAACTGCACGGTGCGGTTAAGTAAAGTCTCTTTTTGCACCGTGCAAAATCAAACAAAAAATGCCACTACTTAAATTGCTCAAAAATCCTCCATTCTTCTGTATTATAACCAAAAACCGCAACATTTTTCTGCAGAGTGCGGGAATTTTCGATTTTAAAAAATTCCGCACCGTGCAAAAAATTAATAAAAATTTCGCACCGTGCAAAAACCTTCTCCAAAAACATACCACTTGCTGAGTTGAGCAATTCTGGCACTCCACCGCGTCGAACGGAATGAATCGGTGTTGTGCGAAACGAGATTCGATCAACGCGTCCCATTCGTACTTGTACATCCAGGTCATCCGCTGATTCGGGTGGAATTCTCCGTGTGGGCAGACCAGCTCCTGGTTGAAGTGGACTTGCTTCACAGGGGATCGGATCACTTCTTTTATCACTTCGATGTCCGGATCGTCGGGGTCTTCGGGCTTGGTCGGTGGGCTAAATTCGTCGTTATTGTCATCGTTATTGTCATCATTGTTGTCATCGTTGTTCTCTTCATTATTTTCATCCTCATTTTCGTCGCTTTCCGACTCCCTTTTCTCGTTTTCCTCCGAATTTTCGCGAGAATTTCGAATTTCTTCCATGTTTTGGTCAATTTCTGGTCGATTTTCGTCATTTTCTGGCGTTTCCGAATCTCTAACTTCATTTTCATCGACTCCGTCCACCTCTTCCTGCTCTTTATCCTCATTTTCATCTCCGGTTTCCACTTTTTTCTTCAAGTTTTTGCCATTTTTCGTCAATTTCTTCTGATTTTTTGTAATTTCACCCAATTTCCGTCCATTTTCTCTTCGAATTTGTAATCTCCTGCTGTTTCTGACCTCTGTTTTCGGCGTTTCCTTTGCTTCTTCATCTTGTTCGACTTCCATTTCATCTTGTTCTACCTCCTTTACGTCATTTTCTTGTACGTTTTTTGCTTCTTTTTCGTTTTTAACTCCATTTTCAAATTTATCTTCCGGTATTTGATCGTCCCCCTCGTTCTGCTCGACCAGTGCTTCACTCTTCATCTGTTCGCTTACATCCATGGGGTCAATTCTGGTCGGAGAATTCGAAATACTTGCTAGAATCACACAAAAAATCAATCTCTTTCTTTTAAACTTCAAAAACACTACTAAAAACTCCAACCCACCCTTTTCCATTTTGATTCCGTCAATATCCTCCTCGTCCGACCCGACTCTTCTTCGTTTTTTGAGGGGTTCATCCAAAATTTTCGAATTTTCCGCCAATTTCTGTGAATTTTCGGTTGCAAAAATTAAATTGACCGATTCCTTGGGTGTGAGGGACTTCTGGTAGTTCATTTCTTGGACTACCAACTTCTTATAGCTTTGAAGTTGTTTCTTAGACACAAAACAAGCATCGGCAGGGGCGTCGGTAATGGATCTGGCCAGGATAATTGTCAGCATCTCTTGGCTCGAATCCACCGATTCCTTCCAGCTATACTCCTTTTCCAGCATTTTGATGCATTCCACGCAGAGATCTTCGCCCGTCAACAGGCCATCTCCATCCTGGCCAACGTTTCGGCCATCGCTCGCCGCAACTTTTATATTGTACATGGCAAGGAGTTCGATGAGCGGAGCCTTGTTGACTGCCTTCACTTTTCCGCTGTGTATCGAGTCTACTTGAACTTTTGCGTGGGGGCATAGGGTCATGGGGACTTCGGTGAGCTTGTCCGGGGTGTACAATATTTTGATGACCTCGTCATCGGAAATAGAGTGATTACTCGCTGTTCGGGCTCTTTCTCGCTTGTAGGTGGTCATTCGGTCTTCAACGAGTTGTTCCGTGACCTCCTGAAACAATTTTTGATCAAACTATTTCGCTTCAAAAAAAATCGACTTTTGGTACCGACACGAAAACCATAAAGACCAAGGGTCTAAAAACTCTACCATTCTCTACAATCCCTGATATATCAAAATTCAACACCAATTCTACGTTAAATGCACGTCTTCATTCAAAATTCACCTTCACCCTACAGCGCTCTAGGTCCCACCACGAAAGATTTCGAACCCCCAAAAAATCGGTCCAACAACTTTCCCAATTAATTCCACAACTCACCAAAAGTCTCTCATCAAAAAGTTCGTCCTCATCGAGGTCTACGGACTGTTCTGCATCCACAATTCTGATGGCTTCATCAATAATATCGGGATCACTCGAAGAGGGGGGTTTCAAGACCCCATTTTTTATCGCAAACTGATCTCCCATGGCCTGAGAGAGGTCCTTCATCGTTTCTATGCACTTGAACTCCTTGGCATGAATTTCGGAGAGCAATTCCGTGGGGACGAAGGCAATTGATGAGGGCTTTTTCTTGGCAACATCTCCATTTTCTACCTAAACTCAAAAATCTTCTTCTCTTTCCGTCTCTTACCTCCATTAGGACCCAAAGTCTTTCCAGCGACTCCTGTTTTTCGTCGATGCACTTTTGCCACAGCTCGTAGGAGCGGTCACCATCTCGGCTTTCCTTTTGGAAGGTGTCGTTTAGCTAAAATAAGATCAATTCACAAAATTTTAAACTCATTTAAAGCAATTCCCATTTTCAGCGCCCCATTATTCCCTCTTACCTTAGTTTCGACCTTTGCGACAATCTCCGCTGCCGGCAATTCGAGTTCTTTTGAGTTTGTAGGTACCTGATTTGAAAGTGAATTTTCGATACTCAGTTTGGATTCGTCCTCTATCCGATATATTAGACCATAGCATCCTTTCATATCCGACGTTCCCTTCGCTGTGATGTTTTTTTCGGGGTTGAAACCGGGGATTTTTGTCTGGGAGACCTCCTTAAATCATGGATAAGATAATAAATCGCCCGTGAATGGCAAATCCCTCAAACTTTTTTCCCAAAAAACATTAAATATCTTCCAAATCATCCCTAAATTGCCTGTTCGCCCACATAATCTTACCTTATCATTGTAAATAAACCATTTGTCGGTATTTGGGTCCTTGATGAGATCATAGTAATGGCCGCAGTTGGCCGAGGCGCCTTCGTGGATCATGACCGCGCTCAGATTATATTTTATCGGCTGCTCTTCGTCTTCAGTTGAGTACCTCAGGTCCGTACTGTACAATTCTCGTGGATATTGAATAGCACTTCCAATCTTCTTATTTCGACCATATCTAAAAATCATTCTTATTCACAATCATAGCCGACATCACAACTATCTACTCCTAAACCATTCCTTCAAACAATCAAGGAAATTTAGGTAAATGAATCAATTTTTAAATTATCCATGACAAAAAAATCAAAAAGTTACAATTCTAAGAAAATCGTATTAACTAACACACAAAAAGATCTCCTCCGTGTCATAAAAAATGGTTCTTCCACAATCTTCCAGAAATTCTTCAATAATTATATTCTCCGTGCAAATGATGCCAAAAAAGGTAAATTTCATGTAAGTTTTGGTTAGAAAAAAAATAAAACTGTGTCTGGACCTCAACAAAACTTAAATACCAAGATTTCTACCAAATTCTTCAAAAGATTATGTTATCCATGCCACTTACTGATCATAGGTGTATCGATTCAATTGTAATAACAAAACTGGCGGTAATTTTGATGTTTCATTGGCTCTGGTGGTCCCTCCACTCTTTCCACACTGCGAACATTTAAAATCGCTGAGTTCTTCGGGTGTAAAGTAGCCGTCCAGCGCTTTTTGAAGAGTGTTACATCCGTCGATGGTCAATGTTAGAGACATGAACATATCCTCCTTGACGCTCCTTTTGCCGCAACTGCAGAGTACAATCTGTCGATTCACGCCTTGATAGCGCGATTTTATGGCGTTTCGGAAAGGTTCTCCGCTTGGGTGCGTCAAAAGATACCGATCCAAGGCATCGAAGAACAAGATTGTGAACTCCTGCACGTCGTGCTGTTCGTTGTCCAACTTCAGCAGGCTGATAAAGTCGAGTGCGTTGGTAAACTCCTAAAAACCAAATAGAAACAAAATAAATCAACTTGCATATGGGGTTATTTGCATGGTCAGAAAGAGCTCTTGCAGACAATTCATGACGGCTTGGATGTCCAATTTTGTGCCTTCCGACGGCTTCCAATCCGGATCAGACCTCCATTGATAAATGATCTGTCGAAATGAAAGGTCGTTAAACCAGATCTGCAACAATATCGGTCAACATAAGCATTTGCTTCAGCTGATACCAAGCGTAATATAACTTTTGCCTTAAACTTTAATTAAAATCAAGAAAAAGCATTGAAGAAGCACCTAAAAGCCAAGAACATTCACAAAAACAAACAATTTTACCTGTAGAAAGCTGTTCACATAGCAAAAATTGCCAAAATTTGATAAGCCACAGGGCTGTTTCTCAACATCCCTCCGGGTCAATTGTGGTGCTTGCTGGTCGACCGTGCCGCGCTTAAACTTCTCCCACTTCTCATTGCCAACTCTGTGAATGCAATATGGATTCCTCCGGCAATTTTTGACTCTAAATTTTGACGTCATATTAAACCAGCACTAAATTCAAGACAAATCTTTTGAAAAAGATGCCTACTTGGGACTTGGTGTTCCGTGCGCGTCACATTTCTTGTTCAACAACCCGTAGATTTTTAAACAACTGTCGAAATCAAGTTCTGCAGGTAAATCGCGGAGATCTTGACTTAGCTGATCCTTGTTATCCTAAACACCAATAAACCAATAGAAAATTAATAACAAACCTTAGCTTTATGTCGTCTTGCCTTCTTATAACCGCTCTGGGGCTTACCCATGGCCGTCACAAATAAAACCCGGTCGGCTCTAAAAAAATAATGTTGTACATGAGGGAAAAAACGCAAATTTACAAACAAAAATACCCAAATTCAAATAAAAAAATACAAACAGCAAAAAGACCTCGTATCTGACCTTTCTAACAAAAATTTCAAAAAACGGCTGAATTCGAACCAAAATAGACCTATTTATATTATACTTGGAACTAATTTATAAAATCGAATTCCAAATGATTTCCCGCCGTTCAACAGAAAGGAACCCTACATCACGTTCTCCGCGGTGCATTCTCATGATTTCAAAACAAAAAATCCAAACAAACGTTCAGGAATAAACAAAAAAAATCAAATCTATATTGCACATGGGACCCACCACAAAATTCTTTTATTTTTGTGGAAAATAAATGTGAGAGCGATAAAATCTCACGTTACTGGAAGGCACAAGCCAGATGAAGGTATTTTAGCGGGAAACGAACGCGCTTCCTAAAAAAACCCCGACCGAAATAGCGAAAATTGTTTTTCGATGCGTTCGGAAAAATGGTCACCGTGACGCGCTTTTTCAGGCCATAAAATTTTTTGGTTCCGTGCGAAGGGTTGTAAAATTTCGTGGACCTTTTGTGGGGCATAAAATTTCGTGAATCACTTGTTTAATCCTTCTTTTCTCGAAACTATCCATAGTATTGTACTTGATGGTTTTTCGATTTGAAATAGCGATTTCTATCGAGGTTTGGACAAACATTCGGGTAGAAACGTATTCTGGAGCTTGGAAGTGAAAAATTGAGATATTACACTTGAATTAACGAGATTTTTGAGCGACATCCATCTGATGTCATGGATAACATAAACAAGTCAGATGTTTTTAAACCTGAAAATTTTTGTTTACAATTGGTTTCTTGCGTCATGTATAACGCTGAGACTTCTCATGTCTACAATTCTATAACGTTTAATCGGTAAATTAGCGATTTCTTGATATTCTACTAGCGGAAACGAATGTTTATTATCAAATAACTTATAAAAATAAGGAAAGTGAATAAAGAAAAAACAGTGTCGAGAAAAACAAAAGGTGGGAGAAAATACATTATTATACATTAGATTACCCGAAAAGACCTTTATTTCCCAAGCCTTTTACTCCTAATCCAAATGAATCATCTGCGATTTGGTTTTCAGAGTGTTGATGAATTCATTGGCGGTTCTGAGAGCTTCGAAGTGAAACTGAGCATTACCATGTCTTTCCAGTCGATCTAGCCGATTGCTTTTGTTGGAACCAAACACTTTGTCCTTGAATTTGAGGAAGGGTTGCCCTACCAAGCTCTGATTTCGGACAGAGATGGCTGGATTGCTGAATAACGCGCAAACTCGGCAGTAGACACCATTCCGGACTTGTGAGTACACTGTCCACGGGTACACGTCAAACCATTTCGGATCAAATCGATATCCATTCGAGATCGGGCCTTCTGTCGGAGCATAGTCCGTCTTTAGCACTGTGCAAATTTCGTCGTCTGTGATAGGCTCTTCTAAAATTCGAAAAGAACGTAATATTGAAAATTACTTACGACAATTGACTTTTTCCGCGATTTCTGAGACATCCAATCGGTTTATACGCGTGAACAGCAAGTCTGGGAAGTCCACCATCTCACCATACCTCATTGCTTCTACAAATCAAAAATATCACATGCATTCCACACTTACTGCATTTTCCAAGATCAAATTAACATACCATTAAAATTTTTGATCCAATCCGGTACTTCTTCTTTTTCCTCGTCTAAACCAACTTCCGTAATTTCTGGTGCTGAAACGACTGGAGGCAAGTGTGCCAATGCGAATCTCTTCAAAATTCCCAGTAGATACTTCTCACTGTCCTTATCATTGCAGAAACTGTTTTCTTCCGATTTTTTTCCATCAGTTATCGCAACTAAAACATAATCTCATGTACAATATTATAAGAGAACGTAAAATTGGAATTCCAAAAATGAAAAACGTAAAGAATCAGTTACTCAAGCAGTCTACAAGCCGTAACCTCACAGCGCAGCATTTTCTACCGAAAATACTATCATAAAATTGCTAAAGGATCCCATAAACAAAAACCAGCTGAGTTTGCGCAATTTTGATGCAATAAAGCCCGTTTTTTCGTTGAAAACGGTAAATCAGGTCGTAATACAGCTTACAAATACATTGGATACATGTTTTATCAAAGAAAATCCAAAGAATTCACCAATTTTGCCTTCACCATGAGCTCAACCTCAAATTTTGGCAAAAAATTGTCAAAAGTCCTAAATTTCAGATGAAAACAAAACGGAAAACTTACAACAGCAGTCTCGATGTCCGTCTTGCGGAGATGGTCGACGTATCAGGGCGTTTGGAAGGCGCCAACAGTCGGAGTCCATGGCCAACGCGGTAGCCGTTGGCTTCTCAACTCGTTTAACGCAATTGGCCGGAACATCGATGCTTTTCAGGACTCTTGGTGCTGTTTCCTGCGGTTTAATCCATAAGCGGAGGTCGGTCTGAACTTTCTTCGGGCTCTTCAAGTCCAGTGCAGGATAAGGCCGTTTTAGGCGCGAGCGGTCGAAACCTAGCTGGGACATGGATAAGATAAGGCGAAAAATCGGGATATTATATACCGTGCTACTCTTCCTGATGGTGCCGGAATGAAAGAGAGACAATTTCGACCAAGTTTTGAGTTGATTTTTCCGCCGGCGCAAACACTTCTCTGTTTTCGTGGTGGGAAATAAAGGTTGACACAATGTTGATCTTGAATTGACGAAAAGGTCAAAATTACGGTATCCAAATCATTTTGCATTGCAGAATAAGCAATTTTGTATACAAAAAATGGCAGGGAATCCAATTTTTTGATCCTTTCTGAAGGGCATTATCGCCCTGTAATCGGCAAACCTCTTTTATGCTTGCAATATTCTTAGCTCTTGATTCGTCATGTTGTTGAGACTTCGACTAGGCAAATTTCTGACCCTTGTTGAAAAGTTTCATCTAATTTCGGAGCCAAAAAATTTTTTTTGCATTTTTTTGTCATGAGTGACATTCAAGTTTCATTTTTTTCTTACAAATACAAAACCGGTGGTTCCACTTGCTATTTTCGGTCTCCTTAAATCCGATGGACCACAAAGCCTCCAAGTACCATGGAAAGCTCACCTCTCATCGAAATGGACAGCAAATTTTGATCGAGGTGAAATATTACCGTATCCCCCAAATTACAGGATACCATTTTAGGTGGAAGGGAACGAAAAGAAGAGTGCTTTCGAGTTGACGTCCGAGCTTGTGGATCGAGCTGACCGCGTGCATGGGCATGAAGTGCTGAAACGTCGGCTCGGGGAGTATCATCGGAATCTGCCGCTGGCTGCCGGAGAAATGCCATTTCCGGCAATTTGCGAGGCCATCCAAGTGGTTGTGGGGCAATGTGAGCGAGAAAAGGTATTTCGTATCACCCAGACTTTATTTTCCAGACCATCTAAGCCTTGTGCTACATGAATTTCAAAATTTATTTTTATATTCATCAAGGAAAATTTCAGAGTCATTGGAGAGAAACGCAGGTTCTAGCCGATAGTTTCCAACGTTTTCTTCGTATTCTTTCTCGCTGAGGCGGAATAAATGTGATCTACTGATATTTTCGGCATAAATTATGTTATACCAAACAACAGTTACTAAAACATCCCAAAAATCGATTTTAAACCTGTTCAATGGAAGAAAGATTGTAATGAAACTACTTTATCAACAAAAACAACCCTAATAAACAATAAATTCTGAATAATAACTTCAAAGTGCAGCTGCTTGTTCATCAGCAAGCATTTTTTCAATCTCCTTGATTCTTTTGGTGTTGAAGAACTCGGCGAATGAGTCCAGATGAGCATGTTTCTTCTTGAGGGTCATATAGGGATTTTTGGAAAGACCAACCACCACCAACTCCATGAAATGAGCAACCGGACCAGTTTTTGGGAGATGTTTGTGTTTTTGGAGGTATCGATCGAGAAAAATGTGCTCCGTGAAGTGAATCTAAAGGAAGACCAAGAATTTTAGATGTTCATATTGTCATAAAAATCATAATCAAAATATGTATAACTTATTAGAGCAATATTCTCGTCGTTTTCTGTAAGATTTTACCTTTTCTTCATCACCCAACAGGTACTCATTATTGATGGGATAAGGCCACAATTTTCCCTCCTCGGTCCATCGAATTTGCTCCTCAAATCCATTCTTCGGACCCATCGAGAGATTTGTGATAGTCGCTTTCTGATCTTCCATTGAATTCCAGAAGGTACCAACAGATGATCGTAGTTCATCGGCGTCAAAAATGCCCAAAGCCCCCTCAGAAGTACCAAAAATTCGTGGAAGTTTCTTGGATGGCTCAATTTTAACTCTTGTGAACATCCCAGAGGTTTGCTGGGTTTCTGGAGCTGAGATTTGTCTAAAAATTATATTACACATAACAAAAACTTTGGCTCAAATTAAAGCTCAATACTTAGAAAAAGTTGTCAGACACTTACTCAAATAATTCAGCAGCCATATCATAAATTTTTTGCTGTTTTTCGTCGACTTCTATCTCTTTGTCCTGTTCCTGAGCTCGTTCCTCTTGAAGCTTCGCTAATTCTGAGTCTTGCTTTAGATTGTATTGCCGAGCAGCCTTCTCCACAACGCTGTCAGCCAACTTGCGAGCATCCTCTTCTGACAGTCCATCCTAAAATTGATAACAAAAAATTTTACAATTGTATACATGACCTAAAGAAACAAAACAATAAATAAAACTGCCAAACTCACACTTTGGGCTCGCAAAAACATTTCTCGCTTCAAAGCGACCATTGCTCTTGATGTTCCACGCCTTAAGAAGGACCTGGAGGGAAGCTGAGTTTCCTTTTTGACAGTTATATCACTCAGTAAACTTTCCGTCTCAGCAAAAAGTTCTTGGGTCTGTGATGGCATCGCATCGTCATAAGAATCCTTTTCGATCCGCTCTAACTTCTCTTTCAAGGCTTTTCTCTCCTCGCTGGGCAAAGTTTTGCCCAGGATTTTGTCTACATCAACGTAGTCGGATGAGCTAAATTCGAAGATAAAACAATATAAATACAAACTTACTATGGCCGCAGAGAGTTGGCAAGTGGTCTAAGTTGTTTTTGAATTAATTGGGCTGCTAATCGTTGCATTTTACTGCAGGTTCAGATGGTGTTTGCAACCCAAGAAAAAAGAAAATTATTTGGGAACACTAGACCCATCCTTACAAATTTGGGTCAAGTGTTGCTCTACTGCTTATTTTCCTTTGTAACGAGGAAACTATTGTAAAAGTAGTAAAACACGTCGCAGAATATGATTTCATTGGTCAAACTTCCTTTTGCCACCCAGTTTCGCAGCCCACGCCCACTGTTCTCTGCGGCCTGTGGAGGCTTCGTTTAGGCTTAGTTCAGGCAAGTTAAGTACCCCAAGTGCGAAGCTCAGATTTTCTTTAAATTTTGCACACACTTCAGGCATCGTCAACCTATCAATTCCTGAAAATTTTAGCTCGCGCTTTGCAGGCTCGGCCAAGATATTTCACGATCTTTGCGGACGAGAGAGTACGCGAAACGCGGAGAGCGGTCACAAAGGAAAACACTTTTTAGCCGTAACTTTGCCAGTTTCGCACAAAAAAATTTAATTTTTTGTGGAAACATTGCCCTCTATGATAAATATAGGCATGAAACTTTTCATGCCAAAATTCGCAAAAAGGGTAACATTTTCGCCAACTTTCGATCTAAAAATCTCGGTCGTTTCTGCAAAGCGCGAGCTAGGAGTCTAGCAAACGTCTTAGAAAAAATAATACTAAATTTGCGCCAAGTTTGATCAAAATCTGAGCACCGCACTTACGGTACTTCTCCTGTTAGTTCAGGCTTAGTTTAGGCTTAGTGTAGGTTTAGCTCAGGCTTAGTCTGGGGTTAGAGTCAAGCTTAGCTTAGGCCTGAGCCTAACCTGCTGCGAAAAACCCTGGAGCACAGGTTGCGAAACCGAGGTCAGAAAAAGGAGGTTTTTCCAATTTTATTTGAAAAATAACAAGCTCTTTGGGCTTTTTATGGACGGCGTTGTGTTGAGTGAGGACACTTTCGATCCAGTGATCAATTTCCGATAGCTGGGCACCAACAATAACACTGAGATTGCATTCAAAATTGGAAGCGATTGGACGGACAGTCCCATTACAAAACAGAACGGGACGAACGTTTTGTGTAAAAAGAACAGACTAACCATGATTGTGGATGGTACCAACAAGACCAACAAAGGATAAATCGCCTGAAATTTTGGGCGATTACAGTTCTTACTGTTATATTAGACATGATGTTTGAAAATTCTAAAAAAACAGGTGAAAAAGGAATTTTGCGACAAAACTTTGGAATGTTTTAGTGTTTTGATGGCGACAAAAGTATTTTTAATATTTCTGAAGCATTAAAATATTACAGTAGGTCTTTTAAAATAAATGGGAAAAAATTAAGTCATCAAAAAATTTTATGACAAAATTTCGATGACCAAAAAAAATCATTTGCACTGTGCAAACAAAATGTTTGCTTTTTCAGAGCGCAGCGCAATTTTCCGTCGCACTGCGCAAAAATTGGTTCTGCTGCTTGCAATTGCACTGTGCAAGAAAATTTCTTTGGCCGCACTGTGCAATTTTTTTCAAAATTTTCTCTGAATTTTCGGTTACAATATTTTTTTCGAAACATTTTCTCTCAATTACCTGAACAATCAAAACTCGCACCATATAACGTTGTGCGTCCATTGCTTCTCGAGCCGACGCTTTTAATCGTCGCAATTCCTTCACAATTTTGAATCCAAAAAAGCCCCCAACTATGTAAAATGCCGTTCCGGTGAGTTGAAAGTCTAACGTTGTCAAAATTGATGACCAGTAGTTCTGAAATATTAAAATCTTAAAAATTTTTCAACAAAATCTTTCCGTACAGTGCAAAATTTTTTTTTCAATGTTCGGTCAAAAAGACGACAAAAATAATTTTTGACAGTCAGACGTTGTTCTATGGTGGTCTACCGCAATTTTTCAGTATGTTTTACCACTTGAAACGCAATGCCAAAGATGGCGGGAAAATCGAAATTTGAATTCGAAAACCATAATTACAAAGAAAATTTGGCTTGAAAAAAGCCTCCGCATACCTAACCTCTCTATAACAAACTCTTTTAAAGACTTTGGTTTGAATTTTTTAGCTAAAATTAGCGATTTTGCCGGAAATTCTCGATTTTTTTTTAAAAACCCAAATTTTTTTGGTTCCACAAGATTATTTATGTAAAAAATATATTTCAACTTTGACTATAATCCTTCTACTTACCAAATCAAACACATAAACCAACGGTGGACTCGTTTCGAAGCCGGGAATTCTGTACAAAACATCAATATAATTTCCCGCCGGCCTAATTTCGATCTGCGCCGTGACAAAGTACAGTATGACCCAGAGTGAGAAGGCGCCGTAAAATCGTAGAAACTTTGATTTCGGGAAGTAATTCGAGAAACGCACCACATTGTAACGATAATAAAAATGGATCGCAATGTTGAGAAGGAGAAGTTGGAGAAAACCGCAGAAAGTGAAAGCCAAACAGGCGGCAAGCCGGTCGTTCTCGCTCGAGAATTTGTGGTTCTCCATGCTCAGGAAGAACAGGTTGTCCGTCATTACGAAACACTGAAAATTTTGCGATTTTTTGAAATTTTTTGCGATTTTTAGCTATTTTTTATTTTTAAAAATTTACTGGAATTCAGAGTTCCGATTTTTCAAAATTTGCACAAACGATCTACACACTCCAACATTCTAAAAATTTCAGATCGTTCGTTGCAAGGAGAGCCGAGATATTCAACGATCTTTGCAAGCGAGAGAGTTTGTAAAATGTAAAGACGGCCAGAGAAAAACGGGTTTTCGTCTATATCTTTTCAAATTTTTTCCCAGAAAAAAATTGAAATAATTGTTATACTCCACATTTGGTTCAAAATGTCAAATTTTTTACTTACTGTGCAAAAAAATGAAAATAAATTTTGCACAGTGCAAAAAATGGAAATAAATTTCGCACAGTGCAAAAAATGGAAATAAATTTCGCACAGTGCAAAAAATGTAAATAAATTTCGCACAGTGCAAAAAATGAAAATAAATTTCGCACAGTGCAAAAAATGGAAATAAATTTCGCACAGTGCAAAAAATGGAAATAAATTTCGCACAGTGCAAAAAATGGAAATAAATTTCGCACAGTGCAAAAAATGGAAATAAATTTCGCACAGTGCAAAAAACCCAACATTCTTTCTGCACTGTGCAATTCTTCGAAAATTTAGCACTTTCACCACCTTCAAACCCTTCAAAAATGCTTACCGGGGCCCCAACCAAACAAGTTATTGCATAAGCCAAGTCGATGGTGGTATTAAACGCGACAATAAATTGATATTCCACATGGATTTTTCGCTTCGCCAAAATTCGCGAAACTCCAACAACAAAAACACAGAGGATGACGGAGACAAAATTGATGATATTCGATAAATATAGGTACGTTTGCCTCGACATTTTTGAATTTTTTTTGAGAAAAATCAAAAATCCAAAGATTTTTTTTTGAAAATAATAAAAATTTAATCGTGCCGAAGGACAAAGTTCACTAATAATTGTTGAGAACCCGTGTTGTTAGATATAAACACCTGGCCGGAACTTTTCGTCGAATTGGGTTATTTCATTTTCGGAGACGGTATTCTAACATCAAAAAGCAAAAGTAATGTAATAATAAGGCAACAGAGTCAGATGCACTTGTCAAAATTGGGAAAAAACTTTGACCAAGTTTGCACTCTTGAATTACTCGAAAAAAATGAAATTTTTTGGAAACATTCAAATTTCCCGCCATTTTTGGCATTCCGTTTAAAGTGCCGAAAGCGAACAAAAATAAAGTAAAAATTGTTTCTGCAAATGTAAAATCAAATTTACAATACGTAATTCTTATTTCTAAATCTATCCAATTTTAAAATGAAATCTTCTCGGTATTTCTGGCGTTCCGTTTCAAGGCTTTCAAAGTTCCAAAAAAGTATAAATTAATTAGAGACCACCCAAACACTTAACTCTTCCCACTTTCTATATAATTATTTATTAACAACTACAATTAAACATTAGATAAAAGAGATCAAACAACATAAGATAAATGAAAAAAAAACAAAAATTGGGAAAAGTATAATTTAATTTTATAAGGGTCAAAATATTCAGATGGGCTTAGGCGGAGGGTGCAAAGGATGGATGGGCGCTGACGTCGACCCAATCGCCGGTGACAATTCCCTGAAAAATTTTGATGTGTAATATGACCATGTACAATATACTAACATCCCAAAACTACTATAAATAAAATTCAACTTCTTCTTTATTAGTCCATGAGAAGTCTGCATATTAGATTATTGCCAAATAATCGCTCATTTCTCGATTTCTACTTTCCGCGAGCTGCGCCCTAACCAACTTCTCCAAAAGCCCTCAAATCTCTCAAGATCAATTTCCTTCCCCTTCAAACTTACATGGATGACCAGATTCGAGCTGACGACCTTCTTTCCCTTTGCTTCTACGGCCTGAACCAACTCTGGAGTGCAACTTCTATCAGTCAGCATGTAATCGAAATCATTTTCGATAATAAACTGTTTCGTTTCGTCGGGTTTAGCATCCGGCGACTTGAGGACCGTGGCGCCGAGTGTGTTCAGCAGCGGGCGCCAAATATCCGTGAATTGGACCGCGTTATCGGCCGCCGGTTGGCTCGAATAAACCAACATCTTTTTTCCTTTGAGGAGGCGGCCTTTCAGCGGTTTGCACGGGTATTGCTCGTCATCCAAAGCCGAGATTCCAGCTGGGAGGAGGAAATTCCGATAGGGAAGGATCTTGCTCTAAAAATTCATATTATACTACACAAAGGAACAAAAATTTGTCTAGAAAAATGTAAAATCTACAACTTTTTCTTCAAAAACAGTCTTTAAGTATCTAAAAGGAATTAAAAGCAGATTATAAGCACTCGACTGTAACAAAGTCAAACCCTCCTATTATTTTATACTATCATACACTCGAGCCTACCTGATCGACGCACTGTTGCACCCAGCTAAAGTGAACGCACGGAATATCAGCAGCCAATGCGAAGAGATACTTGTGGGTTCTGTAGAAGGTATCCGCCACCAGATAGGCTTCAGCGTCTTCCGGGAGTTCGGAGATTTCTTCTGCCACATGTCCACCTCTGGCTTCAATCATGGCTTTGAACTCTCGTTTGTTGAATTCGGTGACTGAAAATACGCCAACTATCCTCCGTAAGCTCCAAATCTAACCTGCTTACTATTTTTAAATCAAAATAAAATTTTTTTTTGTCCCACCACGAAACCCCTGACCGTCAAGACGCCCCTTTCCAATCATTTCAAACATCTTCGCAATCCACAAGAATCCCAAACCCAACTTTCAAGTTTCCTTAATCCAATCAAAACTTTAAAATTCTTCCCATATTACACTAGCCACTACTACAACATAACTTACTGTTGGCCCGCCGAGCAGATGACGTCAAAAGGTAGTAGCGGCCTTTGAACAACTCCTCCGTGTTCTGTTCCTTCCCTTCTTGTTCGTTTTCTTCCACCGGAGTCTTCGGTTTTCTTCCTCTTTTCGCTTTCGGTTCAGTTGGAGTTTCGGTCGTTTCCTCCTGATCGATCTTTCGTTTTTTTCCGGGAGTCCGCTTAGGATCTTGTGGAGTGGTGGGGAGGACTGCATGAGATCGGCGAGATCTTGGGACCACATTATCCTCACCCACAACCACCGATTTATTCTTGGGTACTCCGATTGTTTTCTGTTGTGGTAGGGTTAAATAGAGCTTGGACCAGGGCAACCTGGAAGTAAAATAATGTCTTTTAGATCCCAATAAATAAATTCAAACCTCAATGTCTACTATAAATCCATAAAACCCTTACGTTTTATAGTTTCCTTCTTCATCCTTCACTTCAAAGATTGCGTTCACCCATTCGTCCACATTGTCCGTCGCTGGGACATTGGTAACTTGCACATCCACCTGAAGCTCTTCGTCGTTGGTAATGCTGATACTTGTGCCTTCTTTGAGCCAGGCCAAGGGGACGATTCCAGTTGGTGGGATGTCCCGATGAAGACTATCTTCCACGAAGAACACCTTATAACGGCCGAGTCCGTCGCGGTCCACCACAATCGCGGGATAAAGCTCTCGGCCCCACAAGGCAAAGATTCTCATTCCAGTTGGGAAAGGTTCATGGGCAAAATCAATATTCTTTTGATCTTCCTTCGCGACGACTGGAGCTGTAATCTCGGGCTCGGCCCGTTTCTCCACAGCTTTCGGGGTTTCTTTCTTTTCTCTGAAACATTATAAAGGCATTATTCAACATAATTACAGTTCAAACACTTAAAAATCAATATTTTTTTCATTTTCAGCAAAATTTCTATATAAAATACAATATTCTGAAACCACTAAATCATGTTGCAGCCAAAAATTTTTACGACTCCACACACAAAGATACTAATCGATTCAAAAATTCAAAAAAATCTTGCAAAATTTAAAAAACTTTGGCCCCACCACGAAAACCTGAGATTTCCTAAATCTCCCTAAAACAATATACAATCCCCTCCAAGTCTTCGCAAACTCACTTCGGAATCCTTTGCACACTTTTCGGTTCAGCCGGAGTTCTTGCCTTCGGCGTTTTTTGAGTTGACTTTGGAGTTACCGACTTCAAAGCGGCTTTTCCCGACGGTGTGGAGGTGCTGAGCTCTGTAATGGATAGCTGACGTTGTTCCGGCTCCTCGGGCTCTTCTGGCTGGGATTGTAGTCTTTCTGCGGCGGCTTTCTCGGTGTTGGCATATCTGGCCCTAAATTTATATAATTTTAGGTATCAATTTTTTGTACTACAACATACTCGGCCGGTTTCTTGTTCCTCGGCGACAAAGTGAACTTGATGTTGCTGAATCCGGCTTTGGTCACCTGCAAAAATTCAAAAATTATCCCAATTTATCAAAAAAAAAACATTTTTAATCAAAAGAATTTCCTTAAAACCTCAAAAAAATCGTCTTACGCTGAAAAGTGGCTGTGGATGATTATTTCCTTGTGAGTCAAAATTAAAAGGATCATCCGAGTCGACTGTCTTATTCAAATGCGCCGCCTTTTTCGCGGGTTTCCTCGGTTCTGTGGCCGGTTTTCTTCCACGGGCCGGCTTTTTTGGTGTTAGTACCGGTTTTTCGGCCGGTTTTCTGCCTCTTCTTGGGGTCGGCTTGGGTTCTTCTTCTACTTCCTCATGCTCCTCCTCATCTACTTCCATTTCTTCGTCCTTTTCTTCCTCCACTTCCTTGGGGGTCTCCTTTTTCGACGAATTTCTTTTGGATTTTGGGGTATTTTTGGCGGGTTTTGGTGTTTCGGCCGTTTTCGGTTCTTCGGCTGGTTTTCTTCGACTGGATCGACGGCCACTGGTTGGAGTGTCCGCATCGATAGTGATCCCGCTTTCTTTCA
Source organism: Bursaphelenchus mucronatus (assembly GCA_025436335.1). Classification (NCBI taxonomy): domain Eukaryota; kingdom Metazoa; phylum Nematoda; class Chromadorea; order Rhabditida; family Aphelenchoididae; genus Bursaphelenchus; species Bursaphelenchus mucronatus. Next base: position 11,484,523 of record CM046357.1, on the reverse strand, counting down.
AATCCTCTTTTAGTTTATCTGCTTGAGAAAGCCGAGTTTTTCTCGGCTTGGGCGTGGAAGCCGGAGTTTTGTCGGCCTTTTTGGCGGATCTCGGGGTTCTGCCTGAGGCTAAAAAGATCAAAAATTACTGCCTTTTCCGCATTTTCTCTAATTCTGTCCAAAATTTAGAAAATCATCAGATTTCGCCCAAACTTCAAACGAAAAACTTTAAATCCTTACTTTTCGGTTGTTCTTGGGCCTCCTCAACTGCCTCATCTTCCACCTTCTCTTCTTGCACTTCTGCATCAACTTCCACCTTTTTTTCCTCTTCTTCGACCTTTTCCACCTCTGATCTTCGGCCGCGGCGCCCTCTTGGAGCGGATTTCATCTGTTCAGCTGGCTTTTCAGTCGCTTCTGGGACGGAACGACGTCCTCGACGGGGAGTTTTAGCTAAAATAACATTAAAAATTATCTAAAATAAAGTAAATTTCTCTTACCTGGAGGTTCTTCTGCCTTCTCTTCTTCCGTTGCCTTAACTCCCTCTTCAATCTCAGCTTGCTTGTTGCGCCGACTAGATCTTGGCGCCGGTTTTGGGGTTTCCTGTAGTTTATCGGCTTCCGGTTTTCGGCCACGGCGAGTGGAACGGGGAGTTTTAGCTAAAAACAAAATTGGAGATCAAATCAATGCCAAACGAACCCAAAAAAATTCAATTTTTTAGCAAAAAATTATATAACACTAGACAAATCTTGTATTCACTTAGTCAAAACAAACAAAAATTCCTACCTGGCGTGGCTTCTTCTGGTTGTTCCTTTGAAATTTCCTCTTCATTTTTCGCATCTTCAACCGAATTTTTATCCTTTTCTCCTACTTCAGCTGGCTCAATAACAGTTTCTGGAGTCTCAATCTGTTCGGATTCGGATTTCTGCGCCCAAACGGATAAAAGTTCGGGGCCTTGGGAGTCCTCAACTGCTGTTTTTGGCTCTTCTTGTTCATTTTGCTCCTTCGGCTCTTCAGACTGAACTCTTGGCTCTTCCTCCGGTTCCTCAACGATTACTGGCTCTTCTGGGGCCTGTTCATCCACTTCTTCACCTTCTTGCAGCTCCTCCACCTCTTGAATTTTATCTTTTTCATCTTCTTGTTGTTCCACTTCCTCAACTGGCTCCTCAACTTCAGGTTCAGCTCTGTCTTCTTCTTGTCCGACCTCCATAGGCTCATCTTCGGCTTCTGGCGCTTGTTGAGTCTCTTCTTTTTCTTCTAGGAAGTTCTCGACATTATCCTCAACAATTTCTGGGACCTCTTGCGGCTGTTCTTCGATCTTTTCCTCTGGAACTTCTTGAGTTGTCCCATTTCCATTTGAATGGGCTTCTGCAATCTCTATGGGATTTTCAGAGGATTCTTCGTAGACTGTGCTCAGACCATCGCCATTCCCATGCTAAAAGAAGAATAAGATAGCTTTATATCTGTTTAAAAACAAAAAATTAGTCCTAAAAGATTCTTTTACGCCTGCTTCACCTCATACATAGATCAAAAATCAAAATTTTGCTAAAAATATCAAAAAGACGACTCTTTTAATCAAGTACAATATAAGAAAAAGTCCAACATCGCAAAATTTAGATTGAAAACGGTAATACTATAACCTATAAGGCAAAGAGACCTCGAACAGCTACAGTTTCCGCCTGAATTCACCTAAAATTCAACAAAAAACCAAAACTTCCTTACATTAGTATCCTCTCTTTCTCTTTGCTGTTTATCTTCGGGACTTTGAACGTCCTCTTCATCGGCTTGGGTCTGAGCCTTCAACGCCGCCAATTCAGCGGCCTTCAAAGCCTCTGCACTTCCACCAAACAAGAAGCGCATGGAGCTGGCTCTAAAAAGGAAAATATTATCCAAAATCTTTTCGAAAAAGGTCCAACTCCCCCAAAAAAAGAGAAGAAAAAACACAAAATTAGCAACTTCTTACCCTTGGGAGTCCAAATCGCTGCTTGGTCCTGGAATTGAAGGATTATTGTTGAAAAGATCGGCCATAATTCGAGATGCCTAGTATAATATAATCAGAACTCACCTTGAGACATTTTACATTTACGTACGCGACGGAGACGACTCGAGAATAAGTGCGTTCTTTTCTTTTTTCACGCCACTTACGCAAAAAACAACCAGAAAAATTGGAAGGAACACTGAAAAATGGGACTTCTACTTTTCGAACGCATGGGCGCGAGTTGCCAAGCAAAAAACAACGGAAAGTGCAGGTTTTTAGGCAAAATAAAGCACAGAAAGTGCTGTATGTCAAAGGGAGACTCCGGTAATAGTTACACAAACCCCATTTTTAAGCGTATTCAAGAAATAATTTTCATTAAACCCCAAAAAAATGATGTTATTCATAACCGTTTGGTTGTGCGATCGTAATAACCTTGATTAATCTCGATAAAACGGCAGATTCTTTAAAACCCCTCCAGTAAAACTTATCTTTCTGCCTCATAATATGAAACAGCACCAAAAGGGACAATTTTTAACGCGGCAATATTAATTTATCTGCACTTCGGTATATTCGCGCTTTATTTCGGGCGCAGCTTGCGGAGGTGTCTTTTGAACGCGTTCCTGTCGATGTGTTCCCCGCTTTTTCGCAGGAAATGCGGATTCGAAAGAGCGCCTGGCATTATTCGTCCCGACGCGAAAAGCCTTACTGTAGGCCAAACTCCTAACTCTGAAAATAACTCTGTTTTTCTCGAAAAAATTGCCGAAATTTTACAATTTTCTGTGTGGTTTTCTTGCATTTGCCAATGAAAGTGTAATTTCCAGGATTCAGAAAAAATTTACCTTGTTTTAGGCACCTGATGTTAATATCTAGATTTTGAGTTTTTGATGTCTTTATTCGCGTTTCTTTTGCTCGGGCTTTACTTCAAATTGAAGATTATAGTGTTAGCTAACTTTTTGACAACGAATTCATTGCAGTAAGCTCAAGCTCAGAATGGGACGCCCAACTAGTGTTAAAGACGTTGATCAAACCGATGCCGTTCAGAAGATCGCTGACTTCCTGAAGAAGTCCGGCAAGGTCAAGGTCCCCGAATGGGCCGATCTCGTCAAGCTCGCTTCCCACAAGGAATTGGCTCCAGTTGACCCCGACTGGTACTTTACTCGTACTGCTTCCATTGCTCGTCGTCTCTATATCCGCAGCCCCGCTGGTGAGTTGTTTTTGGTGTTTTTGTTGTTGATTTTTAGGAAGGTAGATAGGAGAGGGTATATTGCTGTATTTGAATGTTAATTAATGCCGTTATTTATGATCTGGCATCTAAATTAGCTGGATTTTATGTTGTTTACGATGAGCAATGGGTAATTTAAGATATTCTTGCAAGTTGAAATAGAAGAGTTAACTGAAATGGTGCTTATTGCTTCCCCTGATAGATTCTAAAGCTATTAGGAACATTTTTCGAGATGTTTTCTTTCTGGCTTAAATCTGGGCATGCTCTGCTCTTTTCTTGTATTCATGGAATAAATATGATCTTTTGGAGATATTTGTTGCCCACATGCATTTTTTTGACTTGTAGTCTTAAAATTGATGTTTTTTCTTTAAGGTTTGACTAAAATTTATATTAGACATGATCAGGCTTCTAATTTTCTTATTATCCCACTTTCCAGGTGTTGGAGCTCTTCGCAAGGTCTACGGAGGAAACAAACGCCGTGGCAGCCGTCCCAACCACTTCAACCGTGCCTCCGGATCCGTCTTGAGAAAGGCCCTCCAGACTTTGGAAGGAATCAAATGGGTGGAGAAACACGCCTCCGGTGGCCGCGTTCTCTCTAAACAAGGCCGACAAGATCTGGACCGTATTGCCTCTCAAATCGTCAACGGAGATAAGCAGTAAATTCTTTTGTTTGTTATTTGTTGAAAGTAAACGGTTATTAAATGTGAACACCTTCGGATTTATTAATATTTGATAACAACAAAGTGAAAATTGAGATACGCATACAGAATACCGCAAGATTTATTTATTTCGATTTTGCTCCCTTTGTTGTCGCTCCCTTTCGAATTTGCTCTGATCCACCGACGAAATGAATTTTTGTTTGTCCAAAAAGCTGTCCTTGCTCTTGTTGTGCTTCTCCAACTCGGCCTCAATGTTTTCCTCCTCCACAAACTTGCCCCAGTCATGTTTGGATTTGTCCAAAACTGTCATTTTCTTCGGTTTCTTCAATGCCGACAGAACCGAATCCAAGCCAGATTTGGGAGCCGTACGTTTGAATGGGTTAGATCCCGGCTTTGTTTTGGTCTCAACTCTGAAGACAGAAACTTGAAAGAGAGAAATGAACTTACTCTACCCGTTCTCCAGCAAAATCATAGATCTTTACCACTTTCTCTTCCTCTTTTGGGTTCTCTTCCTTCTTTTCGCTGGTGGAAGCATCGTCATCCTTTAAAAAATCGGCCCACAGCTCATCCGCATCTCTGAAATGGTCGTGATTATCTTTTAGACATCAAATTCTTTCATTTCAAAGAGCTTTTTGTACATTACCTTACACATCCGACATCAGATATAAATAAGATAAAATAAATCATAAAGTTTGACCTAAGAATCAAAAGAAATAGCAATAACAGAACCTACTTGGTCGGCTTATCCTCTTCTTTCTTCTCTTTTTCCTCGGCCTTGGCAATGAGATCTGCATTTACATTTTGCGGGGCATCAGCTGGTTCCACATAATCATCGTCTTCATCACTGTTATAACTATCTTCAACGTCCAACAAACTCATGTCTCAACAATCAACAACAACTACTCGTATTCGACCAAACGAAAGACTCTAGGAAAATGTCTGTAAATTATGTTGGAAACGAGGAAACATCAGAGGGAGAGTTGACTCAATTTCACAAACGAAAGGAAAGACTTGACTCGTTTAAAATTATTTTCGCAGTTTCTCCGGATTTTTGTTTTTTTGTTGAAGCTCGTGGAATCTTAGTTCGTTATGGCTGAATCTTCAACATCCTCATCCTCAGAGGCTCCAAAGCAGAATTCTGCAGCACCATGCGTCCTTGTTCTTGGAATGGCGGGCTCTGGAAAGTCGTCGTTTGTTCAGGTATGGGTAATATGAGATAAAATCGCCCCAACATCTTCCACAACCTTATTCTTTTCTAAAAAACTAAAAATATGATTTATACTTCAGAGATTGACAGCATATTTACACGCCCGAAACAGTTTTCCGTACGTTGTGAACCTTGATCCAGCTGTGAACCAAGTCTATTATCCAGCGAATATTGACATCCGTGACACCGTTGACTACAAAGCCATTATGAAGGAATATGGCCTGGGTCCTAATGGTGCTATTATGACGTGTTTGAACTTGATCTGCACTCGATTCAATCAGGTATGAGCATTTTTATGTTATCCTATGTTTTTAGTGTCTTAGTGTAATATAATGGCAAATTTCTCAAGAAAGGCTAGTTTAGGTGTTGGAATTGTTAGCCAAAAGGGCAGATCAGGTCCCATACTTTCTCTTTGACACACCTGGCCAAATTGAAGCCTTCACCTGGAGTGCCAGTGGCTCGATTATTACGGACACCTTGGCTTCCACCCACCCTACTGTTATCGCCTATGTTGTTGACACTGCCCGTGCGACAAATCCGACCACTTTTATGTCCAATATGCTTTATGCGTGTTCTATTTTGTTCAGAACTAAGCTGCCTTTCTTCATTGTGTTCAATAAGGTGGGGTTATATTGCTTTTGACATTTGATTTTAGGCGGATGTTGTGAAGCCAGATTTTGCGAAGAAATGGATGACTGATTTCGAATCGCTGCACGAGGACATTCACAAGGCCAATCCAACTTATATGGGAGACTTTACACGTTCATTGAGTTTGGTTTTGGACACGTTCTACAGTAATCTTAATACCGCTACGGTTTCATCCTTGACTGGAGAGGGAATGGAAGAAGTGAGTGAATTTTTTGACTTTTCTTGGTGTTTAGGTCATCTGCCAACTATTACGATGGGCTCCTCGTTTGTGATGACAGTTTGATGATCTAGGATAATATAAAAATTTTCTGTCGTCATGTACAATATGGCAATTTCAGGTGCTACAAGTGATCGAAAAGTGCAAGCAGGAGTATTACGATGACTATTTGCCTATGTACAACAAAATTAAGAAGGATAAAGTCGAAAAAATTCAGAAATCCGAATCCTTGGACAAGCTTGGTGAATTGACCCTGAAAGAAAAAGATGCCCCTCATCAATAAATTCCGACCTCAACTTCCTGCAGAATGCTATTTCCATCACTTTACAGTTCTTGCAAGACTTTCTCTCCTCTGTTTCTTGTTGAATAAATGGAGATTTACCCCATGATTAATATAAATGACAACTTCCACTGGTTTCGTAACAAATTACCCCCGCTAAGAGCGAGCACAACGTCCGTCGACACGACGTTCTCCCAATATTATTAATGTCGACGCACTTTTGTTGATTTATTCGCATTTTCATCGACGAAATTCTTGACGAAAAAAAATTTTTGCATGGAAATGATAGTATTTATTAACGCTCTTGCCGAAATCCACTCGAATGTTGCGATTTGGAGCGCAATCGTTTTTCTTGAGTTGTTCTTCCATCGGTGGAATTGCGTTTTATTGATGAAAAAAATTTATATTTGACTTTGCACTGTGCAACCGTTTTGTCTTTTTTGCACGGTGCAAAGAGACTTTTGTTTTCCGCACCGTGCGAACTCTGCGACAATCCTCCGCACTGTGCGAACCGCTAATTTCCGTTTGCACAGTGCGCTGATTTGTATTCGCCGCACTGTGCAACCGTTTTTGTCTTTTTGCACGGTGCGAAAAAACCCTTTTGTTTTGTGGATGTTGCGACGTTGGTGTGCACTGTGCAAGCAATCTTCTTTTTTGTTTTCCGCACTGTGCGAACCGCTAATTTCCGTTTGCACAGTGCGCTGATTTGTATTCGCCGCACTGTGCAACAAATTTTGAAAGTATTTCGTTCGAAATTTTTGGTTTAAAATTATGTTTCCATCGACGGAAATTACGAAAAAATTGGAATCGACCCCATTGCGGAATCGCAAAGGTTTCCGCCAATGTTTTCGCCGTTGGATAACGAATCTGAAGATGTTCCTGGAGGGAGAAGAAGATGGGTTTTGTTAATTGATTCGCGTGCCGGCTCCATTAGCGCGGGATCCAACGGCTTTTTGTTGGATGGAGAAGTTATTTTTGCTAACGTTTTTTGGGGTTTAGAGTTCCGAAAACCTTAATTTAAAAATTAAAAGGGAGTTTCACTCCCAATTTCAAGATTTTATCGACAACATTCATCGATGAAATTTGATTTTAAACCTTTTTATAGTGGGTCTTGACACTTTTTAGAAAAAATTGATTTTTTAAAAATTTCATCGATAAAAATCGAATTCAAAATTCGTCGATGAAATTTTGGGAACGTGTCCAAATCTGCAAAAAATCCATAAATTTTACAACTGACAAGGGGATGGTCTCAAATTCCTCCGGCGTTCAGAGAAATGAAGATTCTAAACTTTGGCAGAATGAGGCATTCTCCAGTTGCTAAATAACCCATACCGACGAGAAATATCTATTTCTACCACAGGCGACCTGCTCTTTCACATGGACATGGTCATTTCTCCCTCCTTAATTTATTTCAATTTTTGTTAACAGACGTTTTTAATTTTATTCTAAATTGCGGTCCCGCAGCGAAAGCCTTCTAGTTTATTTGATTGCTTCCACTTACGTATTGCCTTCCTAATAGCTCCAGTTTTTACAATGCCGGTCCGCTTTTGCGACTTACAATTAAAAAAAGTTGATTTATAATTATCGCTTCGTATCTTCTTCCAAAACTTTTATTAGAATTACTAGGATTCTACTCTTTACTTGTCAAACTTTACTTTATTTCACACTTTGGACGTATTTCCAACCTTTTCCACTTTACCGCACAGTGCGGTTAAAAAGGATTGAACATTGCACCGTGCAAAACTATTTTGAACCAAATTGCACTGTGCGGCGGAACGAAAAATGTCGTTGCACAGTGCGAAGAAATGGCTCTTACAAGGGATCGGCAAATTTTTTGTTTTCTTTTGCACAGTGCAAAGAAATCAAAATGTCGCTACCGCACGGTGCAAAGTAAACAACCATAAATTTCTGCACGGTGCAGTCAACAATTTTCGATATAATTGCACTGTGCAGCAACAAATTAAAAATTTGGTTCGATGTGTGCACGGTGCAAACTAAAAAACGTTAGATTTCTTTCTGCACAGTGCAGTCGACAATTTGTTTGTTGCACCGTGCAAAAAATTTCAATATAATTGCACCGTGCAGCAACGAATGAAAAATTGGCTTCGATGTGTGCACGGTGCAAAATAAAAAACGCTAGATTTCTTTCTGCACAGTGCAGTCGACAATTTGTTTGTTGCACCGTGCAAAAAATTTCTTATTTACCGCACTGTGCAAGCCCCAAAAATTTCTTTCAACGAATTGCACAGTGCAAAGAACAAAACTCACTTTACAAAACGATCCCAATATTGAGCCATCAGCAGTCGTCAAGATTGAATTAATAGATCAATTTTTATTCGATTAATTAACGCCCTTGAACTTCCACTTGACATTGTTTCTGTTCCGCAACAGGTGCGCATAAATAATTAACCATCCGGAAAGAAACGTCGGATCTTGTTTATATTGTTGCGCGGAGAGCTTTTCGATCTTGTAATTGCTCCAATTTGAATTATTTCGATAATTTTTTGATGAAATACGCGCAAAAATCAGTTTTGCACAGTGCAATTCGAACAAGCGGTCGCACTGTGCGTTTCTTGTTGATTTGCACAGTGCGATACTTGCGACATCTTGCTTGCACTGTGCACACGATAAAATTAATTTTGCACAGTGCAATTCGAACAAGCGGGCGCACTGTGCATTTCTCGTATATTCGCACAGTGCGATAGTTGCGACATCTTGCTTGCACTGTGCGTGTAAGAAAATGAATTTTTCACAGTGCAATTTGAACAAGCGATCGCACTGTGCATTTCTTATTGATTTGCACAGTGCGATACTTGCGACATCTTGCTTGCAATGTGCACACGATAAAATCAATTTTGCACTGTGCAGTTGGCAAAAATTTTTGGATCTGCACGGTGCAGTCTTTTTTCACTCCCTCTCATTTCCCGTTGTGCACTGTGCAAAATTTGCGAAAACCCTCCGCACAGTGCAAAAAATTAGTTTCACATTGCACCGTGCACTTTTTGTTTTTGATTTTTTTGCACGGTGCAATAGGAGGTTTCTTCATCCGTACAGTGCAAAGCTTTAAAGGAATCCCATAAAATTACGTTTATGACTCCCTAATTAATTTTTTGTATTTTCTGTGACCTCTGATGACGTCACTGATCTCCGTGGAATCTTGTTCCCTCAAAATCTGCAGGTAAAAAGAAAATTGTTTGGATTCGCGGGTAAAAAGTGAATCCGCCAGCGGTCATAAAAGGCGATTCAAGAGAGGTTTTTATGATTACGTGGAGATCAGTGTGATATCTTCTTCCATTTTTTTTATTTTTTCAAATTTTGGAACCCGATTTGGAAAGTCAAGGTTTTCATTGCAATTTTCATTTTTTGCGCAATGTTTGGAGTGCACTGTGCAGTTGAAAACTGTGTTTTGAGAGTGTTTTTTGACAACAAAGACGGAATAAATCCCTTAAAATACACTTTGCACCATGCAAACCCTTCGGCAGTCTTTTTGCACCGTGCACATCTTGCGACAGCCATTTTGCACAGTGCAAAAGAAATTTTTTCTGTTTTGCACAGTGCGGACTCGGCGACCGGCATTCTGCACAGTGCAAAAGAAATTTCTTTTGTTTTGCACAGTGCGAACCTCGCGACAGTCCCTCTGCACTGTGCAAATCTTGCGACAAAAAAAAATTTTTTCTGTTTTGCATAGTGCGGACTCGGCGACAGGCACATTGCAAAAGAAATCTGTTTTGCACCGTGCGAGCCTTTCGACAGTCCCTCTGCACTGTGCGAAACAAGTTTTCTTCTTTCTTTGCACTGTGCGCTGACCATTGGCATTTTGCACAGTGCGGATTAGGCGACCGGCATTTTGCACAGTGCAAAAGAAATTTCTTTTATTTTGCACAGTGCGAACCTCGCGACAGTCCCTCTGCACTGTGCAAATCTTGCGACAAAAAAAATTTTTTTCTGTTTTGCACAGTGCGGACTCGGCGACAGGCATTTTGCACAGTGCAAAAGAAATCTGTTTTGCACCGTGCGAGCCTTTCGACAGTCCCTCTGCACTGTGCGAAACAAGTTTTCTTCTTTCTTTGCACTGTGCGCTGACCATTGGCAAATTGCACTGTGCGGCTCTGAGCACCTTCACTCAAGGCTTAAACAACGTAGACGTCGTTGATCGCTACGTTTCCAACGACGTTTCCCATCGACGCGCTCAGTCGATGGAGCAATTGCGCAACGGAGGATGAGAAAATTCAATTCCAACGACGAAAAAAACGGCGACGCAGACACTGATTTATTTTTAAGGTGAGACGGAAGCCCATTCCAGCGAGGCCATCGCTGGAAATGGTCGATGGAATTCGCTTTTTCTTGACCAGTTCCTCGAAGGGGTGGAAGACTCTTTTGCACAGTGCAAATCCAAAAAAATACCTGCACTGTGCAAAATAAAACGCTCCATTTATTGCACGGTGCAGTTGTAATGTTTTGGCGGCTTGCACGGTGCAGTAAAAAGAATTCTTTCGCACAGTGCAAAAAAGATTTCGGACTGCACAGTGCAATAAAACCCGATTTTCTTTCTCTGCACTGTGCATTTCAAGTAATGACCTTGAGATCGATTTTAAAAGGCATTTTAACAAAATTTTGTTGATGAAAAGATAAGATGACCTTATTCCTCGATGAATCATGCTTGTTTTTCCCCTGAAATGGTAATTTTCCATCAATAAATCGATTTTTTTCATTTAACATTAAAATTTATTATTTTTTGAAAATTTGGGACACTTTTCGTCGATGAATTTTCGAGTGCATCGACGAATTTTTAGTGTCTCCTCTTTTATCTTGTTTGCCATCTTTTTTTCCAAAAATTTCCGTTCAAAATTGCGCAAACACCCCCCTTCATTTTGGGTTTTGAATATTTTTGGAGGGCCCAAAAACACGCCCGACAAGATCTCCGCGGATGGTTATCGCTGCCGCCCTCCGGGCATCTTTTTTGTTTTTGTAAACCCGCCGCCGAACAAATGGGATTTTCAAAAGGGATTTTGGGGCTAATGAAAAGAAGTTGCAACTAGTAATCCCGTTAGGAAAGGGGGATGCTGTTTGTTTTAATTACACATCTTGTCTAGCTTGTTTTTTTTGTATTGTTAATTCAATTGTTTCCGCACTGTGCAACGTTTTTCAAAATTTTGGGGTTTTCGCACAGTGCAGAACACTTTTCCTTGCAAATTTAGTTTTGCACAGTGCAAAAGCTGCGACAAATTTTTGAGTTTTCCCGCACGGTGCAAACAAAAAAAGTATTTTGTTCTGATTGCACTGTGCAGTCCGAATTTCCCAACTATTTTTCGCTTGCACGGTGCGGCGAATTACCAACAATTCCTTTTATGTAATGTGCAAATATATTTTGCCAAAAATTACTTCCGAGTCTTACCACGGAAACCTGAATATCATTGTAAAACCCATCAAATGTCTTGAAACACCATTGTATCCGATTTCCAGTCTTTTGTATTCAATTGTCTTGCGAGAGTATCCGGGAAATCCTTTTATTAGACTAGCTACTACAATATAAAACAATTACAAAAGGGTTTCGAATCGGATCTTGTTTTGTAATTAAAAAAATGGATTTGTTGTCTTTTGAATTTGATCCGATATTTTGAGCAAAAAATAATGTTCTACAGTAATCCAAAAATTATTATTTTAATAAATTTTTTTGACGAAAACACACTTCTTTATATCGCAAATACTTGAAAACCAATTAGTTTCTACTTGGTTACCCTATTTCTACTCATTAATTAAATTTAATTACGGTTATTTATAGATTTTTACTCTTCGCACAGTGCAAGACTAAAAATAGTGACAAATCCCGACTGCACAGTGCAAATCAAAAAAAATAATATTTTTTAAATTGCACTGTGCGGTAAAACAACTGATTTGTCGCAATTGTTGCACTGTGCAAAGATTATTTTTTACCGCACTGTGCGGGGATTTCTTGCACAGTGCAAAAAACAAGAATAAAAAAAATCGCATTGTGCGGAAAAAAGTAACTAAAAAAGTTTGTCGATAAAAATAATGCCTAAATTGGCTGTCCGACCCCTTTTGAGCGCGTTCATTGCTGACTAATTTCTGGATTTTTGCAATTTCACGTTTTTTCCGTGGCGAGGGAACTTCTCGCGCGCCTTTTTTACACTTCTCATCATATACTTTTCGGTCATTTATTGATCTCCATTTCAAATACTAGCTCCTTGCGACCCAATCTTTCTTTTTTGAGTGATTTTTATCACTGTAAGCGCAATTCATGGGAGGAAAAATTGAAATAAAAATTTTTTTTATTTTTTTTTGCGAAAAAAGTTCAAAAAACTACGAAACTTCGAAAAAATGATTTTTTATGATCTGTCATTGAATATAAACACGTTTTGTCGCATGTTTCTGCAATTTTTTGCTACTTTCTGACCTAAAAAAGCAAAAAATTTCAAAATAAATTTATTTTTTTGTCGGATTGTCATCAAATTTTGATAAAATGCAAGACAGGCCCTGTTAAGACGCTCTGCAAAATTTCAGACCGCGGTATGCAGAATCCTTCAAGATATAGCCATTTTAAAATGAAAAAATCCCTTTCTTGCCATTTTTTGTTAAAAAATGCAATTTTTTAGTAGATGTTGTACTTAATTATGCGGGTGTCATCTTTATTTTACTTTTTATTCAACCCAGAATACATTTCTTACATCAGAAAATATTGTTTGCGTAGTTCCGTCTGCTAAAATGGCAAAAGATCCGAGTAAATCCCCAGGATGCATATTTTTCCATTTTTTTATTCAAATTCCTCCCTGCAGATTCGATCAAGTTATTTTTTGTCGATGGAACTCATCAAAAACACATATCCCCTCGGACCGCTTCTTCACGGGTTTCCGGAACTCGCCCTGAGGCGCTTTTGACCTCATTCCGCGACTTTCGCCTTCGATTTCATTTCGAGTCTCGGGGCGTTTTGAATATTCGAATTTCATTCTCTCTCTTCCTTTCAGCCATGGATTCCACAGTATCCGAGCGATGTTTGTACGGCCGACTACATATCAGGGTGAGTGCACGGTGCAGTGGAATGAGTTTAGGGAAAGATGGGCGCACAGTGCAGAAGACCAAAGAATCGCACAGTGCAATTTGTCGGAAATGACTGCACTGTGCAATCGAACAAAAATGCATTTTGCACCGTGCAAATTGATTCTTCCCCGATGTCGCACAGTGCAAAAGAAAAGCCGCCGCACTGTGCGTTTTGTTGTGGGTTGTTTTGGTGGCACGGTGCGAAATTCAAAAAACATTTTTTACTGTGGAATCGCAACAAATCAAATCCTTATTATTTTTGCACAGTGCGCAAATTGTTAGACCAATCTTCGCACTGTGCGGAAATAAAATTTTAATTGCACTGTGCATGCAAAACTTTGCACCGTGCAAAAGTTGAATATGTCAAAAAACGCGTACAATACGACTTTCTGAACCAATATTTAATATTTCCAGAGTGGAATCAAGTTGATCATCGCCGTTGGAGTTGTTGTTCTGATTGCCCTCACCGCTTTATTGGCGATTTATTTCCGAAAAGCGATTTTCGTCTTGAGCATTTCGTACATTGTGACGATTTTGACAGCAGGCGCGGTCTTCCGTCGCGATCATCGGTTTATGTACCCATTATTAGGGGTTTCGGTGAGTAGACTTTGAGAATCTTCAATTTTTTTGTAAAAAATTTATTCATTTTTTTTCAGTACTTCCACATCTTCTTGGCATCGCATTTACTGTTAATTTTTGCGTTTTACTTCTTCTTCAAGCCATTGTATATTCTTATGGTGTTTAACTGGGCGTTTGACAGTGAGTTTTTGCGGATTTTCGGCAAACGAAAGAGTTGACGGTGTCAAGTGTTCCTCTCGGTTAAAATATGACAATTTGACAGGTTTACCGAAGAAGTAGAGACCGAAAATTATTTTTTATGATCGTAAGATACCATGTAATTGTATCTACATAGGTCTTCTACCAGCAATTTGGAGAAATTTCACTGCGAGTAACACTTGACCAAATGGGACAAGTCCTCCTTTCTCTCAAAAATCGCTTGTTTGAAACAATAAAAATTCAAATTTCAGCCCTCGACACTGGCAAGAATCTCGGCTATTATGTGAAATGTTTTGTCCTCGTCCTAATTATCACCGTTTTCTTGGTTTACAACATTTGGCAAGCCGCGATGGCCAAACATTTCCTCGATCATTTGCAACAAAACGACCTCAGACTGGACTCGGTGATCAAGGTGAACGGATCGACCAGCTCGTCAGTCGCATTGAACTACAGCCATTCCGAATCGCCAAAACCCGAGAAACGGAACACGATTGTTTTCGTGGGAGGACCCGAACTCCAGCCAATGAGCACCGAGAAAACGGAAAATGGATTCTGAAACGGAAATATCACGCAAAAAGGGGATACGTTATACAGACATTCCTCAATTTCCTTCCAATTTACACTACTTTAAGTCGTATTTTAGCCTTTTAATCAAAATTTTTTAAGATTTTCAAAAAATTTGAAATTCCATGAAATTTTGAAGTGAAAACGGGTTCGATTTCCATATCAACAACAAAACAAAGCCTTTCACGTTAATTATCGCCCATAATTAATTGTATTTGCACTTTGTTCCACATTTTTTTACTGTATTTTAATGAATTTACTGTGATGCATGCTATAATACATATCAATAAAATGATAGATCGTAAGGATTGTTCGGTTTCGCAAGGCCATCACATTAGCAGAAGGTCTCTATTCTGCCAATACCGTCTCAAACGTTCAAAAGTTTTTACAAGAATTAGTCATTTTTAGATAAAACTACGGTCCGAAATCACAATCAACCTCTTCCGAATTCTAACGTTTGTTTCCGAAGTACATCATCATCAAGGTTCGGTGGACCAAAACGGAGACCATTTTGACAAAATTCGGAAACAAATAGCAGATGACCTTATTTCAATCAATAGTGAAGTCAATACAACAGAGGAAAAGAACAACCAAGATCAAAAATTAATTTTTTTCTATTCTTTTTCGAGGCTTGATGCCTAGTACAATATCAACCCCATACTCCTAATCTAGACAAATCCTGGACAAAAATCTCAACCCATCACATGCTAAACCTCTTATTACACCTCAAACAGACAAAACAAAAAACATTTTGCAAATTCCCAGCAAAGGACAACCAAGGAATATTAAAAACACAATCTTTCCGTTTCTTGAAAGGGTCTTGACCTCGAGTACAATATCAGCTGAAAATCTCGACCAAAATCAACTAAAAAATCAAAACTCCTACATCGAAAAACAGCAGCAAAACATTATAAGCAAAAATAATTAAAAAATTTATGGATCCCAACCCATTCTGACCAAAACCATCTAGAGCTATTGCATAGTATAATATCGCCAAAATTTTCCCAAATATTGTCCTAGATTTCAAACAAAACATAAAAAACGTAATCTTACCGCATGACAGTCGCACTGTCGATGGCTCTTGAAGGTCGGATCCGATCAAATGTTTGATGTTGTACATGATGAATGTCCAAGAAGAGAAATGGAGCTGATGTTGATGTGAGACTCCGAGAACCTCATTTCAAAGCCCAGGGATTCCATGTAAACAGTATCTGGTATGATTGGAAGCTTCGAGAAGATGTCTTTATGACCAAGAGAAAAAAGATGTTCAATATGAAACGGAAAGGGAGAACCTGAAAAATAAATGCATAAATGTCATGTACAGTAACAGCAAGCACGGTAAAATTAAAGCAACGAATGAACACGGAAAAACAGAAGTCAATAAAATATTTAGGTATCAACAGAATAGATCAAAAAAGAAAATTCGATAAACTTGATAAAAATAAATTTTCCCAATGTCCAAAGGGATCTGTTGAACTTCAAGGAGCGTCAAAACAAAATTCAAATCAAAAATAAATCGAAAGTCAACAAGTTCAAGTCATGAGGAGCGGTTACCATCTACTACAACATCAACAGCGGGACCAAAAGATCTCGTCTAAAACTTTGGTCAATCCGACCAAATTATCGATCGCAAACTCTGCATTGTGCCGGCAAAGCAGTGTGCCGAAAATCTCGACTGGTCGGTTCAGAATGCAGTGCGCGCCTTTTTCCCGAGCTGCGCCCAATTTTCGGCGGTTTGCGGGGGACATTTTATACGACTTATGGCGTACTTGCAGTTTTGGCGAAGGATCGGTAAAAAGGCCGTGGCAGACGTTTTCGAAAAGATATTTACGTCGCATAGACGCAACAACAAACATTACGCCAACTTTATATTATCTACGAAGTTGAAAACATTGTTTTAGTCATAAAAGCTGGAAAATATCTCAATTTCGCCAAATTTAGGTGCTAATTATGGGAAATATCACGTGAAAAAGCTTTGGGTGATAGTCAGCGGCGCTTTGAAAACGTCAGTCGGCGGAATCTTGGCATGAGCCTTACCAATTAATCCTCTTGGTCTCTCCTACACATCAAGACCGTTATCGGTCAAATAAATCCGTATTTTACTTTTCAGCCATTTCTCATTGTTTACTTCGATTTTACTTGGTATAATCTTTATCGGTTATCCATTTACATTCTTTTTTGATAACAAAAAGTTTTAACTGCGGATGATGAGACAAACAAATTTTTGTTAGGAGATTAAAAGTTTTCGAGGGTTATAGAGAATGAATGAGTACAATTTATGACTGAATGATCCGAGGGCGACAAGTGAAAGGGGCGTGGGAAACGAGGCATCTCGGGGCTGGGATCAATTACATTATCCATGATGATTAATATACAAAATCTTCAAAGTAACTAATTTTTGAACAAAATAAGGGTGAAATGTTCTATGCTAGATCAGCCTTGTCCCATGGGGATGCCTCACGCCCATTCGCCCCAGGGTTTTATTGATTCAAATAATTCCATTGAGATTGAGCAAGTGGAATGGACTCGGCGCCTTCTTGATTCCAATACGGGTTTTGCTGCGGGATGGGGGGTATTTGATTCAGCCAGGGGTCCACCGTTAGTGGGGCAGGGTTGGTCGCGTTCTGGCTGAGCGACATCTGAGCCAGCTGGGGTTGGTAGTTGCTCATCGAGGCTGCTGGCATTGCTTCACCGGGCTGAAATCATTCAAAATTATAATCGAAATGACTTTTTCAGGGCTTCTTCCACAATATTATAGCCATCAAAGGTATTCATGACTTAAATTTCCCCTATATTATGCATGACTTTAGTATCTACTACAATATAATTCTAGCTCATTCTGAAACGACAGAAATATCTAACCCTCATCCTACCAGCAAAATAATGACGTCAACGTCATAAAAAACATATTTTCTTTCCAAACATATTCATTTGCCGTCTAGGTTTACCCTATATTAACCATGGTTACTTGATCTCAAATTCTGCCATTTAAACTCCCAACTACTGCCAAACGTAATCAAAACAGGCCTTTCAGTGCTCTCCAACCCCTTATTCATCTATCAAAGCTCCAATCAGATCAATTTTTATCTTATTCTTGACCATCATGATCTAAAATAAGGTTGAGATTTGCTTATAACTCTCTTCAAGTTCAATCCTTGATCTCAAACCTCTCCGAAATCAAATCCTCAGACCTTCAAACCACTTACCGATTGATTTTGATTCCATTGAGGTGCCTCAAATCCAGCTGGTTGGATCGGATTATTCTGATGTATAATCATGTCGGGAAGTTGCTGATTCGCTGCTATCTCCTCCGCGACCGGGTCCACTAGTCTCGCTGTTGCCACTACGTACTCGAACTGTTCGGAATATGGGTTTAGGAACTTGAATGCGTCCACCGAGCACTGACTATAAACTCCATTCGGTCGGGCGAAGCGATAAGTCAATTGGAAGGGTTGATTGTTCTGCATGAGCTGGTTGAATGCATCTCGGACTGTCTGTTCGTCCGCTGGATGGATGCCTTGCCAGCAGTAGCGTCCGTTCAGCTCGTCCGCTCTCACGTCCAAGATATGATACACTCGTTGATCCACAAAAGTGATCTTTCCCTCTTCGTTCCAGCGCATGCAAAACTGCTCTCCATCGATTCCATCGGGCTTGACGGTCGGCATCGAGGCGACTTGGAGGCGCGCGACACCAACCAAACAGCTGGCATTCGTCTGCTCCACTCCTTGAGGTGGGGTTTGTTTCACGTAGCCGGTGCAGTGCATAACAACGTAAGTTTGGCCGTTGTGGGTAAAGAGAGGGCGACGGTTTCGTAGCCTGTGCAAGGGCTCAATGTTTCCTGCAAAAATATTTGATTAAATTTGAGAATTTAGTATTTGTGATATCTAAAGCTTCAAAGGTTTCAAAAACATAAAAATATATTCGAAACAATTCCAATTTGACTATCCGAGATGCACTAAGGCCTCCTCGGACTATCAAACACCAGTTCATTTTCATTTTCTGCCTAAATTTCAAAAAACAGCAAAAAAATCTTCAAAACTTACCCAATCTCATCCTGCAGATAAATCCCCTCCGGCATCCCATATGAATTGGTGGGCCAACGCGCTGCTCCTTCTTTGCCGATCCCGATTTCAAATCCAACGTCCGACTGAGGTTGGCTTCGGAGGCGCAGAGCTGATCACGGACCTTATCCATGTCATCCGGATGTACTAAGTCGTAAATTGAATGGCCCAGCCATTCTTCTTGGCGTAGATTCAGCACGGGTAGGATGCTGTCAGCTACGTAGAGTACGCGGCCGCTGTCACAGGCTACCACGAACAGAAATCCATTCGCCGCTTCAAGGATCATGTGCTTTAGCTCCTGGTCGGTGAGAAAAGTGGGTTTATAGCTGTTGACATTGGCCAAAGCAGGGTCGGTTGGTGTCGAGATTTCACGGATCTGCTTCATATGTGTGACAGCCATTCGGAGGATGGTGAGCTTGTCCGGTTTCCGACCTGAAGCTGTATTGATGGAAATGTGTAATAAAACGGTAGAAACAAGAGCGATCGGGCTAATTTGAACTCGATTCGCAGGAGAGTACCACAGAGAATAAATTAAAAACATATCCGGCCCCTATCTCTACTCAATTTCTTGTGAGAGCAAAAGCCTGTCAGACCTTATTTTAGGTAACCAAAAAAAGAACCAACAGCAAAAAACCTTTTATTACGTCTTTCAGGCATTCTAAACGGGCACGACAAAATCCCACTCAGCTCCGGGCACCGTCACCCAGCTGCCGCATATATCATTCATGACCGAAATTGTTACCTAAAATTCGAAAAACACAAAGAAATAAAAGAAATCTCACCCAAAGCCGCACATTGAGGGACCATCTCAGCCAATTCGTTGATGTAGTGTGTCATTTTGTTCCTCCTTCGCCTCTCGATTTCACTGTGATTTTCTCGAGCGAATCTTTCTTTTTGATTATTCCCAGACCCTCCCGGACCTTGCATTTGATGCGACGATTGAGGGATTTGCTGTAACGAAGACCCAGGCATATCACTAAGGGATCCCTGATTGCCCTGCGGAATCATTTGAGCGGGCAAACCGCCGCCATCATAAAGGTAGTCGTTCATGGGAAGGATTAAGAAACTATAGCCGGGATTTCAACGGATTCGATGGGATAGCCCTGAAAATAGAAAATTCATAACCTCTTCAGGCTACATTGACTCAAAAATATAACAATATTTCGCGAAAACACTTTGAAAAATCCAAATTATATTATCCATGCCATTAAAAGTAAAAAGAACCAAGAAAATGTCAAAATTCCAGCCAAAACACTCAAAAATTACAACGAAACAAAACCAATAAGTCCGACAATCCGAGTCACAACTCCCAACCCTATGCAAACACACAATTTCCTATCAAAAAAAGTCCCGACGAAAATCTGAAAAGAAGAGCCTAAAGAACGTCCAAAGAATTTTCATTTCTCGCCGCGTATAAGCACCCGACGAGAGCCGTAGTTAATTTACCATTCCACTTTATTGTCCTCAAACCATTCGCACTCCCTTTTTCAAGGGGATTAATTCAAAAATCGGGAAGAAAATTTAGGCAACAAATCCTTATGGATAATATCGAGAGGTCAAAAAAAGAGCTGAAAAACCAATCCGCCAATAAAAGTTACGAGGTAAAATTTAACCCTGGACGCAACAGGCTAATAACAGAGACCTTGAGTGAAAAAATGCAAGGTAAAATTCATTTCATACATCATGGATAAGATGACCAAAATCTAAAGAAAAATTGATCCGTTCTTTATGAAATTTTTTGAAGAGCAAGAATCTGTCGTCTAAATACTATTAAAAACAAAATATCTCAAGAAACAAGAAAAAATTATCGAAAATCGATCAAACTTGTCATGGATAATATAATTAGACAAAATTATCCCCAAATGTTTTTATAATATCTCTGAATATTCTCTAAATACTTCATAGAGAATAATGAAAAACCATTTCCCGTAAACATGAAATAATTCTAAAAAAATCTTCACCATGAGAACCAAAGATAAAACTCTCTCAGAAAAGTTCAACACACGGTCAGAGAGTAATTTGTAGTCCCGTGCAGGCGAGTTAATCAATCGATCGCAAAAGTTATGTTTTGAAGTGGGGGGAAGAGCCGGCTGCTAACGTGAAAAAAGCGAAATTTTAGCTTCTCTGGGGGGAAAATCAGATAAGTTTCGTTGAAATTGATCTCTCAATTAAGGGCGAAGGCTGCTAGAAGCCTGATAAAGCTGTTATTTATCTCAAACAAAGTCTTCTACATGAACTTTACACCTTTTTTTGTGGCAGACTTTCGACTTTACAACGAAAAAAAGAAAAAAATGAAAAAATCCAGAAAATTCGTCAGAATGACGGTCATGATGACGTGCGACAAAATAAAGCTAATTACTTGAAATTTTGCACAAATAATAGAAATGACAACAAAATGCATGTAAATTTGCTATCAATTAAAATTTCACCCCTAAGGGCGTTTTCCAATATATCCGTCATCATGACGTTACTTTTTGCAAGACGAAGAAAACCGAAAATAACGGAAAATGGAGGAGAAATCAAAGCTAAGCAGCGCAAAATGAATGACCGAGGTTGCAACAGATGTTTCTGGCGGCGTTTTGAATCGCACTGTGCGACTTTTGATGAGTGCGTAAAGAAATCACGGGTTCATTAAAAGCGAAAAGACGAAAAAAGTGAAGAAAGTGATCGAGTCGGAAGAGTCAGCGATATTACAGCGATTCGAAGGGTATTCGATAAAACAAAGGATTTTTAATTTGAAAATTACTAATTTGCCATGGATAATATCCCGAGATATAGGACAAAAATGGTTTTTTACCTGGATAGAGACCCTTTGTGAGTCTTAGAAACCTTAGTGATAGTTCTTCAGTGATTTCTCGGCTTTCTACACCTCTAAAACACAATGCCAAAATTGGCGGGAAATTTGAATTTTCAAAATTTTTTACTCCAAATATCGGTAAAATACGCTTCAAGAGAGCGAGTAGACAACAAAACATGGATTTGTTCTACAGAGCTTTCGGGAAATTATGCAAATCTTGCAATAAAACCCCGAGAAAAGACATAAAGTCATGGTTATTACGAATGGGCCGGTGTCGAATGACCTTTCGCATAAGCAATTTGGGTCCAATTTCCTTTCCTCTTGGCCATATTTCTCGGCCTAAGACGGATGCGGAATTAATTTTCGGGAACGAAATTTTGGATGACACTTCATTTTGGGGGAGATCTTTAAAAAAAGCAGTTATAAACCTAAAAGTAGCTTGTGAAAAATAAAGTACAGATGGTTATTTGAATATAAAATGAATTTATAATATAGAAAGATCAGACTGATCAAAAATACTACTAAAAATTTGTAAAAAATTGAGAAATTTTTTCATGGTTAAGATAAAAAGTAGTTGGAAATTAATGTCGAGCAGTGTAATAATCCCTCTAAAGGAGCCTACATCACTAATAAATACCAAAAATTAACATATTTGGGCAAAAATAGCAAAATTTATAAAGATTTTTTCATAGATAATATAAAAAGTAGCTAAAAATGGGTCCCAAAATATATTTTAGTGCTTTTTAAGAAATTAGAATTTATAATCCACGGCAAAAATTATCAATTGTGCCGAAATGTTGATCAAAATTATCAAAAATAAGTCATGGTCAATATAAAAGATAATATTTTTACCACAAACCCCTTAATTCTACACAGTTTCGACTGAAAAGACCCTTGTGGGCCATGTGAAGAATCGATAAGAAGATTTGGAGAGGGGATTTTGTCATCAGATTACTACATACGTCTGAAGATTACAGCTTAGAGAGAAAGGTGAATATCCGGTTTAAAATGCAAAAAATCCCTCCTCGCGGATGAAAAGACCACTCTGGACTTTCCCCATCGGCCGAAATAAAAGGGCAAGTCCGAAATTTACAAGAAATCCAATTTCAACAGTAGTTTCGGGTAAGAAATCTCGGTTTTGACCGCAAAAATTAATCGATTTCCTTTTGCAAATCGAAGGAAATTCGCGGTCCGATCTAAAACACACGTGGAAAGTGCAAAAAGGAGGGAGATATTTGCGGAGGGAGCGCCTCGGGTCAAAGGTCTTCCTTCTTGGTACAAACGAGAAGATCGGAGAAGGGAATCAAATTCGCGGTGTGGTGCGCAATCGAAAGAATGCGAAGAATACGGCCAACGGAGCTCGGATGAACCTATTTCAAAATTGCACAGTGCAAAAAAAATTCTCATTGCACGGTGCAATTAGAATTTTGCCGCACGGTGCAGAGACTTTGCCGCACAGTGCAGAGACTTTGCCGCACAGTGCAGAGACTTCGCCGCACAGTGCATACCCAATTTTTGAGCGCACAGTGAAAAAATTTGTTTAATTGCACGGTGCGAAGATTTTCCCGCACAGTGCAAACCCAATTTTTGAGCGCACAGTGCGGTTAATTTTTAATCGCACCGTGCAAAAAAAAATCTCGTCGCAAAACAACATTGCACAGTGCAAAATGACACTTTCTCAGTGTTGCACCGTGCAAAGCAAACCTAATTTTTGATTGCACGGTGCGACTGATGCACGGTGCAAGAAAATGTCGGGAAATTTGAGATTGCACTGTGCAATTTTTTCTCAAGTTTTGCACAGTGCAGTCAAAGAGAGTTTTTCGCACCGTGCGATGAAAAAAAATTGATTAATATTTGCGATTTGCAGGGTAAAAAAGAAATACCGCACAGTGCGAATAATTTTGATTTTAAGGATCCCTCCAAAAATCCAGAAACGGCATAATTTTTCCAAATTCCCCTCAGGTCACACTCCATTTATTTCCATGGAAACCAGTTATTACAACGAAAATTGTTGGATGTAGGGTAAAATTTTTAATTAATGAAATTTGTGAATTTCTTCGAATGCCAAAAAAAAGTTTTGAAAGTTCAAAAATGAGATTTTTTGAAATTAAATTGCTTTTATTTATTTCGGCGATCTCTTCATACATACTAATCGGTCCGGAAAGTCGCTGAAGTGATTTTTGGCGTTTGCACTGTGCGAAAAAGGTCAGGGTGCGAGCGACAGTCGAAAAAAGCCTATTGCACGGTGCAAAAAACAAGAAATTGCACAGTGCAAAGGGAACTTTTGTTTTTGCACAGTGCATGTCGCAGAAATTGCTCCAGGGACTTTACGAACCGACTAGTAATTTTGTCAGACAATTTTTGGGTAATTTTTGGGGGACTTAAAATTTTAATTTGCAAAATTTTCAATTGATTTGGAAAAACGAGATTTTTTAAATTAAAATCTCAAATATTTCAGTCATTTTTGCAAATTTTGATCCGAAATTTTTAGAGGTAAAGCCAAAAACATTGCTCTTTTTTTATCCACAAATTTTTTTTGCGAAATCGCCAAAAATTTGCATAAAATTCTCATATTCAAAATCTTAAAAACTCCAATTTTGAAAAGTTTTTTGTCACACTCTTCCCAGACCACCCCCTCAGGCAATAAAAGAGTATATTTTTCGAAAAATTTGCTTCCATCAATGATCTGAATACAAATGAAAATTTCACAAAAAATGTAAATTTTTCGGCCAAAAATTGAAAATATTCACTCTTTTTTGCACTCAAAATCGTCTAAATTAAATTCAGAACACGGTTGGCAATCTAATTAGCCGTTTATTTATACCGACTCAGATCGGGTTCGCTAATTGGAGGACAATGTGCAGGTCGGAAGTGAACAGTTGTCATGGGTAATATAATAAAACGTACAAAAATACACGCAAATGTCTTATCGCGTTTTCTAGATTCAATTTAAAAGTTAATTATGCGATTTTAAGCGATTTTGAAGGTTTTTAAAGGCTTAAAACACAATGCCAAGAATGGCGGGAAATTCAAATTTCAAAATGGAAACTGGCTTAAAATTGCTGTAATTGGATTTGTGTAGCCTAGAAAAAGAAGAAATAAATATTTTAAGCGTTTTTACAACGTTATTGCCACTTGAAACAGAATGCCAAAATGGCGGGAATTTGAATTTTTTTTATTAAAAACGCCGTGGGATAGTTGAAATTGGACTGTTGTGACTTCAATAATCGTTAGAAAAAAAATTTAGAAGGACTTTTCATCGTTTTTCACTTGAAACGAAATGCCAAAAATGGCGGGAAATTCAAATTTTTGATTGCCGACAGCCCTTATTTGACAATTGTTGGCACTTGTAGAGGTAGGTCCGCAAAAAATCGTTGAATAAATGTAGCACAAATCGTTTGCTATAACGAAACCAAATTTCATCGCTATAAAACTATGATAAAATCATCATCGCTATACCTCTTGTTTGATTTATTACTCCACACATTGTAAAAATCATAGCGAAAGGGGAGCGTTGATCGAAGACATTGACCTTCGTCGACCAAAAATTCGTCTTCATTCGGTGTCGAGAGATTTGTGTTTGAGGTATTTCTAAATTAATATCATGGCAAAAGCAGTGTCGGATTGTCTGAGAAGGGTCCTAATGGTACCACCAAAGTACTTTACAGTGGAAGTAAGTTCATTTCTTCAAATTTTATTCCGCTCAGACTTCGTATCATCGCATGGTGTAGTGAAGAGTTTTTTGCACAGTGCAATCTCTGAAAATGGAAATTGCACGGTGCAGTGCGATTTTTGAAATTTCAAATTGCACTGTGCACTTTTCTTTGTCTTTTTTCGCACTGTGCAACTGCCCTTTTTGCACTTTTTGGCTTCGCACTGTGCAAATCGCAGCTTTCTTTTGATTGCACCGTGCGTTTTCAATTTTTTCCGTTGCACAGTGCGGAAAAGAAAAAGGATGCGATTTTCACGGTGTAAAAAATGAAAATGGAAATTTTTTTGTTAAAAAAATAAAAAAATTTCAGTACAGTATAAACCCATGGATGGGCGGTACAGTGGACAAAGATCTGGCCTTCAAACAATGGAATACGCTAAAAGAAACGATCGAAAAACAAGGAGTTCAAGTGAGTTTCGAAGCCTTTTTAGACCCTAAATTTTTTTTAGGTTTTGACTTTGGATCCGGCTCCTAATCTCCCGGATATGGTGTTTGTTTGTAATAGGTAAGATGATCACCCCCACTTATTGTTTTGCACTGTGCAGCAAATGTTTGGTTTTGCACAGTGCAAAAATTTTTGAGTTTGGATTCCGCACTGTGCGGTGGGAAGTTTTTGCACAGTGCAGTTTGCCCGCACTGTGCAACTGATTTTCCTCTTTTTCGCACAGTGCAACAATTTTTGTCTTGGGTTTGCACTGCGCAGTTTAACCACGTCCGCACTGTGCGACAGAGTTGTCGCTTTTTTTCGTTTCGCACAGTGCAAAGAAATCAAAACTTTTTGTCGCGACAAACCCATCTCTTTCGCACAGTGCAAGCCTCCATGTCTTTTTTGCACTGTGCGCACGATTTTTTTGTTTTCTTTTGTTCCGCACAGTGCAAATTACGAATTTAAAATTTGCACTGTGCAGTCAGTGATTTTTCTGCACAGTGCATTCGTAAAAACCTTTTTCGCACAGTGCATCGCCTGCGGAATTGATTTTTTGTATTTTCAGCGGTCTAGTTCACAAAAACAACGTGTATTTATCGGCTTTTCGGCACAAGGAGAGGTCGGGCGAGCAACAACACTACCTGAAGTGGTATCGCGACAATGGATTCGACATTTTCGGCGCCAGTTTTGAGCGCTACTTTGAGGGCGGCGGCGACGCCGTCTTCTCGGACTACAAAACTTTGTGGGCGGGGTATGGCGAGAGGACCAATAAGAGTGTGTACGAGTACGTGAAGAGGATTGGGGACTTTGAAATTGTGTATTGCGAGATGGTGGACCCAAAGTTTTATCATCTGGACACTTGTTTTACGCCCGTGGGTGCCGATTCGGCGCTTTATTACCCTCGGGCGTTTAGCGAGAAGACTAACAAAGAGGTGAGCAACTTTTAATTTTTTGTTTTGCGAATTTTTGAGCGAAAATTTGAGAAAATTGGGGGATATCCGAAACTTCCAGAAAATCCGTCATGATGACATGCTTTTTCGCAAAAAATAAAACAAAAAATTTGTCAATAAAGAATGACACGACGATCAAAAGTAATATTCAAAAAATTCAAAGCGAAATCTTGAAAATTCCAGAAAATGTGTCACAATGACATATTTTTTCCTAGTTGTTTTGAAATATTTGATAGTTACATTTCATCCGTGGACTTTTTAAAACACCGAAAAAATTTTTTTGACGTCTAATTTAAAATTTTTATCAAGTGTTTTGCATATTACTTTAGATGATCAAGTGTAATATGCTTCATTTTTTTTTATTTTAGATCCAAACCCGCTTGCCCAAAGCAATTCCAGTCTCCGCGGAAGAAGCGACCGCATTCGTTTGCAACGCGATCACTGTCCGAAAAACCGTAATTTCGCCGATTGGAGTTGCCGAAAACACCAAAAATGCCCTAAAGGCATTAGGTTACGAGGTCGCGGAAGTGGACATGAGCGAGTTCATGAAGTCCGGAGGTGCTTGTCAATGCCTGGTTATGAAATTGTAGAAATGTCTGGGTTTGAAATTGTTTTAATTGAGTAAAAAATAAAAAAAAAATTTTCGCACAGTGCATGAAAATAAACTCGGAAATTTCGCACAGTGCAAAAATTTTTAGTTCCAATTTCTGCACAGTGCATGAAAATCGATTCAAAAATTTTGCATGGTGCATAAAAATCAATTCCGAATTTTCGCACGGTGCAAAAAAATAATATCAAGGTTTTGCACAGTGCATAAAAATCGACTCAGAAGTTTTGCACGGTGCGGAGGATTGCACTTCCAATTTTCGCACAGTGCGAAAAAGACCATTCTAAAATTTCGCACGGTGCAACAACTCTAGTTTCAATTTTCGCACGGTGCGAAAAAGACCATTTTAAAATTTCGCACGGTGCGAAAGACAAAAAATTTCCAACTCTCAATTTTGTTGTTTTATTTTACAAAATGCATTCATTATATACAATAAATACTCTACAAAAATCCGTAAGCATTTCCGTAGCGTCCGTAAGATGAATCGGAATTTGCGAAGCTTCCGTATGGATTGGAATAACCACCTCCAAGGCCTCCACCAAACGGCGACAAGATACTGCCTGAGGCACTGCTGTCATATTGAGCATGAATTGAGGAAATTGCAACTATTAGGAGGAGCAACGAGAACAGTTTCGAGGTTGAGAACATTGTTTTTTATCTGAAAATTGAAGATTTTACATTATTTTAGATGATTTTTTGTGCTTTCATTGAACTTTACAATAATCTTCACGGAAAAGACAAAAGATATGTAATAAAATTCAAATATAACATCAAACCAGAGTAATAGAAATCAATTTCAGCAAGATTTCTCGATATTTTTCAAAAAATTTCACTGCACCGTGCAATGGCAACTTTTGAAAAGTTGTCAAAAGCTCATGAAACAAGTCACAATTAAAAACTAAGCTTTTATAAGGCATATCTAAGGCTTTTAACCGCGATTTAGAGAAAATACAGAGGAGGAAATCTGACATACCCTCCTTATTAACAAGGTCAGTACCGCAAGTGCGACACTCAGATTCTCTTTAGATTTTTCACAAACGCCAGGCATAGGCCACATGTAAATTCCTGAAAATTTTAGCTCACGTTTTGCAGGCGCAGCCGAGATATTCAACGATCTTTGCGACTGAGAGAGCACGCGAAACGCGGAGAGCGGTCAGAGAAAAACGCCCTTTTTAGCCATAACTTTGCAAATTTCGCGCGGAAAAAATTAATTTTTTGTCGAAACATTACCCTCTATTGTAGAAATAGCCATGAAACTTTTCATAGCAAAATTCGCAAAAAAGTCTCACATTTTAGCCAACTTTAGATCTAAAAATCATGGTCGTTTCTGCAAAACGCGAGCTAGGAGTCTTGCAAATGTCTTAGAAAAAATAAAACTATTAAATTTGTGCTAAGTTTTCTCAAAAATTTGAGCGTCGCACTTGGAGCACTTCCCTTGTAAACATTTTTTTTTAAAATTTTACTAGTCCATCCGGAAAGGCGCTTGAGTTACTATTGGCGTTTGCACTGTGCAAAAAAAGTCAGGGACAGCCGAAAAAGCGTCCTTTGCCAAATTAATGCGATTTTTTGCTCGGAAAAAATTGATTTTTTGCATAAGAATTGTACTACGTGCAATTTCAGCTCACGCTTTGCAAGGGGAGCCGAGATATTCAACGATCTTGGACAAGAGACTGTGCAAAAAGATGATACGGTTAGAGAGAAACGTCCACCGCCAAATTAATGCGACTTTTTGCTCGGAAAAATTGATTTTTGGCGGAAGTATTGAGAGTGCGAGCGACAACCGAAAAAAGCCTATTGCACGGTGCGAAAAGCAAGAAATTGCACAGTGCAAAGGGAACTTTTGTTTTTGCACAGTGCATATCGCGGAAATCACTCCAGCGACTTGACTTTGCGGACGGACTAATATGTACGGTAAAAAACGCCAAATCTACTTTCAAAAACGCTAACAAAATTTCATTTTTTGCCACACGTCGCAAAAAGAAATATTAGGGATTTTCCGCACAGTGCGAAACAAAAGATCGACAACAAAAAACGGTCTCAACACACTTTCCAAGCGGAACACACTGTTTTTGACAAAAAAAGAATTCCAAAAATAAATCGCTTAACTTAAAGGGACAGTACGGCTACTTTTGAATCGCGTTTTACGGTGTGGAAACGAAATGTCAAAAAAGTTTCTTTGTCTATTGTATCAGTAAAAACGAAAAAAAGTAATGGCGACATTCTACATGCCTACTAATAATTATTTTACTGTTTGCAATTTTTCCGCCTTTGTTTTCGCTGCAGGACACAAAAAAACTTTTTGACATTTCGTATCACACACCGTAAAAAGCGCGATTCAAAAGTTGCTGTACTGTCCCTTTAACTCAAAGAACTTTGGCAACTCTCCAACGACTGATTGGTCCTTTTCTACCCCTTCAATTGTTATCGATTTTTGTTAAGAAATTAAAGAGAAAAAAGAAAAGAAATGAGAATTAAAACGTAATCAATCAGCCACCCATTTACTCTTTAAAAGAGAGAGAGAGTACTGTGGTTAAAGGACAGACAAAAAAATTTGATGATGTTTATTACAACCAACAGAGCAAAGTCAAATAAATCAGAGAACAATTTTCACGAGAAGGGTCGCGAAAACAACAACAATAACTGAAACAGAACCGCTTTTTTTAGATCATACTGTAAAGTAATATAAAATTCAAAAGAAATGTTAATTGTTTTAGTCAAACCTTCCTCCCCTCAGGCGACTGAATTTTATATCAGTCAAAAATTGCCTCTGGCAATCTTTTAACGACAAAAAATTTTCCTGTAACAATTGCAATTTTTCATTGAGCAGCGCACAGTGCAGTCCTCAAATTTTATCGCGCACGGTGCGAGAAAAGCAAAAAAGAAACCCGCACAGTGCGAACACCCTCAAAAGAAGATTCGATTGCACTGTGCGGAAAGGGAAAGAAGAGAAATCGGAACGCACAGTGCGAAAATCAAACAAGCTTTTTTATCGCACAGTGCAAAAAAGAAGACGTGAGAAAAATAAAAATGCACAGTGATTGGAAAGCGCACGGTGCGAGCGACAAGAAACGGATCAAGTTTTGCCGCACAGTGCAAAGGAACGAAAAAGGGATTGCACCGTGCGGAAAGCAACAAACGGAAAATCGCACCGTGCAATGGACTGAAAAATTGAGACTGCACTGTGCGGAAAGCAACAAACAGAAAATCGCACCGTGCAACGGAATGAAAAAGAGACTGCACTGTGCGGAAAGCAACAAACAGAAAATCGCACCGTGCAATGGATTGAAAAATTGAGATTGCACTGTGCGGAAAGCAACAAACAGAAAATCGCACCGTGCAACGGAATGAAAAAGAGACTGCACTGTGCGGAAAGCAACAAACAAAAAATCGCACCGTGCAATGAAAAATTGAGACTGCACTGTGCGGATAATCAAAAAATAGTTATTTTCTGCACATTGCGTTCTCGGAACCTGTGCGGAAGATTAAAAAATAATTTTTTCGGCTTTTGACTACCTGTTCGATTTTAAATACCAAAAAACGAAAGAAAAAAGCAACGCCCAAAATGATCGTACCCCAAAATTGATCGAAAAACGCCTGGAGACATGTACCCATCTAATCTAAAGTTCATAACTAACTGAATTACCGACAGCGTTGAAGGCGATCCCAAATGACAGCGACGTCGAAAACAACAATGATCAGAAATACATTCGAAAATATTTTTAAACCCCGCCATTTCCACATTACATTACGCTTTAAAGGACGGGCGAAAAACAAGTGATCGATGGGCATGTGGTACGATTGGCGCCTATTTTTAGTCCGAGAATGTATTTTTAAACCCCGAAGTGATCATTGCAATCATCAGAATTACACTAAAACGCCCTTTGGATGTTTGGTTTCGAGGGTTTTGAGGGGAGCGAACAATTTGAAATTTTTGAAAACTTTTTTTAAACATTATCGTATGTATTACTATAGACCAGGGTTGTGATCTTGACAGAATTTTTCA
Source organism: Bursaphelenchus mucronatus (assembly GCA_025436335.1). Taxonomy (NCBI): domain Eukaryota; kingdom Metazoa; phylum Nematoda; class Chromadorea; order Rhabditida; family Aphelenchoididae; genus Bursaphelenchus; species Bursaphelenchus mucronatus. The sequence goes on along the minus strand of CM046357.1, from coordinate 11,453,382 downwards.
AATTGACGTCAAATTGCTGTCATTTTCGTCAAAGTGACGTCAAATTACGTCGAATTGCCGTTGTGTCGGTCGGAAGCTGTCTAACGATAAAACAAACATTTTTCAAGGTAGTATAATGCCTTCAAACATGTGCAAGACCATATAAACACTAAAACAACAGTTTATAACAACAAAAGGAGTTTAGTAGACCTATTTCGGGTCATCTCCGTCCTCGTTCCGCCGTCACTATCATCCAAATTCTCATTGATGAATTGAGTCAGTGAAACTGGAGGCTTTTTGCAGTAAATTCCGAGAATTTTTGGCGCGACAGTTTTTCGTTGCGGGTCAAAATTCTCCATTTTTTGGCAAAATTCCAAAAAATTCCCCAAAAAAATCAATCTGACAAATCAAAATGACAGAGCAATTTGACATGACCAAAATGACGGCAATTTGACAACTAGACAGACCGTTGACGGGCGGCACAACCCTGCTACAGACGTTGATGGTGAAATTTTTTTTTAAAATTTTTCAGAGTCCAAAAAAATATTACAAAAGTTTTGCACAGTGCGAAAAAAGTTTTTTTAACTGCACTGTGCAGGGAAAAGAAAAATCTTTTTGCACTGTTCGGAAAAAACAAAGTATCGCCTGCACTATGCGAAAAAATTTTTGTTTTTTTGAATGCACTGTGCAGAAGAAAGAATACTTTTTTGCACTATGCGGGAAACACTAAATTAATTTTATCCTTATCCCGTGCACTGTGCAAGGAAAACGACAAAATTCTTTGTTTTGCACTGTGCGGAAAAAAATAAGAACATTTGTTTGCACTGTGCGGAAAAAACAAAATTCATTTTCTCCCCTGCACTGTGCAGGAAACTTTTTTCTTCGCACTGTGCAAGATTTATCGCTCTTTTATTGTCTCTTCTCGCACTGTGCATTTTTGTTTTTCGCACAGTGCACTCCTTTTTTCAAATGTTTGCACTTAAATTCTTGTACAGCGCGGTTGTCAAAAGTAATATTTTTCGGAATCGCAGGTCCACGAAAATTTATTGAGATGAATTGCGTCAAACAGTATTTATATACACGTATATCAGAGCAAAAAAGCCGTCTATTTCTTGCCAATAGGAATTGGTGCAACTTGGTATCCACTGGGTCCGCCGGGCTGGGCGTAGCCTCCGGGCAATGCGTAGCCTCCCGGGAGGGCATACCCGCCATTCACCGGATACCCCGCGGGTTTGTATTGGGCGTAGCCTCCGACCGGTTGGTAGACCGTATTGACTCGATATCTGGTGCAGACATTTAGTTCACATGGGCAGGTGCTAAAGTTATTTTACTTTATTTCCGACTAATTTTTCATTTTTATGAGTCCTAAAAAATTTTTTTTTACTTTCGAAATTTGCATTGCGACGTTTTCGGCGAATCGCACAGTGCAAAACTTCTGTTAAAGGCCGCACGGTGCAAAAACATTTTTTAAAGGCCGCACGGTGCCGTTTTTTGTTAAAAGTTTACTCAACGCACCGTGCAGATAATTTTTGCCCGCTTTGCACGGTGCAGTTTGTCGCGGATGCACTAAAACGTTTTCGGAGAACCGCACTGTGCAAAAACTTTATTTGGCCGCACAGTGCAATTTATCAATGAACGCACTGTGCAGTCAGTTTTGTTTGTTTTGCACGGTGCAGCTTGTCGCCGTTGCACTTTGATGCGCAGGAACGCACTGTGCGAATAGCGGAAGGACTGCACAGTGCGGCTTGCGACTTGTTTCACGTCGAGCGCACTGTGCAATTTCCAAAAAAAGTATTTGCACGGTGCGGTCTTAGTTTAGGCTTAACCTAGGCTTAGCTTGGGCTTAGGTTAGGCTTACGCTTAGTGTAGGCTTGGTTTAGGCTTAGGTTTAGGCTTATCCTCTTGCAAAAAAACCCAGGACGCAGGCAGTCCGTAAAAAGAATTTTTTCCCAATTTTTTCCGTACCTTTTCAAAGAAATCTGTAAATTTACCTTGCATAGGCCTGCCCATTCCCTCCATAGCCACATTGATTACATCCAGGACAACAACAGCCCCTATTACAACAAGGATTTCCAACATAATGCGAGTTGATCGACAAGATTAGACATAAAAACGCTATAACATGGAGAATATACATGATTGCTGACAACTGTCGAAGAAATGATTGGAGTTCCCTTTTATATAGGGACTTCTGTCCACTAAGGTCCATTGTTATCGAATAAATTCCAGCCGAATTAGTCATAAAAACAGAAAAAGACGTATACGAAAAGTATGGATACGAAAAATTTTTGTGTACACTGTCCAAGAAATGCGAATTATATTGTGGAAGTTGGAAAAATCGTCGTATTTGTCAAGAACAATGGAAAAAAGTAAAAAAAATGGACTGCACAGTGCGAGGTAAAAAGAGTGATAGATTTTGCACTGTGCAAAGACAATTCGAAAAATTGCACCGTGCGGCGAAAACAAACATTCAATCGCACAGTGAGCAGAAAGTGCGACAAGTTCTGCACCGTGCGAGAATTGACAAAAAAATGCATTGCATTGTGAAATTTTCGTCGCGGTTCTTGGTGCGAGAGAAAACATAAAAGCGACAAAGCTTGCACTGTGCAAAAAAAAGGCTTTTTCCGCACAGTGCAGAAGAATAAAAGGAATTTCTTTTTTTGCACCGTGCAAAAAAACGTTTTTTATTTTTGAAAGTGCACTGTGCAAAATTTCATCTTACAAGAGAAGTTGCTCAAAATGCGACGCTCGGGTTTTTATGGAACTTGGCGCAAATTTAGCATTATTTTTTCTCTGATTTATGCGACACTCCTAGCTCGTGCTTCGCAAAAACGACCGAGATTTTTAGATTGAAAGTTAGCGACAATGTGACATTTTTTTGCGAATTTTAACACAAAAAGTTTTATGCATATTTCTACCGTAGAGGGTAATGTTTCCACAAAAAAGTCAATTTTTCCGCGCAAAACTGACAAAGTTATGTCCAAAAAGTGTTTTTCTCTCTGATCGCTTTCCGCGTTTCGCGTACTCTCTCGGCCGCAAAGATCGTTCAATATCTCGGCTGTGCCTCTGAAGCGCGAGCTAAAACTTTGAGGTATTCATACATGGCCCATGCCTGAAATGTGCGCGAAATTCAAAGAAAATCTGAACGTCGCACTTTGAGCACTTGCCTTGTAAATTTTTTCCTCCAATTTGCTCTTTCAATTATGTTGTTTTAGGTCCCTAATGGATCCCTTCTCCCACAATTCGCGTCCCCACTAATTGTATTCTCGCGCGTCGCGACACAGCCCCACCGAGACGTGTAAAGTTTGTTTTTATAGAGCGCAAATAGTAAAACGTTCCCTCTCGGAGCGCGCGCGATTCGTCTTCTGTTCGCTTGTTTTGCCCAAGGCCAAGTTGTGGTTGGCGGGGTAAGTGGGGATGAAGGAGGGGATCAGAGTTGTTTGTTAGTCTACTAGAGCCGTATAGATTTATATTGGGGCTTGAAAGCAAACGTGGAATGAACTTCTGGATGTTTCAGAGGGGATAACTTGTTGTATGAAAGTCATGTCGATTTTTTGGTCGAAATCTCTAATTTCTTGGCTTAAAGAAATGGCATTCTATTTGACACGTATAGTACGATATTTTTGCCAGAAAATTGACTTTTGCCAAGCGAAATTCGCAAAGATATTCGCAAAACCAGAGTTTTTTCTCTGACCGTCTCCACAAATTCCATAGTCTCTCGGAAAAAAGATTGTTGAATATCTCAGCTGCGACTCTAAATCACAGGCTGAAAATTTCCGAGGATAGTTTATGGCCTATATAGAGCATATGGGTCTAATTTCAAAAAAATTGCGACATTACACTTGAAGTATCAAATTTTTATTTAAATTTTTTTTTTACTTTTTTGCCAATTTAAATAAATGTTAAATTTGTTTTTGTGTAAGATCAAGAGTTGACGGTTACGTAACAAACAAAAAACCTCCCGCTGTGTTGACCATAAAAGTCGAATCACCACGTAGCGTGCGGTTTAATTACGCAATTGACCGCGCTTTGTTTGCTTTCGTTTTTTTACTTCTAAATCGTTGTAAAGAATGTTTGTTGTAGCGGGATTTCATTGCATTAAAAAAAAAAAAATTTTTTAATTTTGCACAATGCAAAAAAGTCAAAAAAATTCTGCACCGTGCAAGTTCTTTTTTGTTGCACAGTGCAAAAGAATTTTTTTCTGCACTGTGCGTTTATTGCAAAAATGAAAGAAAATTTTAATTTGCACTGTGCAGAAATCAAATTTTTTTGCACAGTGCATCAAAAAATTACTTGCATTGTGAAAATTTTTTTTCCTGCACAGTGCACAGTGAAATTTTTTTTACTGCACAGTGCAAAAGACATTTTTTCTGCACTGTGCGTAGAAAAAAAATTGCACTGTGCAAAAAAATGCAAAAAATTTTGCACAGTGCAATGTTCAGCACAAATTCAAAAGACGTCTTTCAAATTTTTCTCTCTCCCTTTCCTCAGGCGTTTTTGGAGGCACTTTGTTTCGGTCGAAAAACGAAGCGAACCTTTTCTTTTTTTTCGCTCCCATCGACGGATTTTCTCCTTTTGTTTTTCTTTCATTGAGCGATACATTAAGATGGGAAGGGGGTTTGTTCACGTCCTTAGGCTGAAATCCAGGAAATAAAAGTTTGTGTTCTGCTTGGAGAGTGTGTTGAGACCGTTTTCTGTTGTCGACTTTGTTTCGCACTGTGCGAAAATTGAGTTAATTTTTTCGCACAGTGCGGAAAACAGCTAATATTTTTCGCGACGTTTGGCAAAGAACAAAATCTTTTTTTTAGCGTTTTTGAAAGTAGATTTGACGGTTTTAACCGTACATATTAGTCCGTCCGCAAAGTCAAGTCGCTGGAGCGATTTGCGCGATATGCACTGTGCAAAAACAAAAGTTCCCTTTGCACTGTGCAATTTCTTGCTTTTCGCACCGTGCAATAGGCGTTTTTCGTCTGTCGCTTGCACCCTGACTTTTTTTTGCGCAGTGCATGTCGCCGAAGTCACTCCAGCGACTTTCCGGACGGACTTGTAATGGCCAAAAAATCCTTTTTTTAAATTCCGCACAGTGCAAAAAAATTCCAAATTTTGCACTGTGCGGGGAAAACTTAGAATTAGACAAAAAATATGAATTTTGTGGCCATTTACTCCATTGAAAAGGATGTTTTACGATATTTCTCACTCCTTTTTAGCTTCCATATTACGTAATTCGCCTTTTGGAAGGCGATTTTTTCGGCTTTTTCTTGTTTTTTTATTTATCACCACTCTTTTTGTCGTTGATTACGCCTTTTTCGCAAGGATTTGTCTGGATTTTTAAGGAAAATCGGAGAAATAAAGAAAGAACTCGCCTTAATTTCAATGAAAAATTTTGAAAATTTAAAAAACCCGTCATGATGACTTATTTTTTGAATTGTTTTTTCAGAAATTACTCATTCTCATTTTTTTACCTTTTGGATTCTCCATTTTCCCGACCTTTCCAAAACAAAATAACTGGCCTTTTCTCTCGTTTTTTTGACCATTCAAAAAGGTTGAAATAATGGCGAAAAAGTGCGGGAAAAGGTGAATTTCGGGAAAACACAAGACCCTTTTTGCGTCTTTGTCTCGCCCATTTTTTAACCTTCACTTTTAGCGCAAAAAATTTGAATATTATCCGGTATTTTGATATGTTTTTATTTTTGCACTGTGCAATCAAAATTTCTCCAACCCTCGCACAGTGCAATTTGATTTTTTGGTGTTACGCACAGTGCAAAGTTTTTCTTTTTTCTTTGCACTGTGCGATTTGTCGCTGTTGCACTGTGCAATAAAAATTTATTCAACCCCGCACAGTGCAAGCAATTTTCATTCGCTTTGCACTGTGCAATTTGTCGCTGCTGCACTGTAAAGTCTTTCTCTCAAAAGCGCACTGTGCAATTTGTTTTCGTATGAGCGCACAGTGCAATTAGATTTTTCGGCACCGTGCAACATTTTTTTTTCTTTGCACTGTGCGGTTGCTTTCTTTGCACCGTGCGAGTAATTTCGCAGAAGAGTGCAAATTATATTTTCTTGACGCACCGTGCAAAAATATGCAAATTTTTTCTCCAAAAAATTTCACAGTGCAGTCGGCCTCTATTCTCATGATGAACCACCTATGATAGTATAATACAACATAATCAAATCAAAAAAAGAGAGATCTCATCGCGATCTTTTTTCGAAAGAGAAATAAAAAATTTCCTTGGCCATGGGGCCCTCGGCCGCCCACCTTTCCTCCTCTTTTTACGAAAAAACTTTTGATTTTTATTGTTTGGGCCGTCTCGGATCGGGGTTTTGCCGGAGGGGTTTTATTACTATTTATTTCTTTATAATTCGGTTCCCGAACTTTAGTCGGATCTTGAAATTTTTTAAATGATTATGCGAAATAAATGTTAATTTATCTGCACTGTGCAACAGATAAGGAAAGGCGAATCGCACAATGCAGTATCATTTTCGCTTTTTGCACTGTGCGTTCATTTGCACCGTGCAAAGTCTTTTTCCCCTTTTCGCACGGTGCAGTTCGAGTCGACAGCAAAATGCACTGTGCGTTTGTCGTTGGTTCAACTTCGACCGTTCGCACCGTGTGCGTGTTGTTGCACTGTGCATCTTATTTCTTCGTTTTGCACAGTGCGTCCATCGCAATTGTTTGTTTTTGAATTCCGCACTGTGCAATGGGATGAAAGATGAGATTGCACAGTGCGAAAAATAGCTTTACCTAAATTTTGCACTGTGAAATCAAAGAAGATCAAGTAAAAAGTGGCGATAAAATTTTTCATCGCTATTTTCACAAATTTTACGTACTTTTTGAACCCATTTCCCCTAATAAAATTGCGACATATCCAATTAAAAGGGGTCTGAACAAGTCCTCGACCACTTAGTTCGTGATTCATTAACCTCAAAGTCGCTCTCAACGAGTAATTAATTAGGCTCACACCTTTAAATCGAATCGCGGAGACAAAAGAAGAGAGGGTTCGAATTTTATACGGAAGAAAATAAAAGTTTGGTTATGGGATTAGTTTTCAGTTTATTGCGGAAACTGTAAGCTATTCTTATCGTTGAGGGATTCTTCGGAAGGTCGCAAAATTCATTGTGCACTGTGCATTCTTTCTTCGCTACAAAATGCCAAAGGAACTTCCTCCGCACAGTGCAATCAAAGGGCTCTTTGCACTGTGCGTTTCATATTTGCTTTATGCACTGTGCAGTGCAACTCCATTTTTTGGTCACAATTTTTCCCTCCCCGCACAGTGCAAGTGGGAAAAAATTTCTTCCAGTTTGCACGGTGCAATCGCTCCATTTTTGTTGCGACAATCTTTCCCCACCGCACAGTGCGGTATCAAAAAAATATTCTTTGCACTGTGCGTTTCATAATTTTTTGATTTTGCACTGTGCAGTATTACAAAAGAAATTTCCGCACCGTGCACTCAGGGAAACTTTTTGCACGGTGCGTTTCAATTTCTTCCAGTTTGCACGGTGCAATCACTCCATTTTTGCTCCGACAATCTTTCCCCACCGCACAGTGCGGTATCAAAAAAAATATTCTTTGCACTGTGCGTTTCATAATTTTTTGATTTTGCACTGTGCAGTATTCCAAAAGAAATTTCCGCACCGTGCAATCGAAAATTTTCAACGTAAAAGTCGAATATTGAACTTGTTTGAGGAAGAACAGCATTAGTGTTTGAGCAAAGCATTCAACTATACTTTGTAGTAGATAATAAGAGTAATCGATAATCTCAAAAACAAGTTTTGTTGATTTATTTTTCGTTGTTTTTGTTCTGCACAGTGCATTGATCCGAAATTTTTGCACAGTGCGGCAAAAAAAAAATTTTTTTGGATTTTGTCGTATTTTCCGTTCGTTGTCTGCGTATATTTGAATGTAATTGTTATTTTTGGCCTCCATGCTATCTATAACAAAACCTTTCTTCCACTAATCACCGGCTTGTTGACATATAAGCCCCCTCTTTTCTCTATTTACCCATCTCCATTTTACCGGAGGCACTTGACCGCCCTCTCCTCCCCGCTTGTTTGCGAGGGAAAAGCGGCCGATCGAACGGCCGAAACTTTCCCCAGATTTTTTTGTTTTCTCGTAGGCTCTGGAGCTTCTCAAGCACCAGATAAGAACTCTTGGTATAGCCGTTTAGCGTGTAAATAATAGGAAAAAGGAGTTTGGAACGGTGGGACATAGAGAATTCAATGTTTAGGAGGGGCTTTTAGATATTAATCATAAGATTTGCGATATTGTAGTAGGCAATTTTTGAGAATTTCGGCGATTTTTTTAAAATTTTTAATGTAATAAGGCTTCCTGAGGGCATTGACTTACCATTTTAAATTTTTCCGTCTCGAAATTAACAATTTTCAAAGAAAAATTCAAAAATTTTCCGCACAGTGCAAAAAAAAATTAAAAATTAAAAACTGCACTGTGCGGAAGTAAAAAAAATCATCCTCTGCACTGTGCAGAGCCTGGAAAACAGTCAAAAATTCTACCAAACATTATTTTTCCTCTTGCCCATTGTTATCTGGTCGCACTGTGCAAAATTCTACTCTCTGCACCGTGCGGTCGGAAAAAAACCGATTTTCGCACAGTGCAAAGAAAAAACTTTTAAAACTGAAGAAAATTCAAAAAATAAACAAATTTTAGCGATGCAAAAGGACCTTTTGGAACACTTGTGTTAGCGTAATCGAGAGATCTGATTAAAAAGCGAGCAGATTATATTATACTTGCCCTTTTCTTTGTCTTTTGACCTAAAATTTTCCAATTTTTGTAATTTTTTGCCAATGTTGGTATATAACTCTCTTGGTCTTTGATTTTGAATAGTTTTTCTTCACGATGTAAATGTTTTGTTTATGGCCATAATCCGCAAATGCTTTTTGGCCGAAATTTTTTATTTTCCCTCAAAAATTCGTTGTAAAAGAACATTCTACTACCTAAAAAATGCTTTTAAAATTTGTTTTATCCCGCGAGAATTATTTTTATCTTACTTTTTTTATTTATCAGACCTTATTTTAGATCATCTGACGTCCAGATCCCCCGCTTCCGCTCTGATTCATTGATCTCATCGGATTTGTTCAAGTGAATCGAAACTTGATGACGTTTTAATCTTTCGAAATTTCCCAAATTTTTTCATTTTAATTTTGCCAAAATTTGATTGCACTGTGCGATTTTAAATTTGTTTCCAAACGCACTGTGCGGTGATATTTTTAATCGTATTTTCGCACTGTGCAGACCAATTTTGACTGCAATTGTTTTTTTTGATCTTCATTTATTTTTTTTAAAATTTTTTACCATTTTTTGAAAAAAGCATGCTGCGCACTGTGCAATTTTGCAAAAAGAAAATTTCGCACAGTGCAACGGCTTTTTGGACAAAACTTTTGGTGGGAATTGTGTAGCGTTGTTGGATTTTGAATGAGATTTCTTCCGGACACTCCATTCTAACAGGGACTATAAGTTTTTTTCGAAAATTCAGCCGCACTGTGCGGATTTTTACAAAACATTTTCTTGCACAGTGCACTGGAATTTTCAACCAATAACTGATGGGAAATCGCACAAAGCAAAACAAATGCGATTCAAAATATTTTCTCGGGCCTCCCTAAACATGCTTGTTATTTATTATTATAACAACTTTTGTCGCACAGTGCGTTTTTTGAAAACAATTTTCCGCACAGTGCAATCGGAAAAAGTTTTGATTTTTGGGATTATTTTAAGTTTTTTGAGTCAATATAGCCCCGATATCCTCTTTATCGCTTTTTATGACTAAAATCAAAGCAATTTAACCTTCATGCCCAGAGGGTCTATATAAAACTGGGACCTTATACTAGACCTTTTCTTGATTCCAGCTCTCCGGAAAAACAAGCCCATAATTTGTGTCTTTTTGACCGGCCCCATCTCCCTCTTGGCTTCGAAACCACATGGCGTTTGAGTATTTTTGGGGATTTAAACTTTAAAGAAATCGAAAAGCCCTGAGGGCAAACGAAAGAAGAGGGGGTTAATAGACGAAAGGGGAGTTCCTTCCATTATAAACAAATGTTCCGAAGGTAATTTATGCGATTTTGAAGAGGGTTTCGATTGGGTTCGCGGAGCACGTGAGGTTTATATTGCACTTGATCATCTAGTGTAATATAATATTAGTTTTGAGGGAAAGAGGATCAGTTTTGGGTTGAAATCGATGCTATTCGACCTTTTCTTGTCCGTAATTCAAAACAATTCAATAAATTTTCCTTAGTTTAGCCAAAAATTGGCAAAAATCCCACTGCACTGTGCAGATTTCTAAAGACATTTTTTTGCACTGTGCGGGAGAAATTGCCAGAGGCAAAGTAAAAATTTTGAACACTCCGAGAACTTTTTTATGGGTCAATCATCTTTTTAAACATGAATTTCATAATTTTAGTCATCTTTTTCAGATATTCCAAAAAAAACGTCATCTTGTGCTGAAAGCTGACGAAACTCAGTTATCCATGACTGAATTGTTTTCACATTGTGCTTGTGACGCGTAGAAATTAGTTTTTTTTTACAAAAACGGAACATTTTTGCAGATTTAAATTCGTCATCATGACGGATTTTTTGGAAATTCTCTTTAAACTCCAAAACTTTGCAGAATTCTTTCCAAAAATAAAATCTGACCAACTGTTTGTCCATTTTCCCTTTCATTTTTATTATTTTTGCAAGGGATATATGATATCCCTTATCCCCTTGTATCCACTGGTCAAATAATCCCGAAAAATCCAATTTTGGAAAACATTTTGAATCCAAGACAAACATTGTGATCTCGCCACCCGGTCTTTTTCCTTTTTCACCATTTTAATTAACAATTTCTCCCTTAAAAATTAATTATTCCGAGACTTGCAACGATTGCACTGTGCGCCTTTCTTTGATTAGATCCTCGAAACAAATCCACTCTGATCCCATCCAATCCCACTTTATCCCCCATTCCAAATTAACTCCACTTGGTTTCCAGCACTTTCTCGCGATCAATTTTCATTTCCTCCGGCTTTTTTGTCTTCGAAAATCCCCTCCGGGCTATTGTCTTACAAGCGACAAAAAAATGGACGTTTTTTTCCGCACCCAACGTTTTTGACGTCAAAACATTCTTCAGCCATGAGTTATCAGTAGTGTTTTTTAACAAGTTTTTGTTTTTCGCACTGTGCACAGCGAGAATTTTGAGAAAATGCACCGTGCAAAGCTTTTCCTGAGTGCACGGTGCGAAAATTCCTTCAAGCTTTTTTGCACTGTGCGGTGGGGAAAAATTTGGCGCCAAAAAACTGCACAGTGCAAATCAAAACATTATAAAACGCACAGTGCAAAGAAATGTTTTATCGCTGCCTTTTCGGCGCACTGCAAAAAAAAAAAAAAAAAAATTGTGAATTGCACTGTGCGGTGGGTAAAAATGGGAATTGCACGGTGCAAACGAGATACAAGACAATGAAAGGTTGCACTGTGCGGATTTCAAGAGGTTGCACCGTGCAAAAAAATTGTTCTTCGCACTGTGCGGAAATTTTTTTCAAAGTCCATTTTTCTTATCAGAAAAAGGAAATTGTTTGTAAAAAGTAGTACTAATGAGTAGGTGGGGGAGAGTTTCAGTACAAATTATCTCTTGGAACGTCACTCTTTCCCATTTAGTCATCCAATTTCTCCAAAACACGCAATATTTCTATTATCTTTGTGGTTTTTTTGGTGTTCCAAGCACTTGACGAGGTCAACCGCAGCTGATAAGGGCGTTTTCTGGAAAAACTTTGTTATTTTTAACAATTTTTGGGACAAATTTTGGAAAAAATTGGAAATTTTTCAATTTTTTTCCATTTTTTGATTTTAATTATTTCGAAAATTGTTGTCCGCTAATTGTAACACTTATTAAACACATTTTTAGACCCAATGGTATCAAAAATTTTTCCTTTTTGACCAAAAATTATATTATCCATGAGTAAATTTTGGTGTTCAAAGCGGAAAATTGTTATGTCTGGATATCCAAATGGATAAACAATTACGGAAAACGGTTTAAAATGCGACTTAGAATTATTTTTCAATTCTATTGTTGTTTTTTTAGCCGTAAACAATATAAAATTCATCAAAATTTGGGAGATTTTGATGATTTCTTGCATAAATCTTTTTTAATCTTATTAAAAATTGGTTTCATATATAGAATATCCGTTCCTCATTTCAAATATATCAAAATTTCTGCTTTAAAATCAAAAAAAAGTAATTTTTTTTGAAATGTTGACCTAAAAAGATATTGATTATTTCTGCATAACGCGGTCCAAAGGTCTCAAATATCCCTCAGAAGAGTCTAATCTTCATTTTTGCCAAGTTTTATCAAAATCGAAGGACTTTCAGAAATTCGCATTTTAGAGAATTTTTCTCGCACTATGCAGATTTTTTTTTACTTTTTCGTATTTGTACGACCTTCCACAAATGGAATTTGTTGTTTACTTTGTCGGAAATGATTCCTCTTCCATTTCGATTACCTTCGGAACGCCACTTTTATACGATCATTTGGTCTTTTTTTTTGGTGTTTCGAACTCATTTTGAGGTCAGTCCATCTTCTTTTTGCGGGAAATTGGAGGAGGTTTCAAGTGACGACGCAAAAGTGAATCCCGGCGTCATAACGGGGGCAAAAAGTTTTTTTGTTTTGTTTTTTTCTCTATCTCTTTCTGTTGTATAATAAATTCCGAAACAGAACGCACAGTGCGAAAGGGTTTCTGGGATTTGAAAATTTGCACGGTGCAAAAGGAGGAAATTGGAAACGCACAGTGCAATGGGCGATTCTTTGCACCGTGGGATGTAAAGATTTTAGAAATGCACAGTGCAGATGTTTGTCGCGAGCGCTTTTTGCACAGTGCAGCGAAAATTGCTCAAAAATGGAAAATGCACAGTGCGATGACTTGTCGCGCTTGTTTTTCGCACCGTGCGAAAGCTTTTTTGGATCTTGCACAGTGCAATGAGTCCAAAATTGCACTGTGCATTTATCAAAATTTTTCGGATTGCACTGTGCAAAAATTTCTCAAGGCAAATTTGCACAGTGCAATTCGAAAAATGACTGCACCGTGCGATGAGACCCAAAACAAAAGTTATTTACTGTAAATCCCCTCCTAAATTAGCGATTTTTGCATAAATCATCATTAAAAATGGCTCCTTTTGCTTCTTCCGTTCCCATCGCCAATAAACCTGTTCAATAACCTCCAATTATCCCTTCCTCCTTCGAAAACAGTTAGTCTTTTGAATTCCCCCCAGCTAAAACAGATTAGCGTATTTTGAACGTATTTAGGCGCTTCTTCCACAAAAAACCTTACAATAGGGAGAGTATAGTCGGAGGGGAAAACAAGCCCTTTGTATCCACAAACATTGTATATTTAGTAGCTTTCGACCTTTTTTCTCAGCTTTTGGGATTTGTAAATGTATAAAAAAAGCAGATGGGCTGATAATTGAGCTATTCGAAAGGCGTTGTGTTCGAATTTTGTAATCGCACGGTGCGAGAATTGAGGATTTGCGGATTGCACTGTGCGGTGGGAGTTTTCGCACCGCACGGCTTCCAGGGTGGTTCGAATAAATTTTTGCCATTGCAATAAAGTTTTTAGTCGCATTTACATTTGCTTTGCAAAGACTTATCCAAGTTTTTCCATTGCACTGTGCAAAACTTGAAATTTTGTTTTTTGCACTGTGCAGTGTGAATTTTTGCACAGTGCGGCTCATTGAAAGTTCCAAAAATTTATTTTGGTATTGTTACATCATTGTTTGCACCATTTGCTATTCATTTCAATCAAAATCATCAGATTTTTTTCTTTTGGCCTTTGCAAAAATTGAGGATTTGCGGATTGCACTGTGCAGTTGAAATTGTTGTATCGCGCGGCTTCCAGGGTGGTTCGAATAAATTTTTGCCATTGCAATAAAGTTTTTAGTCGCATTTACATTTCCTTTGCAAAGCCTCATCCAAATTTTCCCATTGCACGGTGCAAAACGAGATTTTCTTTTTTTGCACTGTGCAGTCGGAAATTTTTATTAATTTTTGATGACTTTTTTATCATTTTTGCTATTATATCCCCCATTTTTCAATTATTTTGAAGTCTTTTTGCAGAAAACTCCCTTTTTTCGCCTTTTATATTGTTTACCTCGCCTCGAGGCGATAAATAAAAACAAAATTGTCGATGAAAGCGAAAAAACAGGTAGTGGAAAAGAGAAATTTCATCGAATTCCCCTCAATTTGGATGGTTTGCGTTGAGATTTGGTCTAATTTATTCGATTAGCCAATTTAATTTTACGTTTTCCCGTTTAAAACTCAAATTTTCACCTAAAATAAGGTGACTTATACCTAAAGTAATATAATGCTTTGTTGGAATGACCTTTAAATCTTGTCCAGATCGTAGTTCAAGGCGTATTTTACTTGATGAGAAATGTTTTGATCAATTTTACGCGTTTAAGTCACCAATCTCGACCTAAAGTAATATAATTTATATCCAAAAAGTTTTTTCAGATCTCCTCGGTCAAGATGGGCGACGAGGAGGAGGTGATGGACGTGCGGATTCAGTTCATCAACGACCTGGATCCGTTCGTCTCCACGTCGGATCGGCAGCCAATGCTTCCGCTCAAGTATTCGCTGGTCCTGAGTCAGGCGATCGGCGAACAAATGCCCGATATAATCAGGAAATTGAGGGCGCCACATAAAGTGAGTACCATTTTCGATGCTTTTGATTGCGATTTTTTCGATTTTTGCGGTATAATAAATCAAAATCGATTTACAAAAGGTTGTTTCTGCATAACGCGGTTTCTGAAAATTCCTAGAAAATTGTAAATTTGGCTTTTTTCAGCAAAAATCTGGAAAATTCAAGGGTTTTTTATTTAAAATTCCTATAATTTTTTTGTTTCTGCATAACGCGATTTCTGAAAATTCCTGGAAAATTGTAAATTTGGCCTTTTCCAGCAAAAATCTGGGAAATTCAAGATTTATTTTATTTAAAAGTCCTATAATTTTTTTGTTTCTGCATAACGCGGTTTGAAAATTTTTGAAAATTCTTAAAAAATTGTAAATTTGGCCTTTTTCAGCAAAAATCTGGGAAATTCAAGATTTTTTATTTAAAATTCCTATAATTTTTTTGTTTCTGCATAACGCGATTTCTGAAAATTCCTGGAAAATTGTAAATTTGGCCTTTTCCAGCCAAAACCTGGGAAATTCAAGATTTATTTTATTTAAAAGTCCTATAATTTTTTTGTTTCTGCATAACGCGGCTTGAAAATTTTTGAAAATTTTTAAAAAATTGTGAATTTGGTTTCTTCCAACAAAAATTTTAGGAAATTCGAGATTTTTTGAATTTAAAAGTTCTATATTTTTTTTGTTTCTGCATAACGCGATCTGAAATTTTTCAAAAAGGTCAGCTTTTTTATTTCCTTGCAATTTCATATTCATCTGAAAAGAAAATTATTTTCAATTTTTCAATTATTCTTCAAAACTTTAACAAATTTCAGCCGGGTGATGCACAACTCCAAGTGAGTCCATCGGCAACGGGCGACCTCGGTTCGTATTTGGATTCGGATCTGTCTATATTGGAACAACCGGACGAATTAGACGTCCTGCGCGGAGATATGTAAGTGGAAAACAGGTTTTGCACAGTGCGAAGTTGGTTTAGAAATTCTGCACAATGCAAAAAAAATTTTTTTGTGCACGGTGCGAAAACGTTTTTCTAAAATCTGCACTGTGCAGACAAAGTTTTATTTTGCACGGTGCGAAAATTTTCCTTTGAAATTTTGCACCGTGCAGAAAAATTTTTGTTTCGCACAGTGCGAAATTAGTTTGGAAATTCAGCACAGTGCAAAAAAATTTTTTTGCGCACGGTGCAACACTTCTTTTTGGAAATTTTGCACTGTGCAAAATAAAACTTTGTCTGCACAGTGCAGATTTTAGAAAAACGTTTCTGCACCGTGCACAAAAAAATTTTTTTGCAAATTTTTTTTTGAAAATGTTTATCGTGCACGGTGCAAAAATTTTTTACAAAATTTTCACTGTGCAGAATACTTTTTATTGTGCACAGTGCAAAAAAAAGTTTTTTTTGAAAACTGCACAGTGCGAACAGAATAAATTTTATGTTTCACTCAATCAAAACCCTTTCAAACAATGTAAAATACTATGGTAATTTTTAAGGAAAAATAATTTCCCCTGACCTCGAACGAACGGGGTTAATTTTTGGGAGTCTTCCGATTTTCTATTGTCAAAAGGTTCCATGCCGATTTCCGGGATATTCGAATGGGCGAAATTGCGATTGACACTAATTTTTATCGAGTAATGTTCGTCGATTTTAATTCTTTATCTGTTTTTGAGTTGGATTTTCTCTCATCCGCACAGTGCATTTGAAAGATGTCTTTCCTGCACTGTGCGGAAAATCTGCACGGTGCGACATTTCATCTGTTACGCGCGCACAGTGCTGAAAAGAAATCTTTCAAATGCACTGTGCGAATGAGAAAGACGTTTTGTCGCGTGCGTTTTGCACAGTGCGTTTGCAACTTTGGAAAATGCACTGTGCGTTCGAAAACGTTGGCATTGTTTTGCACCGTGCGGATTTCACGCACTGTGCAAAATGACTTTTTTGAATGCATTGCACTGTGCGGACGGGAAAAGTCGCGTTCACCAAAAATAATAATAATAAATTTGACGTTTTCTTTTTCCTTTTTCATCTTCAATCAATGTAAAAAACCCATCGCCAGAATGAGTGATATCCGAAATGGAAAGTGGCAGCTTCGAAATGGAAAAATTCGAAACGAAAAGATTACAGTGGCGCAATCGCGCGGCGGACCCCTAAAAAAGCGCCCAAATTATATAATTCTTGCGGTTTTTGGGAGAAATCTCGGGCGAAACTCGATTTTTTGTTTCACACTGAGCTCCTTTTTTCCTTTTTTCCCATTTTTTCGAGAGGCGATTCGAACGAGATTTCTTTTGATTTGTCGCTGTTTTGAATGAGGGGATCGTAATTGATTTCGATGATTTTCGACCTTTTTTGGCACAAAAAATAAATTTTTGATTTTTCTCGCACGGTGCGGTCAAATTTTTTTCACGTACAGTGCAAAAATTTCAAAGCAAAAAATTTTTGAATTATTTTTGGACGTTGAAGTCCGTTCGTAAGGTCGCTGTAGTGATTTTCGCGACATGCACTGTGCAAAAACAAAATTTCGCTTTGCACTGTGCAATTTTTTGCTTTTTGCACCGTGCAATAGGCTTTTTTCGGTTGTCGCTCGCACCCTCACTTTTTGCACAGTGCCTGTCGCCGAAATCTCTCCAGCGACTTTCCAGACGGACTAAGAATCGAAAATTGGCAGTCTTTTCGTATCACAGAGTAAAATAAAAAAAATTTTGACTGCACTGTGCAAAATTTTTTATGTTTTGCACAGTGCAAAACTCTGAAGTTCCATTAGTGCCATTTCGGTTCGAGATAAGCTCAAATCTTGTCGCTTATCATTTTCTCGCGACAAAAACAATAACTTTTTCTTCTTCCTGCGCGTGTCATCATTTTTTGATCGAAAAAATTATTTCCGAATGGCTTTTGCAGCTCTCGTTCAGAAATCTTTGTTTAGTCGCCTAAGGCTTGATTAATGAAACTTGCGTAATCAGCATTTTTGAGGACAAAGAGTTCATTTTTGGGCGGGAGATCGTTCAAGGAAAAACGGAATTTTTTGATTTTTAAACTGTCATATTTCAATTATTTCTGCATAACGCGATTTAAAAATTGGCGATATGTCTCAGAAAGCCATAATCTAGCTTTATTCCAAGTTTCATCTAAATCCGAGCCTTCTTCTTTGAGCTTTGACCATTTCTCTCTTCTCCCGGTCAAGTATAATATAAAATAATGTTTGTCCAGCCCTCTGAAAATCCATGCTTCACCCAAAAATACGCGTGTTTCTACTTTCAGTGGAGACTTAAACTATGTAAACTATCTTAATTTCTATTTTTGCCCAGCTTTGTTCAAACTTCCCAGGGCTGTCATGTATAATATATTGGACTAAAAGATGGCCAAGCCCGCGTTGAAATGCTATGCCATCGACTTTGATGACTTGGATGGACCCGCAAATGGATTTAGACCACCTTCAAATGCCTTTGAGACCACTAATACGTTCAAATTGCCTCAGGCAAAATCTCCTAAAAATGGTTCAAATGGAAGAGATTTGAATGCCAACGGATTCTATGGCACTTTACCAACTAATTCAACCAAAAATAAAGCGATAATTACTGGTAATGGAGGCTTAAATAGTAATTTAAGAGCTGGTGCCAAGTATAATATTGGGTCAAAACCCGACGAAAAACCAAGAAATGGAGTCAAGTTCGGATCAGTATATGATCTACAGGACTCTATCAACTCTCCGAAGGCGAATTACACCTTTAAACCAATTAATTCGAGGAGCTCCAGCTACTTCAATATAGCCCCTACTACAACATCGAAATCTCTTTCCCAACCCTCAACCTCCCCTTCAACCAGCAGTCAGAGCCCTTCAAATTCACCAGGCTACCTGTTTCAGCCGATCAAACGACTTGAGGATGTCAAAACAGGCAAATCCCCTCAGGCAATTCGATTTTTCGGCTCGGATGCCATCGTTGATGACGAAAACAACGTGAAAAGCAGATGGAAGAGAGATTTAAGAGTGGACGAACGTGAGAAGAGCATCAAGTCTTTGAATGACAAAGACAACACCACTTCTCAACGAACCTTAAGGTCATTACTCAACGATGGGTCAAGTATAATATCAAAAAATGATGACAATTCAGGATTCCCAACGGTAAATCGGAAAGATACGGCTGTGACGGGATTGAAATACGATAAACAAGACCTGCAGAGGCTTGGATCATTACATGACACAAGAACTGCAAAATTTTCGCCATCAATTCCATCGACAAATTCATCGACGAAATCAAGTGTAATATCAAAAAACGAGGAGAAGAGCCCTGGATTGAGTTGGAAATATTCGACAGAGGCCAAGAACACGTTAACGAGTTCAAAGCCTTGCCAAAATCCACCCACTTCAACATATTCATCATCAAGTGTAATATCGAAAAATGGTGATAAGCCTAAACTTTTTGGGCAAAAAGACGACAGCCGGCTTTCAAATGACTTCAAGGATGACAAAGCACTATTTAGTCGGCCTACTTCGTTATATGAACCATCAACTTTTTCAAATTTCGGAATCTCATCGACGAATTCATCGACGGATTTAAGTGCGAAATCAAGTGTAATGCCAAAGTATAGCGAGAATCTAAGCATATTTAGTCGTAATATCGAGGATCGGGGGCCAAAGGACTCCAAAATCGACAATTCTCCATCAATCAAGCCTAGTGTAATATACGAACCTTCAGATTTGGCGCATTTTTCGACCTTACCCGCAAAATTATCGCTGAATCAGCAACAAGAAGGTGATTTCAACGGCGCTTCGACAAATTTAAATAGAGGAGACGTTAAAATACCGAAAATTAAGCCAATCTTCAACAGCTATCAACCAGATGCCCCGAGGGAGAATAAAGAAGAACCAGTTGGGAAATTCACCTACAGACCATTCACTTCGACCTATAAGCCGCAGTTAATCAAGGACGACGTTTTCAAGAGCAGAATCGTTGAGAAAAAGGAAGATTCAGAAGCGCTATTCACTTTGCCTAAACCCTTTACTTTCAACGATTCGTTGAGCTCGAATTCATCGAAGAAAAGCGAAAAATCCACGTTCCATTACGAGCCAGTCTCACTGACAAGCCCTAAGGCCATTGAGCATCAGGATTTACAAAAGCGCCCAAGTTTTACAGCCAGTTCCCTGAAAGAAGCCACCTCAATATTCAACATGTCGCCGTTGACATCGCTCACCTCCTATGCCTCAAAATTGAAGCCGATTCGAAAGAGTGAGCCATCAAATGGTACTATTACCAATGAGGACTCAAAAAAGTTGGGCAGCGATAGAGAGGAGGGCAAAAATTTCATGCCCTCCTCATCAGCTAAAACAATATCGGAGAAGTCTCAAAACGGTAGGCAAAAGCTGATCGAAGAGACTTCCAACCGTTTGGCGCGTCGTAGATCCTCGTGTAAATGCGGAGGCGACCGGAAAATCCACCAACGTTGGAGAAATGAGAACTGCAGACATCTGGGAGACCTAAAACAAGGTGAAGACAAGCCAAAAACCGAAGAAAACGAGGTGATCGACATAAAACATGGGCAAAAAGAGACCACTCATGTCGAGAACAACCCAAAAAAGGGATTAATATCAGATATAAATCCCGTTAATAGCAAAAAAATCGAAAAAGAAGTGAGTATTTTACCCGGAGTTGAGTTGGATGTCGACGACTTGGAAGAGGAGCTCAAAATGCAAGAAGAATTTGATGCACAGGAAGAGGAAAGGTAGTAGAAGTAGCAATGTGAACAATTGCGGATTGTATTTTCACTGTGCAAAAGATTGGAAAGTCATTTGCACAGTGCGGCGAAAAAAATAGGCTAAAAATGGGACTGCACAGTGCGAAGATTAAAACTAGAGGGAATTGGAAGTTCGCACTGTGCAAATATAATGAAAGGCAAAGTTTAAGGTTCGCTGTGGGCAACCGCGACAAATTTGAAAAAAAAAATCTGTTTTGCACAGTGCAGGTGGAAAAAATTGAAGAGAAATTGTCTTGCACTGTGCAATAAAATAAAAGGTTCAAAATTGTGGATTCTGCACGGTGCTGGGTTGAAAAAAAATTGAAATGTGTGTTTTGCACTGTGCAGAACCCTTTTTAAATTTATTTCAGAGTGCTTGCACTGTGAAATGATCTGAAAAACAAAAAATTTTTGTTGCACCGTGCAAAAATAACAATAAAATTTTCGCACTGTGCAAAAAAATAAAAAATTCTATTCTAATGGCCCAAAAATAGTTAAAAAAATTAAAAAAACTATTTTTAAGCGCTAAGAAATCATTTTTTTAATGAATTTTGTTTCAGGCTCCGCTCCAGTCTTGTGCTCCGCCAGAAGCCAGAGTTACGGGTAAAAGCCATAATCGGTGAGTAATTTTCTGTAAAGTCTAAGTAATGGGAATGTTATACTACCCCACTGCGTATCGTGGAGGGTTTTTTTGCCTCAGGGGATTTTCGAAATAACAGCAATTAGCCGCTTTTTCAAGTGGCCTTACTTTACTTTTTCAGAGGGAACTTTGGGTCGGAAATATTATTTTGACACGCGAATCGTTGTCACATGCAAAGATTTTTGCTCTCTAAGATTGGATTTTCGATTTTTTCGAGGAAATTTTGCTAATTAATTTTAGGAATTTTTTGATATTTTTTAAAAATTTTTCAATTTTTTTGAAATACGGATTTGCATACTTTATTTTGTTCTTCCGTAGTGTCTTGATTTCAAATTTGGGTCAGTTTTTTCAAAAATTCAAATTTCCCGACATTTTTGGCATTCTGCAACAACCTGTAATTTTGGTCGGAAAGTGTTGTACATCGCAAAAATAACAATTAATAATACCCTACGTATTCTAAAACTTACTATTTCCACTTTTTATACCAAAAACGATTAACTTCTTATATTATCCAGGACAAAAACTGATATTCCTCCCCGTAAAAATACACCGTCGAAATTTTCAGAAAAATTGTTGTACATGTCGGGTAGAGACCAGCGACGCGCATTGTTCTCGTTGAAACAGATTTTCCAAGACGATAAGGACCTTGTTCATGAGTTTGTGCAGAATGAAGGCCTGGATTGTTTGATAAAGTTGGGCCGGGAATCCGACCAAACACATCAAAATCACATTCTCAGAGGTGAGTCGGGCCAATTTCAAAGATTTTAAGAAATTTACTTTTTTTTTAATTTTTTTGACTGCACTGTGCAGTTTTAATTTTTGGACCGCACAGTGCAGTTTTAATTTTTGAACCGCACAGTGCAGTTTTAATTTTTTGACTGCACTGTGCAGTTTTTATATTTTGACTGCACTGTGCAGTTTTAATTTTTGACTGCACTGTGCAGTTTTAATTTTTGAACCGCACAGTGCAGTTTTAATTTTTGACTGCACTGTGCAGTTTTTATATTTTGACTGCACTGTGCAGTTTTAATTTTTGACTGCACTGTGCAGTTTTAATTTTTGGACCGCACAGTGCAGTTTTACTTTTTTGACTGCACTGTGCAGTTTTTATATTTTGACTGCACTGTGCAGTTTTAATTTTTGACTGCACTGTGCAGTTTTAATTTTTGAACCGCACAGTGCAGTTTTAATTTTTTGACTGCACTGTGCAGTTTTTATATTTTGACTGCACTGTGCAGTTTTAATTTTTGACTGCACTGTGCAGTTTTAATTTTTGGACCGCACAGTGCAGTTTTACTTTTTTGACTGCACTGTGCAGTTTTTATTTTTCGTCTGCACTGTGCAGTTTTTATTTTTTGACTGCACTGTGCAGTTTTTATTTTTTGACCGCACGGTGCAGTTTTAATTTTTTGACCGCACGGTGCGAAATTCAGTCATTATGACGGATTAATTTAAGAGTTCACAGTCAAAGTTCTCTGCTTTCGAAATTTTTTGAATTTTCAGCCCTGGGGCAACTGATGTTATATGTTGATGGAATGAATGGCATCATCGCCCATAATGCGACAATTTGTTGGTTATATGAGTTGTTGGAGTCGCCGGTAGGTGCTCTAAAGTTTACACAGCATTTTGTCCATGTCGATTGTCCACTTTTATATGTTGTTTTAGTTGTATATTGAGGAGGAATTTAAAGAAATGACCCAGCATCGCCAAGAATGGGTAAATCCGTGTGACGCTGAGAGAATTCCCTGCCTCTTTGGACTATTTTTGCAACTAACACCCAAAGTTCTCTCGGAAAAACGAGATTTTTTTAATTTCAAAGTGCCGTATTTTGGGTGTTTCTGCATAACGCGGGCCAAAAATCTCATTATGTTGTGTAAACAAAAAAATGCAATATTTCGCACATTTCTGCATAACGCGATCTGAAATTTTTCTAGTAATCGCAAAGGACTTTATTCTACATCTTCCTGAAAAAATTTTATCGATATTTGCCATCAAAACCAGATTTTTTGAGCTTTTCTCCATCAAATGTCAAGTGTAATATAAATAATCTCCTAATTTTCCCTTGTGTACATACTAACTCATTTTTAGCAACGTATTTTACCACAAAATAACTTTTTTTCCAATTTTCAGTATCGTTTGGTAGTCAAAACTGCGCTGAAATTGTTATTGGTTTTTGTGGAATACACCGAATCCAATGCATTATTGTTGATCGCGGCGCTGAGTAAGGTCGAGAAAACGAAAGGTATGTGCTTTCCGCATCTTATTCTTGATTCTGAGACTTCTTTTCTACAATTTGTTACGATTTTTTTGGAATTTCGGGGATTTCCAAAAAACCCGTCATCATGACACATTTTAATACTGAAATGTAAAAAAGTTTGCCAGAGGAACGTGGACTCTAAGAAAATTAGACTTAAATCGAAAAAAACCAGGAAGAGATGTTACGATTTTCCAAAAAATATGTCATAATGACGCCTTTGAATTAACAAAAAATCTCAAACTTCCGTTTTCACGGTATCCTCATAACATCAGATATAGCTAAAAAACATTTTTACCGTCATAAATCAAAACTCTGACAATTGTCATGTCATGATGACCGATTTTTTGGAATTTTTAAAATTTTCTGTTCAATGATGACAACTCCTCTGTTCAGGCCGTCCGGAATGGTCCTCGCTGATGAAAATCCTTTGCGACAAGAAAGCGAGCGACGTGGAGACGCTGATTTTGGGGATGACGGTTGTAAATAAAACTTTGAATGGAATTCCAGATCAGGTACGTGAGATTCTTTCTTTCATTTTCGAACAAAAATTCTTAAATTAACAACGGAAAAACAAAAGGATTTATTTCGAAGAAAAATTCGCGAAAAAGTATCCAAAAGTATCAAAAAGTATCCAAAAGTATCAAAAGTCATATGCGCTTTTCAAGCCGAACAATTTGATTCAAAATGTTTTTAGGACACGTTCTTTGACGTAGTGGACTGTCTCGAGAACCTCGGCCTCGAAGAAGCCATGAAACAGATGTACAGTTTGAAGGATCCCCAGCTCACACAACAAGTACAACATTACGAACATGAGGTGAGAAAAGAAGACGCTGCCATGCAGAGCGATGACAGTGATCCGCAATTGGTTCGGATGAGGTGAGTTCACTCAATATTATATTCATTTGGAGCAAAAAAATGCGGATTTTTAGAGAATTTCCAAAAAATCCGTCATCATGACTCCTTTTTCATCCAAAAATTCAGGATTTTCATAATCGAAATGAGTTGTATAATCCATAAAAGGAGTGTTTAAAAGTTGGCGTATCACGAATTTACAAGTCGATCAATTTATTCAGTCATTATGACGGAGTTTCTAGAAATCTTCCAAAAGTTTCATTTCAAATCCAAGAATCAACGCTACGCGTTTCCAGAAACGGGACCACCGCGAATTCTCAGCCCAGCACCGCCGCTGCGCACGCAATGCAACGAGCCGCCGAAAATATCAACCTTCAAAACGGAAACGATCGACGCTCAATGATGCGCCGACGACAAATGGAGGCCGAAGAGCTGCGACAACAACAAATGGAGAAGAAAAACAGCTTCGAACGACAGCCCGAAGAACCCTACAGCAATGGAATCCAAAATGGAGTCGGTAATCGGGTAAGATTTTCAAAGTTCCCGCCATGTTTGGCATTGTGTTTTATGGTGGCGAAAAGTTTTAAAAAATTTAAAAAAAGCTAACCAGCACCATTTTCAGACCGATTCTTACTTTTTGCGGGTTGAAAAAAAATTTCATATTCAAATTGCGAATTTCCCGCCATTTCTGGCATTCCGTTTCAAGCCTTGAAAATGCATCCAAAATTATGAAAATACGATGTCATTGGAAAAAACAGGTCGATTGACTGATAAAAATCAAAAACCTGCCCTATTTTTGCATTATATTCTTCTAGATGAAAAATTTTATTATTGAAAACTCTTCAAAATGATGACTAAACTTATCTTTGCAGTTTGATATCCCCACACAGCCCTCATGGCGTGTCAACCAAACAAATGGCGTCGAAACGAACAACAATATCGTATATCCACCGAAAGATTATGAGGACGAGAAAGTGATACCAAGCAGTGCACGAATACCCCCTCCGCCACCCCTACCCTCCACAATGATCAGCCCTGTGAGTAGTACGGGGACGAATGACGAGAAAGAGAACATCGATGACGAGAGGCATCAGCCGAAGGCGCCGCCTCCGGCAATCCCAGCGCATATTTTCTCACCGACCGAACACAAAACCATGGAATTCCCGGAGCCGGCGAAGGACCCGGAACCCGTGAAGCCGGTGCTAACGCAAAAGAAGGACGATTCGGATGACGAAACCGTGGCACAAGGGGGATTCGCAGCGCTGTTGAAGGTATGGTAACAGTTTCAGAAAACAGAAGCCATCGAAAACCCTGGCTTCGAATTAAAGGGCCGGAACAGCGATTTTCTCAGCTGCAGCGACTTTTGAATTGCGCTTTTTACGGCGTGAAACGAAATGCCAAAAAAAAGGTTTTTTTATGTCCTGCAGCGAAAACAGAGTTGCACACAGTAAAGTAATTACATTAGTAAGTAGGGTTGTGATTTTGACGGACTTTTTCAAATTGACGTCAAATTGCTGTCATTTTCGTCAAAGTGACGTCAAATTACGTCGAATTGCCGTTGTGTCGGTCGGAAGCTATCTAACGATGAAACAAACATTATTCAAGGAAGTACAATGCCTTCAAACATGTGCAAGACCATATAAACATTAAAACAACAGTTTATAACAACAAAAGGAGTTTAGTAGACCTATTTCGAGTCATCTCCGTCCTCGTTCCGCTGTCACTATCATCCAAATTCTCATTGATGAGTTGAGTCAATGAAACTGGAGGCTTCTTGCAGTAAATTCCGAGAGTTTTTGGCGCGACAGTTTTTCGGTGCGGGTCAAAATTCTCCATTTTTTGGCAAAATTCCAAAAAATTTCCCAAAAAAATCAATTTGACAAATCAAAATGACAGAGCAATTCGACATGACCGAAATGACAGCAATTTGACAGCTTGACAGACCGTTGACGGGCGGCACAACCCTATTAGTAAGCATGTAGAATGTCGCCATTACTTTTTTTCGTTTTTACTGATACAGTAGGCGAAGAAACTTTTTTGACATTTCGTTTCCACGCCGTAAAAAGCACGACTGCAAAAATAGTTGAACTGTCCCTTTAAACGCTTGAAATTTCCAGAAAAAGGCCGCAAAAATGGAATCCGGCTCCACATTCCGAAAAGGGATCCTCGAGACCAAACAATCCGAATCCGAGATTCGTTGGAAGGAAGCGGCCGAAAAAGTGAAAAACAAGCCGATGGTGTTCAACGACATTGACTTCTCAGCGCTGGCCGAGTTCGAGCAGGACCCTCTGATCCTGGTGCGACAAGCGCAAGCGCAACAAGAGCGCAACGCTGGCACCCGTTCCATGTACGGCGCAATCCCACCGCCTCCGCCGCCCGGCGGCGGTGTTCCACCACCGCCGCCGCTCTGGAAGCAGAACGGAAACATGTCGCTGAGCATGACGGAGGCCGCCAACAAGGCTGGGACGGTGAGGTTGCATTGGAAGGCGGCGCAGTACGATGCGTTCGCGTCGATTCCCCAACTTCAGAACAAGGGAAACTTTTGGGAGAAAGTGGAGAAGCCGCAGATCGACGTGACCAACTTGACCAAGCTCTTCGAACAGAAACAGAAGGAATTGCCCGCGAAAAAGGTCGGAGAAGTGAACAAGCCTCAAGTGCTGCAGGTCTTGTCCGTCAAACGATCACAGGTGAGGCCGTCTAATATCTTTTCTCAACGGCACACGCTTTGTTTTACAAAATCCCATTGCGCAATACCATCAAGAGTCGTTACACTGAAAAGACCTTGAGCTATCAGCTCCCTCGAATGCCCCCCGCATGAGCGCAGGGGTTTGAGGTGGGAGCGGGAAAAAAATTTCCACTTGGGCAAATTTTTTTACCCTTGGCCATATTTTTTCCCACTTGACAACCCTTTCTTGCATTTGGACGAACTTTTTTCCCGCATGGACAAAATTTTTTGCTTTTGGCCACATTTTTTCCCGTTTGACAACCCTTTCTTCCATTTGAACAAACTTTTTTCCCACATGGACAAAATTTTTCCTCATTTGGCCACATTTTTTCCCACTTGGGCACATTTTTTCCCACCTGGCCAAACTTTTTTCCTGCATGGACAAAGTTTTTCCCGCTTGGGCAAATTTTTTTCCCCTCACATTTTTCCCACATGGACAAAATTTCTTCTTATTTGGGCAAATTTTTTTACCTTTGCTCACATTTTTCCCACCTGGCCAAACTTTTTTTCCGCATGGGCAAAATCTCTTCTTACTTGGGCAAATTTTTCTACCTTTGCTCACATTTTTTCCCATCTGGCCAAACTTTTTTCCCACTTGGGCACGTGTCAGACTCTAGTTTTGCAGCCGGCACTATTTTTGACAAACGCCTCTTACCCCTTGACGAAGTTGCGTTGTGCTAAAGGAAAGTTAACGATTCCAGGCGATCAACATTGGCTTAACGAAACTCCCGCCGATCTCGACCATCCCTCCGGCGATCCGCAAGTTCGACTCGGCCGTCCTGAACAAGGACGCGATCGAGAAGATCCTTCAAACGATGATGCCCACGGTGGAGGAGGTGGAACGGATCCGCGACAAGCAGGCCGAGCATCCCGAGATGCCGCTGGGGCAGGCGGAGCAGTTCATGTTGTCGCTGAGCGAGATCGACTGTCTGTTGGAGCGGCTGCGCCTGTGGATGTTCATGTTGGATTACCCGACGATGGAGGCGGACGTCTCCGAGAGCCTGAACGAGCTGAAGAACGCCATGCTCGAGGTGGAGGAGAGTCAGACATTCCGACAAGTCATGGGGCTGTTGTTGACCATCGGCAACGCCCTCAACGGGACGGAGGTAGGCGAAGGTCAAAGAGATAATCGAGAGAGGCGGACGTCTTCAAGTTGGCCATCCGTCTTTGACACTTCGCAACATCGAAGAAAAATTATTTTTTTGGGCATCTATATATACTGCGACTTTTCCAGCTACAGCGACTTTTGAATTGCGCTTTTTACGGCGTGAAACGAAATGCCAAAAAAAGGTTTTCTTATGTCCTGCAGCGAAAACAGAGTTGCACACAGTAAAGTAATTACATTAGTAAGTAGGGTTGTGATTTCGACGGACTTTTTCAAACTGACGTCAAATTTGTGTCATTTTTGTCAAATGGCGTCAAATTACGTCAAATTGCCGTTGTGTCGGTCGGAAGCTGTCTAACGATGAAACAAACATTATTCAAGGTAGTATAATGCCTTCAAACATGTGCAAGACCATATAAACACTAAAACAACAGTTTATAACAACAAAAGGAGTTTAGTAGACCTATTTCGGGTCATCTCCGTCCTCGTTCCGCTGTCACTATCATCCAAATTCTCATTGATGAGTTGAGTCAGTGAAACTGAAGGCTTCTTGCAGTAAATTCCGAGAGTTTTTGGGGCGACAGTTTTTCGTTGCGGGTCAAAATTCTCCATTTTTTGGCAAAATTCCAAAAAATTCCCCAAAAAAATCAATTTGAAAAATCAAAATGACAGAGCAATTCGACATGACCAAAATGACGGCAATTTGAAAAACTTGACAGACCGTTGACGGGCGGCACAACCCTAGTATCCAAATTTGCCATTTTTTGTTAGAATTTGTGGAAAAGTATCGCAAATTGATGGAAAGAAATGTTTTCTTATGTTTTGGCAGTTATTTTGCCGTTTTCCGTCAAATACCGGCTATAAACGTAAATCAAGGAAAAAGCGGCATTTAAAAAAATAATTTTTTGCACGTGTTGCGAAGTGTCAACGACGAATCACCAACTTGAAGACTTCCCCCTCCCTTGCTTTTCAATTTGACGTGCACTACAGTGACTTTTGAATTGCGCTTTTTACGGCGTGGAAACGAAATGTCAAAAAAGTTTTTTGGTCTACTGTACCAATAACAACTAGAAAAACGTAATGGCGACATTCTACATGCCTACTAATAATTATTTGACTGTTTGCAACTCTGTCGCCTTTGTTTTCGCTGTAGGACATAAAAAAACTTTTGTGACATTTCGTTCCACACGCCGAGAAACGCGTAATTCAAAAGTAGCTGTTCTGTCGCTTTAAGTGACAATCACTTGGTATTTTAGATTCAAGCGTTCCAGTTGGACTTTTTGTCGCGAGCGTCGGAAGTGAAGGATGCGGTTCACAAGTACCCGTTGACCTACCATGCCGCGGAATTGATGTTGAACCGGGTACCCGAGTCCTCCGACTTGCACAGCGAGTTTGGCGCGGTCTCGAGGTGCTCTAGGGTAAGTTGTGGGCGGTTCCGTTGCGTTATGTTCTATATAGGGTGTGTCACAAAATTCGTGGAGGAAAATTAGAGGTTTTAGGGAGGGGGAGCAATACTACTCGGGCCATAAAATCCGTACAATTTTATCGCTGATGTCCGAGTAGTACTACTCGGGCCATAAAATCCGTACAATTTTATCGCTGATGTCCGAGTAGTACTACTCGGGCCATAGAGTCCAGACAATTTTGCACGGTGCATTTTTCCAAAATTTTCGCGACCGTCGCAGCGATTTCGCATTTTTACCCAAGCGACACGCACTTTTCCGCGACCTCACTCCAATTTTCGTGCGCGACATCAGCGATAAAATTGTCGGGACTTTATGGCCCGAGTAGTACTACTCGGCGCAAAAAGTCCTGAAAATTTGCACTGTGCGGTTCGAAGATCGCGCGAAAAGGGCTTCGCACAGTGCATTTTGACCCAAAAACATCATTTTGCACGGTGCATTTTGCGTTTTTTTGCCTTACCTCGCGCGCGATTTCGAATTTTCTCAGCGACAAATAATTTTTTTTGGCGTGCGACGAAAATTGGGAGCGCGATAAATTCTCAGGACTTTTTGCGCCGAGTAGTACTACTCGGGCCATAGAGTCCCGACAACTTTGCACCGTGCATTTTTCCAAAATTTTCGCGACCGTCGCTGCGATTTCGCATTTTTACACAAGCGACATGCACTTTTCCGCGATATCACTCCAATTTTCGTGCGCGACATTAGCGATAAAATTGTCGGGACTTTATGGCCCGAGTAGTACTGTTCCGTCCGTAATGTCGCAGGTGTGATTTCCGCGACATGCACTGTGAGAAAGTTCACTTTGCACTGGGCAATACTAATCGCGACATAAAGTCCGTACAATTTTATCGCTGATGTCGCGCGCGTGCACTCGCCGAAAAGTGCATGTCGCTCGGGTAAAAATGGGATATCGCCGCGACGGCCGCGAAAAAAAGGGGGAAATGCACGGTGCAGATGCTACGGACTTTGTCATAAACATCAAAACTGTGGAAAAATTTTGGGCAAAATTTTAAAACTCCAGACAAAAGCCTTTCACAGAGGCAACTTTAGCAAACTTTTCATTTTCAAGCGGAATCACACAAAAATCGTGGGAATTCATTCGAAAAGGCGAATTTTTGCCTCCGGGTAAAAAACCGCGCCTTTTACAAAGGACCACACCTCCATTCATTTGCACTTTAAAGAGATCATATTTTGTGGGCAAAAATTAGGGTTGTGCCGCCCGTCAACGGTCTGTCAAGCTGTCAAATTGCCGTCATTTTGGTCATGTCAAATTGCTCTGTCCTTTTGATTTGTCAAATTGATTTTTTTGGGGAATTTTTTGGAATTTTGCCAAAAAATTGAGAATTTTGACCCGCAACGAAAATCTGTCGCGCCAAAAATTCTCGGCATTTACTGCAAGAAGCCTCCAGTTTCACTGACTCGATTCATCAATGAGAATTTGGATGATAGTGACAGCGGAACGAGGACGGAGATGACCCGAAATAGGTCTACTAAACTCCTTTTGTTGTTAGAAACTAGCAAAAACTAATATTGCTCAAATTTACGTGCACCAAATTCCAACTTTGGACGAGCATTGTGCCACCAGTGCTAGGGCTCTCCTTCCTCCACGAATTTTGACACACCCTGTATTTTCGGATACAAAGTAATGTGCGATGAATTAAACTTCAGCTCGACTTCGACGCGGTGCACGACAATCTGAAGAAGATGGAGCAAGACTGCAAAGCCTGTTTCGACTATGTCGCGAAAATCGCGAGCAAGGACAACAGCTCGAGCATGAAGAGCAAGGTGACCGACTACCTGAACGAGGTCGCGCAACGGATTCACAACCTGAAAAGAGCGCATCGCCACGCCTTCTTCAAGTGGAACTCGTTCCTGTTGTACCTGGGCTACGGTCCGCAAGAAATCAAGGATTTGAAGCCGATGAATGTGTTCAAGGTCATCGCCGAGTTCGCGCTCGAGTACCGAACCAACCGCGACAAGATTGTCCAAATGCGGAAGCGAATGCAAGAGAAACGAGAGCGCAACAAGACCCGAGGCATGATGATCAACGCGGCCCAGAAACAACAACAGCAGAGCGGATTCGGCGCCGACACCAAGCGACCGCCACCGGTTGAGGTCAGCGACACCGATGTAAGTGCAAGTCCTTTGAAGGCGCGGCCTTACCGTGGCGGGCATTCCAACATAATTTTCCAATCTTTAGCGCCACCAACAAATGCAACGGTTCTTGGCCCACGCCCCCAACGCCGATGAGAGCACGCTGCAGCGGCGGAGGATCGGACAGCCAACGCCGGAGCGGCAGATCATCGCCAACGAGGTGCTGAGGAAGTCGCCGGGAGAGGAGAACGAGGACGAGCTCTTGGATGGGGTCGTGAGAACAGTCACTGCTCAGGCCGAGAGTCGCGACCACAGTCGACGACGGGCGAGGCAATTCAACCGAAAGTCGTGTAAGTCCGATTGCAAAACAAGTCATAGCACACGAAAAGAAAAAAATAGAAGACAGTGGTTCCCTGGAGAAAACAGAAGCCATCGAAAAGCCTGGCTTCGAATTAAAGGGCCAGAACTGCGACTTTTCCAGCTGCAGCGACTTTTGAATTGCGCTTTTTACGGCGTGAAACGAAATGCCAAAAAAAAGGTTTTTTTATGTCCTGCAGCGAAAACAGAGTTGCACACAGTAAAGTAATTACATTAGTAAGTAGGGTTGTGATTTTGACGGACTTTTTCAAATTGACGTCAAATTGCTGTCATTTTCGTCAGAGTGACGTCAAATTACGTCAAATTGCCGTTGTGTCGGTCGGAAGCTGTCTAACGAAAGAACAAACATTATTCAAGGTAGTATAATGCCTTCAAACATGTGCAAGACCATATAAACATTAAAACAACAGTTTATAACAACAAAAGGAGTTTAGTAGACCTATTTCGGGTCATCTCCGTCCTCGTTCCGCTGTCACTATCATCCAAATTCTCATTGATAAATTGAGTCAGTGAAACTGGAGGCTTTTGCAGTAAATTCCGAGAGTTTTTGGGGCGACAGTTTTTCGGTGCGGGTCAAAATTCTCCATTTTTTGGCAAAATTCGAAAAAATTCCCCAAAAAAATCAATTCGACAAATTAAAATGACAGAGCAATTTGACATGACCAAAATGACGGCAATTTGACAACTTGACAGACCGTTGACGGGCGGCACAACCCTAATATAACTTTCCAAAACGGCGAAACGACACAGAAATTATCGCGCAAAAAAAAACAAAAATTCTAAAAAAAAAAAAAATATTTTTTGCAAAATTTGATATTTTTTGTTTCGTTTTTATTGATCGCTATTGAAAGGAGACATTTCTTGACGTATAGCAGTAGTTCCCTATCCTACAATTTTGATACAACTCACAAAGAGAGGTACTCCAAGTGCGACGCTCAGATTTTCACAAAACTTGGCACACACTTTGTTCATAGGCCACATATAAATTCCTAAAAATTTTAGCGCTCGCTTTACAGAGACATCCGAGATATTCAACGATCTGACGAGAGAGTACGCGAAACGCGGAGAGCGGTCAAAGAGAGAAACACTTTTTGGCCATAACTTTGCCAGTTTTGCGCGGAAAAAATTGATTTTTTGTGGAAACATTACCTTTTACAGTAGAAACTTGCATAAAACTTTTTATGCCAAAATTTGCAAGAAAGTATCACATTTTTGCCAATTTTTGATTTAAAAATCTCGGCTGTGTCTGCAAAGAGCAAACTCGAAATTTCGCATATGTCTTAGAAAGAATTATTCTAATTTTGTGCCAATTCTCATCAAAATCTGAGCGTTGGTGTGCTTCCCCTGTTAATATTTTTTGTTTTTGAAGTAATCGCACTTCGATCACTTCCTCTGCTATTTCGATGCCTACAACAACAATCAAACCCCATGATGGGGTACTCTCATCTAGTTAAGATCAAGATTATTACATTTGAAGAAAACATAGAAGAGTCCAAGCCGCGTTATGCAGAAATCACAAAAAAATTGCGGTTTCAAGATTGAAAAATGGGATTTAAAGAGATCTCGCTACCTTGATGTACATTTATTTTTGTGTTCATTACTCTATCACTCTATTCGATGATTTCAGTGCGTCGCACTCGGACCATCCGCGCCGACAATTTGATTGGCGCCGGCTCCGACAACGGATATTAAACACAGCATCAAAAAGAAATGAAACATCTCGCAGTAATCTCAAATGTTTAAAATATATTTCGATGACATTTTCTTGTACCTTATACGTGTCTAGCGGTACCATTTCGAGTATACGCGATTATAGTATTCTTTCATCCAGCAACCCAGTGTCATTTTACGCACCGCAATCGCATTTCTCTATGTTTATGTTGACATAATATATGTTTATTATAATCGTCCAAATAAAGCGAAAGAGTTCTGAGGTTTTGTGGTCACTTTTTTAGTCAAAAATTTTCAATCGCGTTATGCAGAAATAATCAAAATATTTTGATTTCAAAAAATCTCGGGTTTTACAAGCTATGTTAGCTATAACTTGGTCAGTATATCGCGTAGACTTATTCCGGAAATTTTTAATACCGCGTTATGCAGAAACACCAATAAAATTTCTGCAAAAAAATCAAAAATTTCGTTTTATTTTTCCCGAAAAAGGTGAGCAACACAATTTCACAAAATTCTTGTAAACTTCATAAGCGCGTTATGCAGAAACA
Organism: Bursaphelenchus mucronatus; assembly: GCA_025436335.1. Classification (NCBI taxonomy): domain Eukaryota; kingdom Metazoa; phylum Nematoda; class Chromadorea; order Rhabditida; family Aphelenchoididae; genus Bursaphelenchus; species Bursaphelenchus mucronatus. Next base: position 11,419,297 of record CM046357.1, on the reverse strand, counting down.
ACCTCGAAATCTCAATTAAAAAATTTTCGGATCTTAAAAAACCGTCAGTAGCTTAACACTGAAAAAATAACGAAATACTTTGGTCACCCCAAAATTCAACAGCACTTAGCGTCTAACAAGATTTATATAATCAATATAGTCAAAAATCCATGAATAAATAATATTAAACAAAAAAAATCGCTGACATGAGGTCGATTGTTATTGGGTTCTCTCGTAGAAGTAGATGTATCCCAAGTTTTTCGGGGGATTTTGGCTAAAGGCCACTTTTTCATCGTTGTAGATATACCATGTGTTTCCATGTCGAATGTGGCATATGTAATGTCCGGATTGGGGTGAGACTCCAATATGGGTGATGAAGGCGCGCAGTTGATAGTGCCCCGGCCCATCTTTGGGGGCTCTGAAGGGTTCTTGTGGGGCCGGTGGAGGGGCGGAGGTTGCGGCCGCCGGTTCGGCCGCTTCTGGATTTTGGGCCGTTTCCGCGGCGGCGGTGGATTGGAAATTTTCGGGCTCTGGTGGGATGTCATCCATGTTCATAAAGTACCATTCCGCGGCCGCATTCATGTCGCCGTTCGTCTTTTCCAGGGCGTATTTGCTCTGATAAATGGTGGTTCCGATCATTCCGCTCAACGCCTGCGCTTTTTCCTCACTCACATTGGAGGGGGCTGGAGTCGTGGAATGACGAAGCCGTGCCTTGATCAACTCCGGATGCGGATCGTTGATATTCGCGTCCTCGGCGTGGGCAAACAGCCATTCGGCCGCGGAGTCGGGCCCCGAATTCTTCGTCTCAAACACCGCTCGTTCGCAGGCATTCCGTGTGAAGCCGAGGTTCATCACTTCCCGAACGTAGTTCTCATTGACTTGAGAGTCCACCGCCGGCGCTGTGGTGTCAATAACGGGGACCTTGATCGAATCGGGCAACAGCTCCTCGTCCGGTTTCTGCCCTTCGAAACGGTAGGGGGTTAGGTCCAGGGTGTCGGGCACAATCACATCGAGGTCCAGCTTCTTCGGTTGATAGTTTTGGTCGGGCTCGAAGCGGTTAATCTGCAAAAAAGCAAAAAAAATATAATTATCCTCAAGTGTAATATAATATTTTGGTCATATCTCAAAATGGAATTGTTTATTGAGCGAAATCTTTCTTCTCATAAAACACTACCCCCAATTCTTTATTTTAAATGGTCTAATTTTCAAAAATTCAAAAAAACTTTTTGATATCTATTGTAATGTAATTTTTTGATAAAACCCAACTCCATTCCTCGTTTTCATTCGAATCTTTTCTTCCACAACAAATGAGACTCAATTCTACATCTAAAAACCATGATGTCAAAAAGCAAAACGCGCACACATTCGAAAAAATTGACAAATTACACTCTCCACCTAGTGTAATATAATTCTTCGTCAAAAACTCAACTCCAACCTCCTTTACGCTCAAAACCCTTCCCTCCCACAAGACTAGACCCAATTTCCCACCTGAATAACCAAAGTGTCCGGGAAGGACGCAATTCTATACTGTTGAAGGGCTCCTTTCTCTTCATTAGTAATGGGGGAAATGAATCCATCGATAAATTGTTGTGCCGAGAAATTCTCAATCAGCTGACAAAGGTCGATGCACTTTCTGGTGGAGTTTCGCGGCAGCTGGACGATGCTTTCGAGTTCCTGCGGGACTGGAACATCTCTGAGTTGGTCTTTTGGGATGCTCAAGGATAATATGTATTCATCGTTGTCCTGGTACCGCACTTTGTGTGAAGCCACATCCTCGAAGCGTTTCACGACCTTGAAGCGATAGTGGTCGGTGGGATTTGGGATCAAAGTCAAGTCTTCAATCTTGTTGAAGATATGCCTAAAAAACCGATTCTACACCCACATATCAAGTATAACAACAAAAAATAAAAGTTTTACCTAATATATTCCTCGGCATCTTGTTGTTTGGCGGTCGAGAACTCGGCATGCCCTTCGCCGGCAACCTTCCTGAACTGCGTTGGCTTGATTCCATTGAATTGAAAGTCTTTTTTCGCGTATTCCCCGCCCTCCATCGCATTCAAAAGTCGGGCGAATTGGAACGAGAAGTCCTTGTGCTTCTCTATGACTTGGCTGGCTTTCAATTCCGTGCTGAATTTGTTGCGGAAAGCCTCGAGCAGAGTTGGGTTCAATGCCAAACATTGGATCACCTGAAAGGTCAAGTATAATATAATTTTTTTATCTCAAGTAGCGATAAAACATTTTACAATCATTTCGTCACAACTCAAAATACCTAGATTAACCATTTCATCATATACACACTCTAAAAACTGACATTTTTAATCCTAATCTCAAGTGTAATACTAATACATTAATTTCGACCACAGAAATCAACAATCCCCTCTTAATCGTCCAATTAGTCCTCTGGCTCTACAAAAAAGCCGTTGACCTCAAAAAAAATTTATTTTGATGACATCTGTCCAGTTGATGTCAAGTGTAATATAAATCCTCTTCCAAAAATCATCCAAATCCAGATCAAACCTCTTAACAAGACCCTAACTGCCTTAAAATGTCTCCATCGTCATCCACAACCCTCCAAATCGCCTCTAACATTAACTTACAGAGTTCATATAACAGCTGGACCCGATATTAATCAAGCCCGTAAATCCGGGCCCATAGGCATTGTCCAGAGTAACTCCATCCTCGCAGCATCGGGACCACTCCCACTTCTGATTCAGGTCCATCTCCATTTCGAATGTGGACTTTTCGGTCTTCTCGAACTTGTTTAAATCGAGACCAAAATGGGCCAAATGCTCCTTCAAAAATGGATCTCTGACCGTGTCTTGTTCGGTGTAACTGTACACATCGCCCTCTCCGTTGTGGATCGTCCCCAACTTCACCACCAACGGAAAGCCGGTCTCATTGGCGTGGGCCTGGGCGTGGTAATTTCCTGAAACGGGGTTTACATCTAGTACAATATATGAAAAATGCCAAATAAAGAATTGAAAACTATCTAAGAGACTTTCGAACGACCTAATATTAATTTGCAACCCATATTATCTTATTTTAGACACCAAATTGCCATCTTAGCAATTGTTTATAACTTCATCATGTGTAATATATAAAAATGTCTCAAAGCTTTTCAAAATGGTTTAAACCCCGTTTAAATTACTTTTCAAACAATATCATCCAAGTTTAAAGCTAAAATTTCGATCTTCGCAAAACTTTTTATATTCACCATTAGTAATATTGAAAATGGCCTAAAATAACGCCAAAATCCAATCTGACTCAACTCCAAATCATTTCAAAATAATCGAAACAACAGAACACGTTATTCTAACCACTAGATTTCCAATTTCTCAACAATTTTTATATTCACCATACCTTTTGTCGTAGTTCCATCAGCTGTATACTGAGATCTTCCGCACTTAATCGATCCGTCACTCAAATTGAGCCACAAATTCTCTCTTAAACCACATCCAACGTGTTCACACTCCCATCCGGAGTATGGGATCTGTTTGTCCGTGTCCAATTGGATCAAATTTTCAATATTATCAGCGATTTTCAACACTCCTCCATCCCATTCGGAGGCTCCTTGTTGGAGACGCTCTTGGATGGAGGCCGACTGATGGCAGATTGTCTTTTGGGCTACGTCGTAGAGGAGGCCACCAATTAATCTTTCATTCAGAGGGAGCTCGCTGGGATTCCCGTCAATCGCCAAAAGCGAATATTTTTCGTCGGTTTTATCTTCTTCCACCTTCACGCACAACTTCTGGACCTTATCCTGAGGCTCTGGCTCGTCTTTCGGAAGCTTGAACTTCTCAATTCGCAGAAAGAAACGAGTATCCGGATTGGCTTTGGTGTAGTCGGCCAAGTGGAAGTTGCAAACCCCCACAAAGTACTTCAAACATACGCATAGACCACCTGCAATTAAAGGGGAGGTCAGACAACAAATATTAGGCTTCATCCCGGTAGCAGCGAATTGAATTTTAACAACAAAAAAGGAATTCCAAAAAAAGTGCCAAGAATAATGTCTATTATCAAGAAAACGTTCCCTGATGCCTCAAAGCGCCTCAATAACATGCGCAGCCCACCTATAATTATAGACCAAGCCATGTCACACATAAAAATGCGTTTTTCATCAGATTACACATCAATTTAGTTATCAATTTGACCTAAATTCAAAAAATAAACAACAAAAGCACCCACCATCAAAGAAAGGTGTTCTGAAGCAGAAGACACACTCATCCTTAAATACCAACGCATTCTCCGAAGGAGGCTGGAGCTGGGCAGCGTTTACCAACTCCTCCCAGTCGTTGGGAATTTCCATCGGTTCGGAATCAGTATCAGCCAGTGCCATTCTCTCTAAAACAATATAAATTAATATTCTCTGCAAAATACATAAAAAGAACAACTAAAAATAATAGCATTCACTTCAGAATTACCACAAATTCTAAAATCACCAAAATTTCATACATTTTTATGAAAAAACAAAATGCCAAGTTTGCTCAGCATTCGTTGTTTTCGTGGTGAGACGTACAAGTTACATTAATGTAAGTAGAAAAGTCCCGTCTCAAGACGTCTCGTGATTGATCTCGAGTGCAAACTATGCGAACAGTTGCATATTTATGATATTTAAAATATTTTTTGATTTGAATTTTACAAAAGAGCCGGTGTTTCGGAGGTCGATCAGCTGCCCTCATGAATAATGTCTGTTGAAAGGGCAATTTTGGTGAAACCGAGCTCGGCACCTACTGCCGGCTGCAGTCTAAGCCCTGTTACGCATTTGAGAGCAGAATCTCCGTTCTGTTCACCGCTTCGAGGGATGAATACGAATATAAAAGTGGACAGACAAAGTGGAGTGTTGCATCGGATTGATAGCCAAATATTCCCGTCGAATCTGAAGTTCAAGTGAGTTAATTTGTGATCGTTAGAAAGCTTAGAGAGTGAAGAAGCTGAGAAGAGAGGATTTGGTTTGAAATTTGATGAAATTTCCTTTGATTTCAGCCAAATCGAGATGGTACGTTGCCCAGCTTGCCGGCTTCAATCCCAGCTGATGTGCCCTTCTTGTGTGTGCACGAATATCCGTGCCAACAAGCTCAGAGAAGTGTACCGAGAGTGGTTTTTGCGGAAAGCGGAGATCTGTCGCAAAATTGAGCAGGTTCTCGAGCCCAGAGTAAGTTTTTTTATCCATGTGAGTTCTGATTTTTAGATGAAATTGGAAGCCGATTTCTATGCCAAAAAGAGGTCAGTAAAATTAATCCGGCAAAAAATAGAAGCAGCTAAGGAGAATATTCAGCGGTTGAAGAAGAAGATCGCAGTGGTTGAGGTTCGACGGAGTAAATGCGAAAAGAATGTGAGAACCTTGGAGAAGAAAAGTGTTAGCCATGCTAAGAGAATTCAGCAACAAGATGTGGAGAATGATAAGCTAAGGGTTTACTTGAAGGCTAAGCGAGAGGATGTAAGTGGTTTTAACTGTTTTGCTTTGGTTTTCAGAGAGTTATGGCAAATTTGGTATATTACACTTGGAGATTAGGTAAAACTAAGTCTCTGCGAGTTAGGCCAAAGGATTTGAGGAATTTGGTAGTCAAGGTTGTATTTTGTTGAATGGGAATTCTTTTAAGCTACAAATAACGGATTAGTGTCCCGTAATGGCCGTAACTTTCTTGTTATTGTCATTTTTAGTTATATTATCCATGGTCTTTTAAGACTTTTCGTTACGTCCGTTTCTACACTAGTCTCTTCTCTCATTACATCCCAATTGACCGATTTACCAAGGAGAATAAAACAAGAAAGAAAGTGGACAGTTCTATGGCCATCATGATGGCCAGTGATTCGCCGGCAGTTCAACAATGGCCTCCAGTCAAAAAGTACTATTATACTGTGAATGGATGTGCCATCGAGGACAACTGTGACTACGACAGGCTCCTGGACGACCTTCTCGAAGGAATTTCGATCATTTTCCTCGAAAAACACTCGAAACACGCCTATTCGGCGCTCTTGTATACTATAAGATTGGTAAATGTGATGGCACTGTTTGCGGATCTCCCTTTGCCATACAATTATGACATCAAGGACTTTGCTCTCTACACGAATTGGTCTCAAGACCTATTCTTTACGGACATGTTCAAACTCAACGTCAATATTCTCGCACTGTGCGCCGCATTTGGCCTAAAAAATGAACAGATCAAGATTTCGCAGCCGTTCCACAATTTGTATAATCTAGTCCACGCTCTTCTGAAGAAAGAGATCAATGGAACGGATGGGTTGATCAATGAGAAAATGAAACATCAGATCTTCGATGCGTTCTGTAAATTTGTTTGGGAAGAAAGAAACGACCGACTCGAGGTCGATAATGTGAGTTTGGGATCTTAAGATAGTCTAGTAGGGCCTAATTCATGTAATTGATAGGAGTTCGAATAAAATTTTTAAACTTTTTTTATTGCACTTGCCTAAAACAATATAATTTTTACTTATTTATAACCGTTAATCAATGAATTATGACCTATAACGTAGTAATTCTCCTGAATTATGTCGCTTTAGGTCAAAAATTTGAAATTTTTAGATAACACTCGCCTAGTACAATATAATTTTTGCTCATTTTTACTCAAATTTCACTTTCAGGTCGAGGAAGATTGGGTGAACGTTGGATTCTCGGTCAAATAATCATATTCAAATATCAAAGACATCTAAAATATCCAAAATTTTGGCATTTATACCTCCTAAAATATGGAAAGAGAAAACAAAAAAGCTCACATTATACAGGTTGTACATAAAAATAAACGCATATACCAAATAGGAAGAATTTACTCAGTAGCACAGATTCATACAAGGAACTGTTAGGCCAATAATTAATTTGAATACATTATTTGGAGTCGGATTTGGGTTTTTCTTTGTCCTCATTGTCCTTGCTCGAATCGGGAAGTTGGTTGACGAGTTGCTGAAGGACATCGCTGTCGGTGACGACATCATTTACATTCGAATCAACATCCATTTCATCTTGTTGAGCCGCTAAAAATTGAAAGTTCAGGTGGAAAGCAATAAAATAATGTCAAATATCGGGTAGCAACAGGTCTACAGAGCCATCAACTTTGATTTTAAAACATGATTGAGCCATATCAAGGGAATTTTTCACTAAAAATTAACTTTTTCTACTAAAAGTGTCATGTGTAATATAATAAAATCCTCAAAATGGATCGAATCTTCCCAAAAATTTCCCAATAAAACGAATATACCGCAATAACCTCCTTACCATCAAGAATCGACATTTTTAACGCCATCTCCAATTGTTGCTCTTCTGTCAAGTTGTTAAAATCTACATCAGCTGGGGCCGCGGGTTTTGATGGTTCCGGAACGCTCTCTTTGGCCGGTGCTTGTGGAGCGGGTTGTTCGACCTCCATTTGCGCTTCCGGTTGTGGAGGGGCTTCGTCTCCACCTTCCCGCTGCTGACGCTGACGTTGCTCTTCCAACGAGACGCGAAGAGCCAAAGCTAGTTCTGGATCCTCCTCTTCCAGATTGCCAAAGTCCATTCCTCCTCCGCCAATAGCACCGTCCTCTCCTTGACAAATCGGCGAAGACATGAGGGCATCAGTCAACTTGCCACCGGAGTTCACGGACAAAAGATTCGAGGTCTGCGAATCCCTAAAATAAAAACAAAATAATGTAAAAAAACAAAACTCACTTCGAATTGAGGGTGTCCACAAATTCTTGAAGGACCTTCTCGTCGTTCTCGCTCTGACTAGCCTCACCGAAGCAGACAAAATCCACATTTACCTTCTCCTTCTTCAACTTTTTGGCCAGACGGATGAACTAAAACAATATCAGAAATTATGAAACTAAAACTAATCAAAAATTATAAAAAACTGTTTCACACCTCAGACTGTTGGATTCCCTCAATCGGAGAGCCAATAAACACAATGATCCGCATCTTGTGGTTGCGATTTTGACGATGGCGCAAAGCCAGATGAGCGATTTTGATGGCGTTGACGAGACGGCAATTTCCGCCGACGACCACCTCATGAAGCTTGGTGAAAAGCTTCCTATCATCGCGAGTAATGGTCGACAACACTTCAACGTTCCTAAATTTGAGTAACAATTCAAAATTTGATCGACTTACGGTGCCATGGACAACAAACCAACTCCATTCTCCGGATTGGCCCGTAGTTTGGTGCGGATCACATAATTGACCGCATCCTGCTGGCATTGCAAGCGAGTGGGAACCATATCACCATTTCGCATCCATTCCGAGTTGTCAATACTAAACTTGGTGTCAAAACAAGAGTTATATTAACTTACGCTATAATGAAACTTTCCTGGACCATTTTTACAATTTTCAGCTACAAATAGGCAGATGTTTACTCGTTTATTCCTTTACTTCGTCGAGCAACCAGCTGCAGAATAAAAAATAAATTTTGTCATCGAAAAAAATATTTTTACTTCTGGTTCCACAACGAAAAAAATTTTGGCATTCTGCGAAATGCTAAAAAATATTTTTTTTTGCGGAAAAAAGTAAAATCCGAAATGTGCTGTGCATGTACATGTTACCTTTGTATGTTTTTGCGAAATGATGGGTATTTACACGCATTTGGCATGCATTTTGGCTTCTCTAAAATAAAAAACATTGATATAGATATTTATGCCTAAATTATATTATCCATGGTCCAAAAATCGCGCTAGACAACGAAAAGGATGTCTCAAATCTAGGATAACGGTATATTACACCTTTTTAGCAACCTGTATTCCCAAATTTCCTGGGAATTTTGAAATTTTTCCCCGATATTACGCTTGAGCATCAAGTGTAATATAAATTTTTGTTTCAGAATACGACTTTTAATTCCGAATTTTTGTATTTTGTCGAAAAAGTAATGACAAGTTTGTCTTTGTCTCCGTGACGCGTTCCCTTGGCCAATTTATTTGCCTTTTCTCAATATTGTCTTGTCTTCTTTTGGATTGAATTTTTGACGCGTTTTTGTCGTTCCAAACAAGATTGACATTCTCCAGCGACTTGTCAAAAGTTGTTTTTTGAGCCGATACTTGGTATTGCTCGTATTCTTGAGTCTTTGGCGCTTTAAATATAAATTTTTGATATTGTTGTGGACATTGAAATGTAAAAGGTGGATTTTAAATGGAAGAATACCGTAGTTGATGTGTTTGAGGCTTTATATTCTCTAAAAGTTAATGAGCTCAGAGAATGTATTAACTGGAAAAGATAATGCTAAATTCTGAGAAGTGTGATATTGAACTGGGCATTTGTATTATTTTTAAGGTCAAAATTTTTCAGAATAATTATTAGGTTAGCAAATGACACGAAATGATTTGAGCCCGATCCCATGATTATGAATGGAATATAATTTTACCAGCCCGGCCTTAATTTTATATTGTACTTGGCATCTAGATGAAAAGCAGAATTTAGATATAAAAGGTAGACAAAACCCGCTGAAACGTCAGAACTTGTCCTCAGGTGACTTTAGGATCTCAGAGAACTCACGGTTACTTCGGTTTGGGAGATTAGGATATATATTTATATTACACTAGGCGCTAATACAAAAAGAGCAAACATTCCTCTGAAATACGATTTTGTGTTGGCTAAAATACGATCTTCTGTTGGCTAAAGGCGTAATGCGTTCTTTGGACGGCCTATGGGCCTTGATACAAAAAAATTCGAGAGATCAGCCTAAGTTTTTATATTACACTTGACTTCAGCTCGCTTCGAACGGCTAAAATCGAGTGTAATATGACAATTTGGCACTCCTTAAGCCGGTTCCTTGAGTCTTCCAACTTGTTGGGTCTCAAATTACATAAAAATTGACTGATGGATGGGTGGCGAAAGCGAAAGCGAGTTCTGTTTTGACAGTTGATCCATTCGTTTTGATCTGAAACTCGCTGTTTGATTGTTCCCTTTTCGATTAATTTGTCCGGAAGCCCGTCTCCGGGCACGTTCGAAAATTGATATTCGTTTTTGCGACGAGGCAAAATCGGTTGTAAAATGGGCTTTTATCAATTTTTCGGATTTTTTGCAATTTTTTGATAGATAAGATAAAATCCGAATGCCTAGACGATAGGAACGGGTTCAAAACGAAAGTTCATTATGTAAAAAACGTTTTGGGAGGCCCGAACGGTTCAATTAATCGAATTATTTGAGCCATTTTTCGGCCACATCCGGGCCTACTTTTAAAATTTTTTTGGAGTTTCCAAAGGTTTCTGTCCCACTTTGTTTACTTTTTTTATTTTTATATCTTTTCTCATCCTTTCCTAACTTTTTCTCTCAAATTTTTATATTGTTTATGAGATTATATTATCCATGATGAATAATGTCGTAGATGTTTAATGAAATCCGAGAAGATGAAGAAGTAATGGCCATAGTGAATGTGTTGATGGATGAAAATGTTGTTACTAAGGATTCACCGGTCCAAGGCACGACGTATAGTCAATTTTTCGTCGATTTTCAACTAAAATCTCTGGAAAATTTGGAAAACTTCAACAAAAAGTTGTTCGAAATTTTCTTAGAGATCCTCTACAACACAAATGTGGTCAAGTACATCATACAGAATCACTTCGCAACCGTCGACAGTATTGTTTCCAACGCAGGAGAGAGCAATTTGCGAAATGAAATTATCCAGGTGATCTCGAGACTCCGAAATCCACAAGAAATTTCGATCGAATTTGATGAAACATTCGAAAAATCGATATGCCAACTTGTAGAAGGACACTTTTACAACTGCTTGGAGCCGAAAGTCCTGAAAGAATCGCTCAATTTGATCTACAACGGCCTTCATTCCACGGACAACATCAAAGTTATATGGCTGGAAATATTTAATCAGAAATTCTTCGAAAAAATCAACATGATCTTACTCTGTTCGAGTAACGAGGAGCTTCTACGACACACAGTGAAAGTGTTGAACGACGTTGCGATGGATTTGATGCCCGGATTCGAAGAGGAATTCTTTCAGGGATTCAAGGATACTATAATATCAAGAAACGATGATTTCACTTCAAAATTGGTCGAGATCTTGGAAGGTAATGGTCCCAATGGCAGTTTTGTGGTATGTTTATCGTGATAATTGTATTCTATCACTTAACTTGCGATTCGAGAGCATTCCGCGACCTTATGATTTATGTGGACCATGTCTACCTTATTTTTGAAAAAAATGCAATCGAAGCCATTTCAAGCTGCGATTTTAGGATGAAGAAATGAACAATGAACCCGAAGAGAGAACGCAACAAGATTAGATGGAAGTTTAGAAAACCTGGTGACATCAAATTCCGGTGATATTTATGAAAACCCCTGATTTTGATGACAATTTATGAGAAAATGTCGCAAAACACTCCAATTCGTGCTAGCTCATCACAAAATCCACCATCCTACGATGCCGTGGGACAGATCACACCGAAGTCTTCGATATCGAGGCGATTTTCGACGTTGCCGAGCAAGAAACACGCCCATATGCAAGTGCAACATGCCTCTTTGAACCGTGGAGATCCCAGAAGGTCGATTATGATGAGGCAATCGATGATTCCAGAGGTTGAAGGGATGAATTCCAGACTGTTGCCCGCAATTATCACGCCGGCACCGCTGGAGACAAGGGGAGGGTATTTTATACCCGACGTTTCGCCGGTTCTTGTACCACCTAGGTAAGGAGAAAAAATCGTTAATTTTTTTCAAAAGTTTTATGTCGTTAGTCTAGATAATAAACGGCGTTTAGAGGACCATTGAGTGCGGATTTGATAGCAAAAAAAGAAAACATTTCAAATTATAACTCTTGCTTAAAGTTTTTTGTTTCTTCACAAGATCAGTGTCTATTTCTGTGAATTCCTCTTGTCTTTTGTGCTCTTTTGGTCCCATCGATAAGAGCCGAGTACTTTTTGCGGCCTTTGAACTGTCCGTCCTTCCGAAATCACAAAAAAATCCGATTGTTTTTCCAAAATCTAATTTTTGCTAAATTTTCCATAAATTTAATCCGCAACTCCGTCGTTCTCCCTTTCTACTGCTTTATTCTGACGCTTACTAACTCGTTTTTTACTCTTCTCTTGTTTGGCTCATCAATTTTTGTAAAACTGTCCAAAAATTTATATTATTCATGATAAAAAAATTGAATTTTCACAATTCAGGGTGGTAACGCAGATGGCCGACCGAATCGAGGAGTCGGATGTGGAAGATGGGTGTCGAATAACGTGTTGTGAGACGATTACCGCGAGACGAACATTCCAAGCAGTACTTTTGGGGCAAATGTTATCCTTGTGTTTATGTGGAACGGGTGTTTCCTCCCAATTATTGGCTGGAATGGGCTTCAATGCGCCGGCAGGTAATTGGAAAACTATTCTTAGTCATCGTACACTCAAAATTTATTCATTCAAAATTTGGATTTTTCCAAAAATCTAGAAAATGCGTCATCTTGATCGACTTAACGACGTTATGAATAACATTTAATGATGGGGTTTGTCTAGTAGTGTCCGTATATGGCTATAAAACAATTTTCAAAAACGAAATGCAAAAAATCTGCATAGCCAAGGATGTCATAATGACGGATTTTCTATAATTTTTCAAAATCATTCGAATTCGATGATTTTTTATTGGATTTGGATCGCATTACTGCTAATTAGTAATTTGCAAGCAAATATACGTTGCTTTTCAGCTCAAAGTTTCTTCAATTACTTCTTTCTCTTCTTTGTTTATGGCCTAGTTTTAATGTTCCGGTCCGGTGACAAAAACCTCTGCAGTGTCCTCCGAAAACGCGGTTGGAAATACTTTTTGTTGGCCATTATCGATGTCGAAGCCAACTACATGATTGTTTATGCATATCAATATACAAATTTAACAAGTATTCAGGTAAATATTTATCATGTGTAATATAATTGGTCAAGTATATGATTGATTTTACTATTGGTTTTGGTTTATAAGGTCGAAAATCAAATTTTGAGAACTTTTTGGGTAATTTTTTATGTTTTAAAATACTAAAAAAATACGTTTTTATCATCTGATGTCAAGTGTAATATAATTTATGTCAAAAATCCCTTCCAGATCCTCGACTGCTCCACAATCCCGGTGGTGATGATTCTTTCGTGGCTCTTCCTTTCCGTCCGTTATCTGTTCATCCATTTGATTGGGGTTTCGATTTGTTTGGCCGGGATTGGCCTCATCATTTTCGCGGATTCCCAGTCCGGCCGAGGCTCCGAAGGCGGCTCGGATCGCTTGTTGGGAGATCTCCTCTGCCTCGGAGCCGCTCTCTTCTACGGTGCGGCGAATGTAACTGAAGAATTTTTGGTCAAACAATACGATCGATTCGAATATCTTGGGATTGTGGGACTTTTTGGTTGTTTAATCAGTAGTATTCAATTGTAAGTTGAATTTTTTTGTGTTTTCTTGAAAGTTTAGGACAGCAGCTGCAAATCTATGTAAATATCACATCGAAATTTTGAAGAAGAAGTTGTGTTTTGCCCAAAAGTAGGGCAAAATCACCAAAAGTAATATAACTTTTTTGGTTTTTTGCCAAATTTCTTCGAAAATCCTATAATGGAACTTTTAAGTTGTATAAATAGTCTTGATTTTACCTATTACAGCGGTTATTATCAAAACCTTGCAGTAAAGTATATATTTAAAAATCAAAATTTCTCGCGAATTTTGGCATTGTGTTTTAATGGTCCAACATGAACAGATATGATAAAAATACGTTGGTTCCAGTTGTTTCTATGACTGTGTATGATAACATTTCATGCCGATTGGAAATTTTTATATTATCCATGACAAATCTTGCCTATTTTTAATAAAAAACCGATTTTTTCAGAGCAATCTTCGAACGGGAGTCCCTAACAAGCTTTAATTGGAACCTGGAAGCCCTCCTGTACTGTTGTCTGTTCACTGTTTGCATGTTCGCTTTCTATTCGTTGGTCTCAATTGTAATGCAAAAATCCTCGGCTTTAATGTTCAACTTGTCCGTTTTGACTGCCGATTTTTACACACTACTCGCCGGCATCTTCATCTTCTCGTATAAAGTGAGTTTCGAACTTTTTGCGATTTTTTTGAGATTTTTTGAAATTAATTTCTCGATAACGCGGTTGGTTCTGCATAATGCGGGCTGGAAATCTCTGAAATGTCTCAGAAAAGTTTCGAATTCATTTTTGAAGAAAAAGTGGCTTAAATTCGATAAAAATTTTGAAAAATTGATTATTTGATGCATAGATTTTTAAAATTATATTGTACTAGATAAAAACCTCGATTTTTGGCGTTAAAGTGTCATAAGCATAAAGAATCTGGTCTGAAATGTTTCAAAAATGTAATTTCAGTTCGATTTCCTATACCTGCTTTCCTTCTTCGTAGTTATCACCGGCTCGTTGATCTTCTCCGCTCGAAAAACGGAGGAGAAGTCCCGAGCAGAGACGGATTGCGTAGCCAATGTCTTCTGTTTTTGTTGCCCATGGATTCTGCAATGCTGTGATGGCCTAAAACCACGACCGGCATATACTGTAAGTTGAATTATTTTTTATTGATTTTTTGGTAATGATGAGATAATTTTTTTGAAAAGTGGCGAATGATGGTCCAATTTTGGTTGATTTAATCTAGTAGGCAATGAAGATGGTAGTTTCAGTACTTTTTTTGCAATTTGAAGTCGTTTCGAACATTTGAAACAGAACGCCAAAATTGCGGGAATTGAAATTTTAAAATTTTATTGTTGTTTAGTATTCTGCGGATCTTTAAAACGAGTGCTTTGAGTTTAGTTAGTTTGGTTTTACGATGATTTGAGGCCAAATTCGACTAGGCAAAGTTTTCGTGACGGGACCCAAAGGTAAAATTTTTAGGTTGGAGATAACTTGTTGCAAATTGATTTCTAGGGCCTTTATGCGAAAACAGACAGTGTCTTTTAATCTCAGCTTGAAATTTTGGTAAGAAATTTCTTTTTTGGACATTTTTATCTTATTTTATCCATCAATTTTCAGGTCCGAGAAGCGGAGCAAGAACGCAGCTCATTGGGTGTCCCCGAGTCCGAGGAACGAACCCCATCCCTATAGCATAATACCACATCCATTACATCGATTTCCACTCACTTTCTCTGTTTACATTCTCGAAATAAACCCAACTACCTGATGTTGTACTAGATGAATCAAAGTTTTTGTATATTTCCGACCGGTCCCGCCAACTGAACAAATATCCGGCCTGAATATAATTCCCTGAGGCGACGAAAGCGGATGAGTTGGCGTGATGATGCGAAAATTAGTGCTTTGGAGCTGGATTATATTGTACTTGGTAGTGGAAAGTCGGCCAACGGGGAATGAAATCGACGCCAGCTTTGGAAGGAGTATTGGTATAGAAAGCACTCAAGACGAAGATGATTATAGCTTCCATCTAAGGCATGCGAAATGTAAGTCGCAAATTTTGGGATTGCACTGTGCGAAGAAAGCGAACTTTTGCACAGTGCGGAGGAAGTTTTATTTTTTTCGCACGGTGCAATGCTAAAAATGGGAAGGGAAGTTGTCGCGGACGAAAGCTTGGCACAGTGCATTCGCTTTTTGCACCGTGCAAAAAAATTTTTTAGAAACCGCACAGTGCATCAATAAATGGTTTTTTTGCACGGTGCGTGAGAAAAAATAAAATTGCACAGTGCGAAGAAATAAATAAATAGAAATAGCACAGTGCGCCAAGAATTATTGGACTGCACAGTGCATTTTTTTGGAATTTTCTTTTTCAGGCAACATGCACGAATGCACGTATAATTGCCGGAAAGAGCATGATGATGATCGGATGTTCAGTTGTAATCAAGAGTGCAAATGTGTTTTCCAGTTTTATCATGATTAGTATATGCAGTATCTTAGTATATATGTGTTACGAGTTTGAAAATGAAACTATCTGTATATTACAGTAAACAAGAACTATATTTTTGGTGAAAGCTGTTAGAAAATACGATAAAAGTACTGTGAAATCCATCAGGTACCAAAAATTAGAGATGAAAATTAATATTTTCAAATTCCCCGCCATTTTTGGCATTCTGTTTTATGGACATAAATACCGTCGGAATTGAGAACCTTGGAGTGTAAACTTTATCACAACTGATAATTTTCGTCTTTAGTCAATTTGCACGTGAAAATTTTTAAACTTCCCGCCATGTTTGGCATTCAGTTTTAGTTGTTGAAAATAGGTAAAATAATGTCATAAATTGTGAAATCAACAATCTAGGATGTTCTATGTTACCTACTTTTAATTTGTAACACATCTAGGACACTTGGAAATTTAAATTTTCAAATTCCCGGCCATTTTTGGCATTCTGTTTTAATCGTCCGAAAAAACTAAAATAAGGTCACAAATGTATCTGCCGGCTATAAAAAGTCTTTCAAGATCCGAAATACGAAAGACGACGGTTTAATTCCAAATTTATTATATTATCCATGACAATTGTGAAGAAAAATCAAATATTTTTTTCTCAAAATTTAATCCAAATGCTCCGCGAATCCGATAATTCCTTTCAAAAAGTTGTGAATCACACAGAATCGCCTGAAAAATGTGGCTCCCAGAATCCACACATCGCCAGCGCCCTCTCGAATTTCCAAATTACAGTAGTTCTTCGTCTTTTTCCTCTCCAAAAATCGCATCAAATTGTTGGTTTTCATGATTAGTCTGGTGCGATTCGAGCGAACGACCAATTTCATGTACTTTTTGCATGGGATTCGTACTGTATTTTTGAGTTTGAGGATTTTTTTTATTTTGGCCAAATCCATTTTTGGGACAAAAATGTGCGAACTTCCCATGTCCAATATGGCATTGATCTCACGACGGATCAGAAAATTGTTCAAAGTGATGTTATCTATCTGAAAAATCGAAATTTGAGCCAATTTGAGGGTTTCAGGGTTTCGTGGCAGAACCCAAAATTGGGATTAAACTATGCAAATTTTGGGGTAAGAAAGATTATATTGGTCTGGAAGTGGCTCAGAGAATGTAGTTTGACCGTAAATTCGAAAATGTGGTTATTTGGAGAGATTTCAGGTTTTCGTGGTGGGACACAAGCTTTGGAGAAGTAACTCAAATTTTGAAGCGATTAAATTTCTAATGGCATTGGAAAATTTTCAAGCAAAGTATAATCAATCTGAAAAATCGAATTTTGAGCTGATTTGAGCGGGTTCACGTTTTCGTGGCGGGACTCAAAATTTTAAATAAAATTTGCAAGGTTTACGTTTCTAGTGTATGCCAAAAATCCCGAACTTTTTCATTTATCTAAAAATTGGAATCAAAGTCAATCTGAGAAGTCTCAAGTTTTCGCGGCGAGACACATTTTGAAAAATTTTTCAAATCGATTTTTTTGACCAACCTACCTTGAACTCCCACAACGGCCGATTTACAACTCTGGCAGATCCAATTACATTTCCACAATTCTTTTTGTCGGCTCGTCCAAAGACAATCGTCCCAGCGACCAAATCCGACGTCAAATTTCTTCGCGGATTCAGCCAAATCGAGAAAATTGGCTTTTGAAATATCTGAGCATGGAGAAGAAACTCAAGAAATCCTGTTTGATTCGCCGGAGGGAAGGCTAGACCAACCACTCCGTCGAGGAGAACATCCTAAAAATTTTATTAGGCTCAATTGATTGCACGGTGCAGAAGATGACAAAGTGCACGGTGCAAAATTTGGAAATGGCTTTTGCACAGAAACGGAATCTTGCGACTCAAAATGAAATAAAGTGATCGAGTGGCGTTAAAACTCGAGAAAAATCGTGGGACCTTTGAGAAAGTGCCCACCTGGAAAAAATGCGGCCAAGAGGGACAAATCATGGCCAAGGGCAGAACGGGTAGGCCAAGTATGCGGAAATGAAAAAATAAGGCCACGTATCAGAAATTTTAGCCCAAAAGTGTGGCCAAGTCGGAAAAACGCTTGGCCGAACCTTTGGGCAAAATATTTTGCCCTTGTCCACACTTTTTTCCAGTTAAGCACATTCTCAAAGATTTGGCCTAATCCCACCATTCCCACCAAGTTTTTACGCCATGGGATCGCTCTACCCCAATTTGGGTCGCAATCGATGGAATTCCGAGGAAAAAATTGATTTCTGCAAAAATAAAGAAAAAATGTGCACTGTGCAAAGGGTCCAAAAATTTTTGCACTGTGCAAAAAAAGAAGTTTCTTGACTGACCCGGAAAAAGGTGTCCAGACGATTGGCCACTCCGATATTGCAAAACATTGGAAACGAAGAGGACATTTGCGTTCCGAGCTGAAAATATAATGCTATTTGCGTATTACAATTGCCGAAAAGAGCTGATTTTTAAAAACTGCACGGTGCGAGACCTTTTATTTTCGTACGCACTGTGCAGTCATATTTGTTTCTTCAGGAAATGCACTGTGCAGTGCTGATCTTGCCGCACAGTGCAATTGAGAGAAATTTGAGGAGTGCTTGCACAGTGCAGCCTCCGCGACACGTGCGGAAATTTGCACAGTGCGACCTTCCTTTTTCTTCGTTGCACAGTGCAGACAACTTTTATGAAAATGGAAAAAACTTCTTTTTCTGGCCTTGGCTTCGCAGCCTGCGCCCTGGAGGTTCGTAACATGATAAGATAAGCCTAAGCTAAGCCTAAGCTAAGCCTAAGCTAAGCCTAAGCCAAACCTAAGCTAAGCCTAAGCTAAGCCTAAGCTAAGCCTAAGCTAAGCCTAAGCTAAGCCTAAACTAAACCTAGGCTAAGCCTAGACTAAGCATCCACAGGCTGTAGAAAACAGTGGGCGCAGGCTGCGAAACCGGGGCCAAGAAATAAAGTTTTATCAAAATTTGAAGACCGCACCGTGCAAATACTTTTTTTGGAAGTTGCACAGTGCGAAACAAGTCGCATACTGCACTGTGCAGTCTTTCCTTTATATAATGCGTTTCTGGGAATCAAAGTGCAACTGCGGCAAGCTGCACCGTGCAAAACGAACAAAGCTGACTGCACAGTGCGTTCATTGATAAATTGCACCGTGCGGCCTTTAAGAAAAGTTTTGCACTGTGCGGTTCTCCGAGTGTGGAACTATTTGGCGCGCAGTGCAATCCCAGCGACAAGTGAGGAAAATGTTGTTGCACAGTGCGACAAAAGCGGCTTTTCTTATCTTTTGCACTGTGCGGTTGACTTTTTGAGTGCACAGTGCAAAACAACCGTATTTAAGTGTATCGCACTGTGCAGAACGAAGAAATAACAAAATGCACTGTGCACGGTCTATATATCGACTTACCACCACCAACTCCTGAACAAACTCCCCTTTTGCCATCGCATTACCGTAATCCAGCGTCATTGAGCGATTCAAAAACGTCGCTGTATACGACAAAGTTGGATCGTATTTATGGATCTGAGTGAAACAAGTAACCCCATTCGAGTAGACACAATGATAGCCAGTCACCCAGGTGGTGAACGTAGTTTGATCGAAAGTTACTCTCACAGTAATCGGCGGCGAGCCCAAGGTAAGATTGCCGAGTAAAGTGGTGCCATCGATGGTGAACAAGTCGATTTTGAAGGTGTTCTCGCCATTCCAACTTTCTTGCGCCCAATTCGCAAAAGAGCGGAGATTTTGACCGTAATTTTCGGAGAAATCAGAGTCCGAGTCCGCGGTGTCAATTTTCACATCAATTTTGGGGGTTGTCGCAGTAATTATGACCATATTTTTGGCTGACTTACTCCCTAAAAGATGATAAACTGGAAAAAAATTTGGCCATACGGGCAAAAAGGAAAAAAATGGCCAAAAATTAGAAATTTTAGCAAAGAAGTGTTGGCAAATCGGGAAGAAAAGCATGGCCAAACTTTTTTCCCACCTGGGCAAAAGTTTTCCCGCTTGGAAAAAGTTTTCCCGCTTGGGCAAAAGTTTTCCCATTTGGGCAAACTTTTTTGCGCAGTGCATCCCCGTTAAATTTTTTGTTGCACCGCGCGCTTTCAAACGTTTTATTTTTGCACAGTGCAAATTGGAATTATTTGTCCCTGGCGACTGCACTGTGCAATCTGATCACTTTTTTCGTTGCACCGTGCAATTTCAAAACTTTTGCGATTGCACGGTGCATGCAAAAAAGCGCTGTCGCTGACTTCGCACCGTGCAATGTAATCACTTTTTTCGTTGCACCCTGCGATTTTAAAACTTTTGCGGTTGCACGGAGCATGTAAAAACGCGTTGTCGCTGACTTTGCACAGTGCAATCTGATTCCTTTTTTCGTTGCACCGTGCGTTTACAAAATCCTTGCACTGTGCATGTCTATTTTCTTGCCCGTATTTTCTCTGCCCTTTTGATCTTCTCCTTCATAATCGTCTTCGTCCGTAGCCGCCGTAGTAGAGACATCAAGTAGTGTTGTGGTCTCTGCTGGAGTTGTTGGACTTGTCGTTGTCTCTGGATTTACTGTGGTTTCATCGCATGGAGTTGTAGTTGGAGGCTCTTTAGAGGTGGTAGTAGTTTCATCGGGTTCAGGAAGAGCTGTCGTTGTATCAGATACTATAACGGGGCCCATTTCGCTTTTTCTAAATATGCGTAGACTTTTGTTGCGTCGCACAGTGCATTTTTCCGCGTTTTGCACGGTGCGCGCGCCTTTTTGAAGCATTTCGCACTGTGCAAACCTCAAGAATGCCGTTTGCACTGTGCAAAAGGTCAAATGCACTGTGCGGCGAGCGACAAAAAGTCTACGCACTTTTAAGAAAACGTAGCAAAGTAGTCCTCTTCTTTTGCGCTTTCTTGGATTCAAACTCTGTGGTTGTCGTCAAAATTGTTGTAGTTCTGGTAATACTCATTGTGCTGTCGCAATTTTCCTCCAAAAAGTCGTCTTCATAGACTTGAGCGTAGTAAAGAAGATTGTAATTTAGAAGAATTACGAATAATAGTACTAGGAAATACGAATTTGTCAACATGGCAATAACCGAAGAATACACTGTCGGTCCGGAAAGTCGCTCGAGTGATTTTTTGCGTTTGAACTGTGCAAAAAAGGTACGAGCAACAGCGGAAGAAAGCCTACTACTCGCGACATAAAGTCCCGACAATTTTGCACGGTGCATTTTTCTCAAATTTTCGCGGCCGTCGCGGCGATTTCCCGTTTTTACCCAAGCGACATGCACTTTTCGGCGAGTGCCCAGTGCAAAGTGAACTTTCTCACAGTGCATGTCGCGGAAATCACACCTGCGACATTACAGACGAACTAGTACTATTCGGGCCATAAAATCCCGACAATTTTATCGCTAATGTCGCGCACGAAAATTGGAGTGCTGTCGCGAAAAAGTGCATGTCGCTTGGGTAAAAACGGGAAATCGCTGCGACGGCCGCAAAAATTTGAGAAAAATGCACCGTGCAAAATTGTCGGGACTTTATGTCGCGAGTAGTATTATTCAAGGTCTACTACGCTTTTTCAAACGTGCGTAGACTTTTTGTTTTTTACACAGTGCATTTGACCTTTTGCACAGTGCAAACGGCATTTTTGAGGTTTGCACAGTGCAGATTTCAAAAAAAGCCCGCGCACCGTGCAAAAAGAAAAAAAAAATGCACTGTGCGGCGCGATAAAAAGTCTATGCATTTTTGGAAAGGCGTAGTAAGCCATAATCCTCCAAAGTTTTTTCGACAAAAACAGCCATTTGCTCGCTTTTGGCCCAAATTTTTCCACTTGCAAAGGATGCGTTTTGGTCATTACTGACTCCAGAGAACAATAGGTTTGCGAAATGGCGAACTCAGCATTGTAAAATCACGCCTCTGATATGTTTTTTGTAAAGGTTTTGCGAAAAAAATCACAGTACTTTCGAGAATCTTAACAATAAAAATCTTCGAAGCGCGACGCTCAGATTTTCTTTAAATTTCGCACACACGTCAGACATAGGCCACGTAGCAATTCCTGAAAATTTTAGCTCGCGCTTTCAACGAGCAGCCAAGATATTCAACGATCTGACGAGAGAGTACGCGAAACGGGGGAGCGGTCAGAGAGAAAAACACTTTTTGGCCGTATCTTTGCCAGTTTTGTCCGGAAAAAATTAATTTTTTGTCCAAACATTATCCTCTATTGTAGAAATATTCATGAGACTTTTTATGACGATATTCGCAAAAAAGAGTGACATTTTGGCCAACTTTCGACCAAAAAATCTTGGTTGTTTCTGCAAAAAGCAAACTAGAAATTTTGCATATCTCTTAAAAACAATTTTCTAAATTTGTGCCAAGTTTCATCAATATCTGAGAGTCGCACTCGGGGTACTTCCCTTGTTAGATTTAATTTTGCACGGTGCAGTTTGGCAAATAACGAAATTTTTTTCGCACAGTGCAAAATTTATCGCAGTTTTGTCCCTCAAATAGACATGGCTTTGGGCCGGGCCCCGCCGAAAATTTCGGCTCACGGGCCGGGCCGAAGAATGTCTTTCCGGCCCGGCCCGTTTCAAATTTGCTTGGCCCGTTTTTTTCAAGTCGCCGGGAAAGCACAAAATTACTAAGATAGGATACAAAAATTGTTGGACAAGTGTTGTAAACCTTTTTAAAATGATCGTATACAGTTTTGTATGCTTCCTCTGCCTGCCTGATGGGGTTTTGACATTCTACTTTTGTTTGCTACCCCAATTTTCGCTTTCAGACTCAAAATTTTTTTTATTACGGGCCGGTTCCGGTTCCGGGCCGGCCCGGCCCGGAACCGTAAGCCATGTCTACCCTCAGACGAGACAAAAATTGCTTTCGTCGCACAGTGCAATGAGGTTTTTCGAAATTTTCGCACGGTGCAAAACTTGTTACAGTTTCTGCTCATTTGCACCGTGCGAACGAAAGTTTCTTTTCCCCGCACAGTGCAAAATTTATCGCTGTTTGCAACGATAAGAGCACTTTTGCTGCAGGCACCCCGCCGAAGCGTATGCGAGTAAAATACAATCCAACCGGAACCCGCCCGTTTTTTTGTTTGTTTGATTTGTGGATTTTGCGACCCATTCTCCCCCCGCCTAAGGCCCGTTAATTAATGCAATTGAAGGGTCTGCAGTCTTGGTGTTTGGTTATACTATGTTTAATATTATATTTCGTTCAATAAAAATCCACTTTTCGTTTCAAAAATTTTGATTTTTTTAAAATGCCTCAGGCAAGAAAACAAATACGTCTTTTTGGTCGATTTTGTAATACGTAAATGATGTAAACAAGCAAGGTAAGGGTTTTACTTTAAAGGGAAGTACCCCCAAGCGCGACACTCAAATTTTCTTTGAATTTTGCGCACACGTCAGACATAGGCCACATATCAATTCCTCAAAGTTTTAGCTCGCGCTTTGCAGGCGCAGCCGAGATATTCAACGATCTGACGAGAAAGCACGCAAAATCAGGAGAGTTGTCACAGAGGAAAACACTTTTTGGCCATAACTTTGCCAGTTTCGCGCGGAAAATATTGATTTTTTGTGGAAACATTACTCTCTATGGTAGAAATAGGCACTACACTTTTCATACCAAAATTTGCAAAAAAGTTTCAAATTTTCGCCAACTTTCGATCTAAAAATCTCGGTTGTTTCTCCAAAGCGCGAGCTAGAAGTCTTGCATATGTCTTAGAAAAAATAAAACCAAATTTGTGCCAAGTTTCATCAATATCTGAGAGTCGCACTTGGGGTACTTCCCTGTTAATATTTTTTATTTTTGAAGTAATACTTTGGTCCCAAAATTTATCCCAAAAATAGTTGCAAAACTCGTAAATAAACTATTTATTTGACTGTATATTTCGAACGAATTGTTTATCCGGCCGGCTCAATGGAAACGGTCGATCAGACTTGAGTGATCAAAGTCCTCAGCTGTTGATCATGGTATATATATATAAACTGGGACAAATACAGCGATCTCCGTTTTAGGGATGCGTTCAGCTTTTAAACCACAAAAAAATGCAGGCAGAGCATTAAAAGTGGTGTTTGTTGGTCGTATATTCGTTTTTGATCATTTTTAAATTTGGAAATTTGAAATTCTCGCCATTTTTGTCATTATGTTTCATAGCTATTTTATGAACTAAAATTGTTGAGAAATTGCTGAATAGGAATAGTACGAAACTACTTATAAATTCCGTTTTGCTCGTTTTCAGCTTCAAAAATTTCAAATTTTCGCCATTTTTGGCATAATGTTTTATGCCCAGTTTACGAAGTAAAATTGAGGGAAATTTGAAGCCAGAGAAGTAAAATACCTTTAAATTGCTTTAAAAACCATTTTCGGTCAAGTTCAAGTCAAAAAAGTCAAATTCCCGCCATTTTTGGCATTTTGTTTTAAGCCCTCAAGACGTCGCTAAAAATCTCAAAAGCTCTAAACTTCACTTTAAAAATAACAAACTAGAATTTACCGATAGGATCTTTAACAAGCAAAACGTTTTTTTTATGTTTTTTCACTAGTTGTTATATTATCCATGACAATTTTTATACAAAATTTCTTTGCGTTTCACATTGTCTATCACAAATATGTATCCTAACACTATTTCGAGTCCCCAACTTGCTCTCAAATAATTATTTCTAGTTCTAAAGTACATATAACAATAGTTCTCTCAAGTTCAGTGATCTTGCAGATCCATTCCACTTATGTTTTGTAGTTTTTCCCTAATCTCCGATCCGAAACGTGATTGAAAATGCAAATCAGAACGCTTTTTCCGAACCGTCACCACCTTGCCCCGAGGCGTTTTGCTATTTTTCCCATAAAGTTTTGTTTTCGCACCGTGCGCCGACTTGGTTGCACCTTGATTGCACTGTGCAATGGGGAAAAAATGGTCGTAGTCGACTGCACTGTGCAAATTTGTTTCTTATTTTGCACAGTGCTTTGGAAAGTCGTTTGCACTATGCGCCATTTTCGATTTTTCCGGGGCTGCACTGTGCGATGGCCAAAAGGACAGATAAGTGAATTGCACTGTGCAACGGTAAAAACGCGACACTGGCGACGAATTTTGCACCGTGCAATTTTTGGAATTGACTGGACAGTGCAGTTTGGGAAGCGCTTGCACAGTGCGTAATTCGAAAGAAGTCATCGCACGGTGCATTTTGAACAGAGTTTTTTTG
This sequence comes from Bursaphelenchus mucronatus, assembly GCA_025436335.1. Classification (NCBI taxonomy): domain Eukaryota; kingdom Metazoa; phylum Nematoda; class Chromadorea; order Rhabditida; family Aphelenchoididae; genus Bursaphelenchus; species Bursaphelenchus mucronatus. The sequence continues at coordinate 11,394,415 of CM046357.1, read as the reverse complement.
CACAGTGCAATCAACAAATCTGGCGCAACAGATGTTACGCAGTGCAAGTTTTTAAATATTTTTTCGCACAGTGCAATCTATCGGAAAATTTAATTGCATGCGAAATTAAAAAAAAACCTGCACAGTGCGTTTTAAAAAAAAGCTTTTACTTTGCACAGTGCTGTTAAAAAATATTCGTGACAGATTTTAGACACTGCAACCGATTGAAAAGTCAAATTGCACTGTGCGGAATTAAAAAATTGCACAGTGCGGTTGAAAAAAAGAGGTTTTACTTCGCACAGTGCAAAATCAGAATTTTCTTTTTGCACAGTGCATGTCTTCTTGTAAGTACTCTCGCACTGTGCAAAAGTAAGAGCTTTTGTCATTGCACCGTGCGAAAAAAAGATAAAAACTAATTATTGCACTGTGCAGAAGTGAAAGTTTTCGGTTGCACAGTGCAAAAAATCTATGAAATTCTGATTCTCATTTATTTCGCACCGTGCATTCCCAAATGTTTTATCCCTTTCTGAAATCCCCCTTTCGAGGTGTGGAATCTTTTATTTTCCCCCTTTTTTTATCGCTCATTTTACCTTGCGAAAACCGCGACGAATTGATTTGTTGTTGTAAAGGAGATCGCCGAACAGCCCTCGAGGATCTTTTCTTTTCAAAGTTTGTTCCGTCACAAACTAAACCCAAAAAAGAGCAATCATCGGAGTCGAGGTGGCTGATGTCATGTTGGAGAACAATTTCCGATGGTTCATCCTCTTCCTGGCCACGGCATGTCTGACTTCGGTCTTCTCGAACATGGTCACCATCAATTTCACGATCATTTGTATGGATCCGGGGAAGAATTCGACAATTGTAAGTAAAATATCTTTTGTTTTGAAAGTTTTTTCGAATCCATTTTTAAAATTTTACCGGAGGCGTGCATTCAGAGTCTTATGAGACTTGGCACAAATTTAGAATAATTTTTCCTATGATTTATGCGAGACCCCTATCTCGCGCTTTGCAGAAACAACCGAGATTTTTAGATCGAAAATTGGCAAAAATTTAAAATTTTTTTTGCGAATTTTGATATAAAAAGTTGCATGCCTATTTCTACTGAAGAGGGTAATGTTTCGACAAAAAATTAATTTTTTCCGCGCAAAACTGGCAAAGTTATAGCCAAAAATTCTTTTGCTCTGTGACCGTTCTCCGCGTTTTGCGTACTCTATCGGTCCCAAAGATCTTTGAATATCTCGGCCTCGCCTGCAAAGCGCGCGCTAAAATTTTCAGGAATTAATATGTGGCCTATGCCTGATGTGTGTGTAAAAAATCTGAGCGTTGCACTTGGAGTATTTGTAAAAAAATTTTCTCCGAATCTCAGAGATTTTTGGCTCAAAATTTGCCATAAAATCAAAAAATCCCATTTTTCTCATCTCAAAACCTTTTTCAGAACCCCGCCAACCCTCTGCACCATTACTCGCAAGGCGAGAAGACAATGATTCAGTGGACTGTATCCATCGCCAGTATGATTGCCACATTCCCTTTCAGTTATGCTTGCACCAAAATCGGAGCTCAATACGTATTTCTAGCGACGGGATTGCTTTCCGCTCTGAGTACGGCTATAATTCCTCCGGCGATTGAATGGGGATTCTATTGGCTGCTCGCCGCTCGAGTCATGCAGGCAAGTTTTGCGCAGAAATTCTTGTTCTGCACAGTGCGGAAACAATTTTTATCCATTTTGCACTGTGCGGAAGGAATTTCATGAATTTTTTGCACTGTGCAGGGGAATTTCCAAAGTTTTAGCACTGTGCGAAAAAAAGTTTTTATTTTTCTGCACTGTGCAACCGAAAATTGACAGTTTTTCTTTCTGCACAGTGCAATAATCAGTTTCTATATCTTTTCGCACGATGCAAAGAAAATGCTTTAGTGTTTGTAGAGTCCGAGAGTACTTACAGGAAGCCATGCACAGTGCAAAAATGCGACCGGAATTTCTCTTTTTTTTGACTGCACAGTGTTCTGCACAGTGCGGAATCAATTTTTATCCATTTTGCACTGTGCGGAAAGAATTTCATAGATTTTTTGCACTGTGCAGGGGAATTTCCAAAGTTTTCGCACTGTGCGAAAAAAAAGTTTTTATTTTTCTGCACTGTGCAACTGAAAATTGACAGTTTTTCCTTTTGCACAGTGCAATAATCAGTTTATATCTTTTTTTTGCACGGTGAAATGAAAAATGCTCTGTTATTTGCACGGTCCGAGAGTATTTACAAGAAGACATGCACAGTGCAAAAAAAATTTTCTGATTTTTGCACTGTGCGACCAGAATTTCTCTTTTTTTGACTGCACAGTGCGAAAATCGATTTTTTGAATTTTTCGCACTGAGCGATCCGATTTTTGACTGACTTTTGGAATAAAGCAATGTTCCAGGGTATTGCCTACGCCTGTGACTTTGCCGTGGTCGGTGTTATTTGCTCTCGATGGGCTTCGTTGCGGGAAAATGCCAAATTTTTGGCATTATTGACTTGTTTCGCTCCATTGTCGAATGCGTTGACCAACGTTGTCTCCGGTGTGGTGAGTTTGTTTTTTACAGCGATTTTCATCTGTTTATTGATCGTTCGTACTTTTATGGAGTGCAGTAAAAACAAAAACCCCGTTTTTTCTATTTTTCTATTTTTTTTGATTGCACAGTGCAGATATTTGTGCAGTTCCGCTTGCCATTTTTTGCACTGTGCAGTCCGCTTAATGCACTGTGCGGTCGCAAATTTCGAAACTGCATCGCTTTTTTGAGCGCACAGTGCACTTCAATCTGCCATCTTTTGCACTGTGCAGACCGCTTATTGCACTGTGCGGTCCAAAACGCATTGCTTTTTTGAGCGCACAGTGCAATTTAGTCTGACATTGTTTTGCACTGTGCAGACCGCTATTGCACTGTGCGGTCCAAACCATATCGTTTTTTTCGAGCGCACAGTGCAATTGAATTTCTTATCCCAAAGTATATTTTTTTTTGCAATTAGATCTGCGACTCCTCCTTGGGCTGGCCATGGGTTCATTACAGTCACGCGTTGCTGGGACTGTTCCTCTTCATTTTATGGGCCATATTTTATACGGACGATCCGCAAAACAACAAATTTGTGAGTAAAAAGGAATTGTCGATTATTCACATGGACAAGTCGGAGGCTCACCGAAATCGTACTGGCTATGTTCCTTATAAAGTAAGTTTTTTTAGATTGTTTGTAATTTAAAAATTTTTTTTTTAACATGGGAAGTACCCGAAGTGCGGCGGAGAGCAATTTGAGGAGTGCTTGCACAGTGCAGCCTCCGCAACACGTGCGGAAATTTGCACAGTGCGACATTTCTTTTTCTCCTTTGCACAGTGCAGACAACTTTTCTGAAAATGGAAAAAACTTCTTTTTCTGGCCTTGGTTTCGCAGCCTGCGCCCTGGGGTTTTCTTAACAGGATAAGCTAAGCCTAGACTAAGCCTAAACTAAGCTAACAGGGAAAGTGTATATACCATGACTAACAGCTGAGGACTTTGATCACTCAAGTCTGATCGACCGTTTCCATTGAGCCGGCCGGATAAACAATTCGATCGAAATATACAGTCAAATAAATGGTTTATTTACGAGTTTTGCAACTATTTTTGGGATAAATTTTGGGACCAAAGTATTACTTCAAAAATAAAAATATTAACAGGGAAGTACCACAAGTGGAACGCTCAGACTTTGATGAAACTTGGCACAAATTTAGTTTTATTTGTTCTAAGACATATGCGAGATTTCTAGCTCGCGGTTTGCAGAAATGATAGAGATTTTTAGATCAAAATTCGGAAAAAAGTTGCCACTTTTTTGCAAATTTTGTCATGAAAAGTTTCGTGCCTATTTCTAACGCAGAGGGTAATGTTTCCACAAAAAATTAATTCTTTTCGCGCAAAACTGGCAAAGTTATGGCAAAAAAGTGTTTTCCTCTCTGACCGCTCTCCCCGTTTTGCGTGCTCTCTCGTCAGAATGTTGAATATCTCGGCTGCGCCTGCAAAGCGCGAGCTAAAATTTTCAGGAATTGATATGTGGCCTATGTCTGACGTGTGTGCAAAATATAGAAAAAATCTGAGCGCCGCACTTGGAGTAGATTTTAAAAAATAAAAAAAATTTTTTTTTCAAAATCTCAAAAATCTTTTTCAGGAGATCTGCAAAGACAAGGTTGTGTGGGCTGTGTGGGTGAACGCGTTCGCCGATTTATTTTCGGGATTCTTCCTCTTCATTTATGCCCCGACTTATACGAAAAAGGTCCTTGGATTCTCCACAACTGAGACTGGCATTGTTGGTGCCTTAGGGTCGTTGTCGCACATTCCCGTGAAGTTGGTTTGTGGGTACTTTTCGGACACTTGCAAGTGCGTTTTTTCATTTTTTTATTTAAAAAATTAAAACGTCAAATTCAAAACGAATTTAGATGTCTTCCGGAGCGGCAAAAGATGTGGATTTTCAATTCGGTGGCGGTCTTGACGCCTGCGGCAATTTACATTTACCTTTGTTTCGCGCCGGCAAGTATGCCGTTGCTTACTGCCATCATGTTTGGAGGTGTTCATGCCGCCTTGGGCTTCAACTGTGGAGGATTTTACAAATGTGGATCGTTGGTTTCACGGTGAGTCATGAAGTTGCGTCTCAAATATTCGTCTCCGATTTACAGCCCATTTTTGTGATTTTTTTTTTGCTGCACAGTGCAATCTGTCAATGTTTGTTCGCTGCACAGTGCAATCTGTCAATTTTTGTTCGCTGCACAGTGCAATCTGTCAATTTTTGTTCGCTGCACAGTGCAATCTGTCAATTTTTGTTCGCTGCACAGTGCAATCTGTCAATTTTTGTTCGCTGCACAGTGCAATCTGTCAATTTTTGTTCGCTGCACAGTGCAATCTGTCAATTTTTGTTTTTTGCACCGTGCGAATCAAAAATTTCTCTGCAATTTTTTGTCGCACTGTGCAAAAAACACAATTTTCCCACCGCACTGTGCAATTTTTTTCGTTGCACAGTGCAGTTTTTGTTTTGGGTCGCTGCACAGTGCAGCAAACAATAATCTGCACCGTGCAACTTTGCAATTGCACTGTGCGGAATCTCCAGTGCATTCTCTTCCTTTTCTTCTTCGTTCGCACTGTGCGAAAAGTCTTTCGAAAAGTTTCAAAACAAATATTCCCTTAGGGCACGAAAACAATAGAAGCAACGTGATAAACGTTCTTACGTAAATTGCAACATCATTAGGCCCGGTTTCGGGTTGTTTCGCTAAATCGGATTTCGCGCATTTTCTGAGCGTAATTCGATTTAAAATGTTCTCCTGCAATCCCCTGAGGGCATGTACTCTGAGCACACAAAAGAAAAAGCCTTAAAGAGCTTAATTAGCGATTTTAAATAAGGGAAAACACTGTGAAAGTTGAGAAAAGATCAAAATCTTTATTTGTTTTCTATTGCACTGTGCAAAAGCACAGTGCAGAAGAAAAAACAAAGTGCACGGTGCGAAAAGAAAAAAAAGATTGAATGCACTGTGCGAAAGCAGCGATTTTTTGAACGGATGGCAAAAATCGCACAGTGCATGGGCAACAAACATTTTCGCACGGTGCAAAGTTGAGTTTTCCGCACTCTTCGGACAAAAAATAAGAAATTTCAGAGTGCAAAATATGTAAATCAAGTGTTGAACTCTAAAACCTTGTTTTAGCAATTAATTGAGGTGATAAGGATGTTAAATTTTTCAGACAATACGCTGAATTTGTGATTGCGTTCACCCAATTCATCAAATGCAGCGTCTTCTTCATTGCACCGGCATTGGTTGCCATTTTTGTGCAGGATGAGACAAATGCCACACAATGGCATGCCATTTTCTATTTGACTGCTGGGTTTTTGGTCGTGGTAAGCCGACATTGCCTTTATTCTATCTGCACTGTGCATTCAACAAAATTTGGAGGCTGCACGGTGCAAAAACTTGATTTGGTTTTTTGCACAGTGCAGGTTTCAAGAAAACGAAAAACGCACAGTGCAATTGACGTTTACGACGCACTGTGCGATCAAAATTTTTTTTGCACAGTGCGAATGCCGCAAGCTTTTTTTGCCCGTCGCACAGTGCAATCGAAGTTTTTGCTCTTTGCACAGTGCGATCGATTTTTTGGAAGAAACGCACAGTGCAATCAAAAAATATTATTTTGCACTGTGCAAAGACCGCGAAAAATGCCTTCTTTGGCCATTGCACAGTGCAATCAACTTTTTTGTTCTTTGCACAGTGCATTTTCTGAGTTTTGGGGAAGAAAACGCACAGTGCAAGTCTTTTGAAAATTTTCTGCACTGTGCAATGGAAAAATATTTATTTTGGTCGCCAATTCTTACAAAAGTAATTATTTCCAGGCTAACATCTTCTTTTGCATCGAAGCGACGGATAAACCAGCCCCATTTACCGCGATTACTGGTCCCAAAACCAAACAAGTTGAATGATTACGTGAATGTATATACAGTATTAGCCTTTTTCGATAGTATTTGTTCAAAATTTCTGATTATCCGGTGGAAATTCAATAAATTTCATTGTTCAGAATCTTTATTTATTTTTTCAAATTCTATTTGTCGCAAAATTCGCACTGTGCGAGAAGATGTCACTTCGATTGCACAGTGCAGAACGAAAAGATAGCGCACAGTGCGCAATTTTATTTCTTTTGCACAGTGCACACATTTTATGTTTTCCGCACGGTGCACACTTTCCTTCTTTGCACCGTGCGGCGTCTTTTTCCTTGCACAGTGCGGTTCAAAAATTTACTGCCATTGCACAGTGCGGTGCAAAAATTTGCTTCCATTGCACTGTGCGGTTCAAAATTTGCCTCCATTGCACTGTGCGGTGCAAAAACTTCTTTTTATTGCACGGTGCGGTTAAAAAATTTGCTTCCATTGCACTGTGCGGTCCAAAAACCTATGCTTTCCAAATTGAATAGCAAATTTAAAATTTATTTATGGCACTGACTCTACCTTTTTACAACATGTGTCCGAAGATGGGAATGAGATATTCAACGTGGAGAATAATATGTTTGAAGCAAGATGGGAGGCAAAAGAAGAGGAGAAACAACAACTAGACGAATGAAACGACGGTCTTTTCTTTTGGGCGGCGCTCTCAACTGATTCAGTTGACGATCTCGTCGATGGGCAGCAGGTCCAGGTAGTGGTTCACGATCGCCGCCCTTTTCCCGAATTGCAGCGGTCGGTAATTGTCCTTCTTGCCGAACTGAAGGGGTCGGAAGTCGCCACGTTTGCCGAACTGAAATTTATTCGGGTTAGGACTACGGTAACAGAGCGGATACGGTAATATTTTTGCGGGTTTTCAAATTGCACAGTGCGGTTTTGCCAATTGGACGTTTGCACTGTGCAGTTTCTCAACTTTTGCACCCTGCACTGTGCAGATTCTTTATTTTGGACACTTGCACAGTGCATGTCGCAACTGCACTGTGCAATTTTGTTTTTTACAGTGCAAGAAACGAAAAAGCACTTTTGCACCGTGCAACCAATTTTGTTCAAAAGTCCGCACAGTGCGTTTTTGAATTGCGACAAGTTTTCCCATCGCACTGTGCAATTTTGTTTTTTCGCACAGTGCAGAAGAAATTTGTCTTTTCGCACCGTGCAATTTGTCGGATTAGCAAAATGGGGCTTTTTGATGATAGCAAGAAGAAAAAAAAGCTGGTCGATGATTGAAACATAAATGATTTGAGATGTTTAGTCTCAAAAATTAATTTTAGAGGGGAAACGGACAGTTTAAAAAAAAAAGTTCGGATTACGGTAGAACAAAAAAAAAACTTTTTTATGAAATAAAGCTCAAAATAGACGAAATCTCACCTGAAGTGGTCGATAATCGCGATCAGTGCGACTGAACCGGTCGGCCTCCTCCTCGCTGGCGGCGCAAACCCAGCCCACCAGGGCCAGCATCAGCAAGATGTACAACTTCATTCTCAGGCTCGACGTGTGGCCCCGTTCCGCCGCTCCATTTATACCGCCCCAACCGCAACGGTGGGTGGGGGCGCAGCTGGGGCGGGTGTAAAGCGATGTGCCCTGAGGGGAATCTCGGCCCCACAAACTCTTCCTCAAAGACCAAAACTCCGGCGGAATTAATTGGGTTTCGGGTGGCGAAACGAGCGCGCAGATAAAAGTTTGGGCCCATTTGGGACTCGCGACGTCATTTGATGAGCTCCGGCCACAACTCCGCACTGATACGAAATCTTGTTTATTACGAATGTTGTCATCGGATAAACGGCTATACTTTCGCCAAAACAGACTAAAATAAGATCGTCGCGAGTCTTTTTAGCCCATCGCTCTTTAATTCGATGGCTTATCATCCATTTACGCAAAATCTCAGACTTGATTATATTACACTAGGTAAAAAGAGCCAAACATAAAATTGCATTTATTTTGCCTTCTCTTGATATTATTATCAACACAAAGGCTCGTTCTCTCATTTTTTCCATCAAAACGGGTCTAAATCAATATTTTTTACATTTTAGTAGGCAGATCACCTCAAAAACCTAGACTAATTTTTGTCTCAGATCGACTTACACATTCCTAAATAACCCTTTTTCGCTTTGTTCATCTCTACATCCCTTAAAGATTAACTATACTTCATTACATTACACTTCCAAGACAAAATTTTTCAGCATTTATTCACAAAAGTCAGTTTCACACTTGACGGTGCTAGTAGCGATTCCCTCCTTCACCGCTGTAGCGCATTATGTAATCACGGACCTTGGAAGCAAACAAATCCTGAAAATTAATTGAATTCAACCGCGACAAAACGTGCAAACTTTGGGCCTCATTAAAGGGGTTGGAAGTGTTCCCGGGTTAGCGGAAATGATGTTAGAAACAATGAGGAAGTTCCTTACTTTGTTGTTATTGTACATGTCCGCCGCACTTAGGTTGAGGGCATCGTCAAAGTCCATTAGGTCACCGAAAAGACTCTCCAATCCAAGAATAACATCCTTCACACCTCGAGTCGGCATCCAACCTGGAAATTACGATTAGAAGGAAGAATATTATCTGTTGCAACTAATAAAAGCTTTTTTGAAAAGATTTATAGGCATTTTCATCAAGAAAAAACATTATCTTACCCATCCCATCCAAAGAACTGGGTCGAAGCAAACTTAGACAAACTGCACCATCCTCGTTGATGTTGGGATGCCAAACCCGTGTTAAACACTTGACTACTGGTGGCTGCAATGTCATTAGTTAGTTTTAAGTAAAATCAGAGTGAAAATTTATTTGATTCTCTCAAAGACATTAACTAAAGTAATATAACAAAAACCACCACTTCCCCTCGCCTGAATGTGCACCTAAACTTCAAGAAAAGTATGAAGACTCACCACATTGTTGTATTCCGGCGGCACATCGATGGAAAATTGAAAAACTCCTCCGCGATAAAAGCCGGTCGTCGGTTTCACCGTCAACAACATCTGATGCAGCTGTTTGGAAGTGGATGGGAACGACAATTTGCATGCCGGTGCATTCTTCAGATGCTCCTCGATCTCACGCATCTCCTGCGACAAGAGCTTGTCGCGGACGGCGATTCGGGTACCCAAGTAGGCGCGATTCTCGTCGATTCCCTTGATTCGCTTTTGTAGATTCAACATGTTGAAAGATCTTCGACGAGATTCACCGGTGACAACGAAACTGGTACAGCTAGATGATGAAAAAATATATGAGAACACCGAATCGATAGACAGAAAAACGCTTGCATGTGAGTACTTCTAAAATTTTTATAAAAATAAAAGGTCGGGTCCTGCTACGAAAAATTTTGTCTGGCATTCTGTTGCATTGAAATTATTTTTGAGGGAACTCCAAGAATAAGTTTCTGTGGTCCAAATTACATCATTTACGCGTGGAATTCTATTATTTTGAGCTAGAACAGCCTTTGTATTTTAGTTTTCTTCGCGATTAGCATCTAGTGGAATATCGTTGATAAAATTTGTTGTTTAGAGATGAAGCCGCTCTCTTTGCAAGGACACACTCGTCCTTTGACTCGTGTTCGGATCAACAATGATGGAGACTTGCTTTTCACCGCGTCGAAGGATCATTCGCCAGCTGTGTGGTTCTTGGAGAATGGAGAAAGAATTGGAACTTATGATGGACATACTGGTGTAATCTGGGATATTGATGTTTCCTGGGATACTAGGCATCTTGTTTCGTCTTCTGGTGACCCTTCAGTTCGAGTAAGTTCTTGAAAATTTAGTTTTGTTTCGGGTTTTAGGTAAACATCATGTACAACATAAAGAAATGGCAATTTTGGGAAACCCCCTTTCTCAAGGGCTATATTTTTAGGTATGGGACGTCGAGACGGGGAAACAGCTGAATTATATCAAGGTTCCCACGGTCGGTCGTTCCGTTTCGCTCTCCTACAGCGGAAATCAATTGGCCTTCACCACCATCAAAGTTGCGTTGAATCCCCCGTCGCTTTGCATTGCTGACATCCGAGATCCTAGTCACATGGCCGGCGACAACATCGATATTCAGTTGGATAGCGCTGGAGCCAATTGTTGCGCGTTTTCCCACATGGACGATACTGTTGTTATTGGTACCACCGGCGGATTTCTTCAGCAATTCGATCTGAGAAACCCAAGCGATGCCATCAACTTTTCGGATGCTCATTCCAACACGATAAATGATCTGCAAGTGTCGAGAGACGAGGGATTATTGGTGTCTTCGTCGAATGATAGAACCGCCAAATTGCATGATGCTAGAGATCTCAGTTTGTTGAAGACTTATAAGTAAGTTGATTGAATTTTAGTTTCAAAAGAAACCTAATGATGCTCTGTATGCTCACTAGTGTTAAAATTTTTGTTTGTTTCCTTGGAAATCTATTAATTTTGGCAAAACCCCTCGCTGTTTGTATGTACGGTGCAATCTTTACAATTTTTTTGCGATTATGATGGCCTGTTGGTAATTTTGAGCTCGGAAATTTTGAAAATGGTCCTTAATCGTCCCATTGAAGACATTAAAAATTTAATTTCATACTTGTATGGTCATTTTGACCTACTTTTTGCATTTTTTGGATTTTTTTGCACTGTGCGGATTATCATTTTTTGCACTGTGCGATTTTTGCTCGCAATTTATGTCAAGAGATTGTGAGATTATTGCTTTGATTTCAGGAGTGGCCGACCAGTCAACTCCTCCGCCATCTCCCCAACCCACCCATATATTGCCGTCGGAGGTGGAGAAGAAGCCATGACTGTAACACAGACCGCCACCTCGGCCGGTCAATTCGAAACCAAACTCTTCCACGCCATCTATGAGAACGAATTCGCCTATTTCAAGGGACATTTCGGTCCCGTCAACACCTTGGCCTATGCTCCGAACGGAAAAGTGATCGTCACCGGATCCGAAGATGGTTATGTTCGAATCCAGGAGCTCGACAAGGAATACTTTGACTACGATCCCGATTATTAAACTTTGTTTTTGTTGTTGGCATAAAGTAATTTTAATTTTGAAACGGTTTTTAGAGATTTCGGATATTATCCATGAGAAAATTTGTCATTTTTTTAGGATTAAGTGGGTAGAATTCATGTAAAAGTTTTACAATAGACGACGCAAAAAGCTAATTGTGATTTAATTACTATATTACATCCATGACTTCCAAAATAATACTAAAAACAATATTTGTCATGTATAATATAATTTTATCAAATTTATTACAAAATTATGCAAACTACTTCCTAAAACTTGATCAACGAGCAATATGGGAGCCCGGGAAAGTTGTTGCAACCCGCATTCAGCACCGAGAACAGCATCAGAGCCAAAATTACGCCCAAAACCAGCAATCTTCCGTAGCCGATTCGGCCGCGACGGGCACTGTAAAACCCGCTGGCAGTGATGAATACGGTGAACGCAGAACCCAACGTGTCCTTAGTCAGAGTGTTGAGGGTTGTGGAGTCGGGGCTGTACGAGCTTTGACGATATTTTATGGAGGTGAAGGTGTAGAACAAGGTGATTATGGTGCCGATGGAGATGCAAAACATGACCAGGAAGCGCCATTTGTGTTGGGAGGGACGACTGATCACAAGGAGAACGCCGGAAGTCAGAGGAAGTAGTCCTCCGAGCAGCCAGTATTGGTCGGTCTGAAATGTCCAGAAAATACGTCATCGGGAGGGGGGGGAGATCGAAAAATCAGTAAAGAACTAGTCTAAAACTATCAAAAAACTTTGGTTAGCTGCTTCTGAAAGTTCTAATTTGAATGGATTAAAGGATTTTTAGAGGAACATTCAAATTAAATATGTCATAATGACTGATTTTTCGGAAATTTTAAAACACAGAGGGATAAATTACTGTAAAACTACAAAAAATTTGGTTGCTGCATCACAACAATGCAATTTTAATCGTCCGAATTTTTTTAGGAAAACCTTTAAATTTAATATGTAATCATGACGGATTTTCCGGAAATTAAAAAAAAGCGTTTGCAACTGACATGAAACAAAAGTGCTCAACATAGTGACTGAAAAAATTTGCAGACCACACAGTTTTCAATTCGTCAAAAAATCCGTCATGATGACATAATTTTTAAATTTGTTTCCAAATTTCAACTTACAAAGTACAGAAAAGCCGAATATCCGATGAGAAGGGCACCCGACGCGAGCGTTTGCATTTCCGATCACAACAAAAAAAAGAGTGAAGAAGACCCTCTTTTACCACAAAAGTCTTCTCGAAAGCGGCGATCGGTGGAGAAAAAGAGAGGAAAGAAGGACATTACACATGCGTTGGCAACCACAATTTTAGTTTATAATTGATTACGGGTGGAGTTGCGCAGCTCTAAACTTTGAAAAATGTAGATTGGGTGTGATGACGTCATCCTGCGTTGTGATGTTGTTTGTGATCGGACAAATTTTGCGGAAAATGGGATTTTTTGACCGAAATTTATTTGATGTACCACAAGTGCGACGATCAGATTTTAAAAAAATTTTGCCCACACGTCGGGCATAGGCCACATATCAAGTCCTGAAAATTTTAGCTCGCGCTTTGCTGGCGCAGCCGAGATATTCAACGATCTAACGAGAGAGTACGCGAAACGGGGAGAGCGGTCAGAGAAAAACACTTTCTGGCCATAACTTTGCCAGTTTTGCATGGAAAAAATTGATTTTCTGTAGAAACATTACCCTTCACGGTAGAAATGGGCATGCAACTTTTCATGCCGAAATTCGCAAAAAAATTTCAAATTTTCGCCAACTTTCGATCTAAAAATCTCGACCGTTTCAAAGCGCGAGCTAAGAGTCTCGCATATATTTTTTAAAAAAATAATACTAAATTTGTGCCAAGTTCCTACAAAATATGAGCGTCGCACTTGAGGTACTTCCCTTGTTGGAATAAAAAAATGATATTTTCCCGAATAAAATCCAAGTTTTTCAGATGTCATCTCGACGATTTTGTCTTACAAAAACAAAAACTGTTGTGGAAGCGGACGAAATTACATTAATGTTTTTTGATACCCTAATGTCTTTAATGAACAGTCAAGTGGACGACGGCTCCGATTATTTTGAATGTAAGGAACCTTTTGTTAGATCGTATTTTACAATAAATTTTTTTTTGATTAAAATTGAAGTTCTAAAAAAACGAAAAATCAAAAATATGTAAACTGCATGTTTTACCCCATTTTCAATCAAGCTTTGCATATTTTACCCTATTTTCAATCAAAAACTCTACGATTTAGATGAGGACGACGAGGGCGAATGGATTTCGGTTCGGACCGATGAAGAGCTGCAAACAATGTTATTTTCCTTCGATCCCAGCGACATTATCCCCATCAAACTTTGTAAGAGCACTCTTGAAGACTTCTACTAATCGAATGGAAGCTTTCTAGGTTCCAGTAAGACCCCCAAAAACAGTATTGGTCCGACTTTGCACGACTTGATACCCGGCGAAATCCATCGAATGGAGACGTTGGGTTCGGGACAATTTGGAACGGTTTATCGGTAAAAAATTTCTAAAAATCGTTTTTAATACTCTCTATACACCTTCAGCTGCATTTCAGACTCAGATTACAAAGAAAATTTTTATTGCCTTAGGCAAAAATGACCAAAAAATCCAAAAAATTCGACTTTTTCTGACTTTTTTCAGTGTAATCGACGAAATGGATCGAGAATACGCTGTAAAAGCGATTTGTGAGACTGGCGATGAACGGACAGACTGGGGATTACTCAATGAGGTCGAAATTCTCAAAGTAAGAGTGCAAATTACCGTATGAAATTGAAAAAACATCGAAAAAATGTGGAAAATGGGGAAATTATAAATTTATGATGAGGAATCGAGATTTCGTTGGTTGAATGTGATAAGAAATTGAAGGTTTTGACGGTATAGTAAATTTAGAGTAGGAAATATCAAACTGAGAGGAAGGATTACAGTATGAAATTAGGAAAAATTGAAAAATTTGGTAAAAAATAGGGAAAAATTGAAATTTTTGATGAGAAATAAGCGTTTTCTTTCAGGAACAGATCTAAAATTACTTTGTATGGCACTACTCATAATCCTCAGTCGACTTGACATTAAAAACTTACAATTTCACATTTATTTTTCAGCGATGTGAAAGCCCTTATATAGTCACATTTCATGGTGTAAGTCGTGAAGAGGGCGAGTGGCTGATCCGTCTCGAGCTCATGGACGGCCTTTCTCTTGACCTGTACGGCCAAATCCCGGCTATTGTAATGGCGCCGGTGACCGCATCCGTCATCGCCGGCCTCGATTACTTGTGGAATATGAAAGTGATGCACAGAGGTCGGAAAAGCGTTTCATTTTGAGTAAAAAATATCTTAGATGTAAAACCGAGTAATTTCCTGGTCAACAGCAAAGGCGAGGTGAAATTGTCGGACTTTGGCGTGTCGCGACAAATGATCTTGTCGGCGGTTTATTCTGTTGTTGGGACCAACAAATATCTGGCGCCGGAACGGATCGCGTGTGAGCGATATCGGTGAGTGAGACAGTTCTTTGATACATCTCTTGACATTTAACTCCAGTTGTTATTACCAAGATTCGCGAAATTGCATCGTACGTATAAAATGTCGCCGCAGTTTGCACGAGGGCTAGGGCGCAGGTCGCCGAAATTATATTGTTGTAGTTTCGACGTTTTCGTTGCAGGGAATGCTCGGATGTGTGGAGTTTGGGAATATCGTTGGCAGAAATGGCCTCTGGCCACTTTCCTTTTGATCAAACCACCTGGACGCAAGTGATTCGCAACGAAATTCAGCCGAAATTGGGATTGGAAGGCATTTCTGAAGGTTTAAATGATCTTGTCTCGAAATGGTAGATCTCTCCTTTTTTCCAAACCTCTGTTTAGTCTAATTTACAACCCAAACCAGCGAATTCAAGCCTTTGATTTGGTGAAACATCAATATTTTGTTGATAATTCGCCTCCGAACCGAGGAATCATAGCCAATTTCGTGAAGGATAATATAAATTCAGTTCATCAACGGCTGCATTCTTGAATTTATCGTGTGTACTGTTCTTGTTCGTGATTTTGCGTGGTTTTAGAGCCGTTTAGTGCTTGAATAAACAAAGATCTTGACTGTTTTAGGTAAAATGAGGAATTTACATTTGTATAAAGTGATAGAAACGTCGTCAAATGAAGTGAAAGAGCAAACCAAGGGTAAGAATTTGTGTTGAACACTTAGTTTTCTTTGTTTAGAAGCTTCGCACTTCAGTGCGGACACCAGAACGGGACATATATTCTTTATCACACAACAGAAGTTGATCGGTGTGCAAAATGGTCAAATTGTAAGTAAAAATCTTCTGCGAACTTTGTTTATTTAGTCTGCTTTCGAAGCTAATAAGTCTCTCTAACTGACACTGGTCTGATTTTCACTGAAAGCTTTTGATTTTGTTGAATTTTGACTTAATCTTCATCTTGATCCATGTGCAATATAAATTAGTGTTTTATACTGGCTTTTCAGACGTCTGACTATGAATTTGACTCTTCAATTGAACATGACAGTCCTGTAGTGTGTTTTGATTATCTTTCCGACACGGATGAGCTCTTTTGGATCTATCAAAATGGGCATTGTTTCAGGATCAATGTCGAGGAATGGAAAGTAAGTTATTTTGATGATTTTTATTCCTTTTTTAGGCGGTTGAAGATACGGGGGTGATGTTTGAGCCAGTATGGGGCGCTGCGTGGTCTCCTGGTTATCAGAATCTTGTTGTTGTTACCGAAAATACAGTTTTATTGTTATCAAGAGAGTTGGATATGGTCTCCGAAGCTGAAGTCCGCCCGAATTATGCAGGCAAAGGTAAGAAATTTGAGCGAATAATTGTTTTTCGTCTTTAGAAGAGCTGCAGACTATTGGATGGGGATCAAAAGAGACGCAGTTTCAAGGTTCGGCCGGGAAATCAGCTAGAGAAGTGGCAGATAGAGATCGACAGTTAACTCAAATCCTTCCTTATGATCAAGAAGAATTCAAAACATTGGTTAGATGGCGAGCTGATGCGCAGATAATCGCAATTTCGAGCGTGGAACAAGTTGAAAATGGAAATTTAGCTAGAAGAATTCGAATTTGGGATGGTGAACTTAATTTCTTGGCGTTATGTGATCCGTTAAGTGGAGTGGAGCCGACTCTGGAAGTACTGTAAGTTTTTGAAAGGTTTCTGAATTGATTTTAAGACATTCTGTTCGATTTTTATACAATTTTTGTCATGGATAATGTAAATTTTTGTCGAAAGTCGAGAGAAATGTGGAGTAGAAGAAAATTTGATGTCTGAAATTGATTTAAGTCGTGTTTTAGACCATCACGAAACCTCTTTGTTACATCCAGAACCAATATTGATAATCAAGTTCGATCTCTTTGGTTCTACGAACAAAATGGCCAATACCGTCGACATTTTGAGGTCCCGAACTCGAATAAAATGAATCTAAAAACTATTCAAACAAATTGCGATGGAACAATATTGGCATTGGTATTCGAAGAAGAAATTAATCGAAGTGAAAGTAAGTATTTGAATTCAACTTTTTTTCATGTTTAGTACAATTCTGGACGATGAGCAATGCCCAATGGACACAAAAGTTGGCTTACCGCTTCGAGAATTCGATTGTTTGTACGAATTTTTCGCAAGAATTCGCATCCAACTTCCAATTTATGACTTCAGAAGGCGTGACGGTATCATTTGATATGGGATTTGTCTACAATTCGGAGAATGGAAGAGTTGTCAGCGTTGGTGGAGGTAAATTTAATGTTTTCATTACGATTGTGAATTATTTTTGTTCGATTTGAAACGAGAAATTGAATTGTGCACTGTGCGGTAAGAATCTGATTCCCGCACAGTGCACTTTTCGAAATTTTGCACCGTGCGAAGGTTGCCGCGACAAAAAATAGCTGATATTTGATTTTGAAGAAGTGGTTATATTTTCTAAGTTTAAATGTGTCATTATGACGAATTTTTTTTGGGAAGAATTGAAAAAAAATCCTTTAAAAACTTGTAAAATACTTGCTGTTGTTGTTACTCTTCTTTTTAGACATTTTACGGCTGACAGACCTGAACAAAGCCCCCATTCCACCGCCAATGTCTCATTATCAACACCGACTGGAGTCCCCAGTGTCCAGCATTTCCTTGGATGAGCATGGAAAAATATCGATTCTGGATGCTGATTGGAACTTGAAATTGTGTAAGGCGTGGTTTTGGAGTGTAAAACACAATTTTTCGAGGCGATTTTTTTCTTAATTTTTTATTTTTTATATATAAAACATACCTTTTTATAATAATGTTTTCAGTTGAATGGAAAGACAAAGAAGTTATTACAGCTGGAGAGGTCAAAATCTCGGACCATAATTTTGTATACAATGTTAAAGTTGTGGATCCCAAGAAAATTTCTTTTGTTTCTTTGAACAGTGGGGAATATAAAGTTGAAATTGTCGACTTGGACACGAAACAGACAAGGTAAGCGATATTTGTGAAATTTTAAAGAAAAAATTGCAGAAAGTAGCGATTTGATAGCAATTTCCACAAAATCTGTCATGATGACATGTTTATTTCACAGAATTTTGAATTTCATGGGGTGGACATAGTCTATGTGTCTAATTTTTGTCGTATGGTTACCTCTACAACTTTCGGTTTTTTTGGATCTTTGTTGTCCGGATGACGGATTTTATAGAATATTTTGATTTTGGCAGTTTCGGCCGGAATTATGATTTTTTGTTTAAAATACGATTGTGTAATAGTGGTCTGGACTGTATAGGATTAATTGTGTGACTTTTAGAGCTTTGGCCACGTTCTCGGAGCCAATTTTGTATCAGCATGTTGATGGTGAAGATGTATATGTGATAACGGAGAAAGGACGGTGTTTCGTGAAGAAAGCGGAAGAACAGAGTCCGAAGATCTTGTTCGAAACGAATCTCGCGGACTTTTTCAATTGGACCTACATTGGGAATGGGGTAAAAATTTTGGACCTAGTACAATAAAAAAATGTCGAAATTTTGAGTTTTCATAACAGAAAAGGACATACTATTGACGTATATTCTTTCAGAAACTCTTAGGACTCTCACCTAACTTCAATCTCTACATAAATGATCAATCTCTGGTCCAAAATTGCTCGAGTTTCTCTTTGAATGGGAATTTGTGCTTATTTACGACTTTTGAACACAAATTGCATGTCCTGGATGTGTATAGTGAAAAGAAAAAGCCGGATGAAGGTGGGTAGTGGATTTGGGAAGGGGTTTTGGGCGTTAAATGACGTTTTTTTGGAGATTTATATTGTTTTAGGTAATATTTGGACTAAAATTATGTTTTATTGGGCAGATGTTATTGTGAGTGATATTTCTATAAGATTTATGATAAATTTAAAGTCTTGTTTGTAGATTTGGGATATGAATTTACATTAATTTGGCCCTTTATTATCTAAAATAATATATTTTTCTCTAATTTTCCCAACTTTTAGGTCGAAAAGTTGAGCGTGGAGCCGCCGTCGTGGGCCATGAAGGTTCCAACGGCACAAAATGTTGGCTACAAATGCCCAGAGGCAACTTGGAAGGCATCCATCCGAGGTTTTTAACCTTGACCACATTGAAGAATCTTTTGGATGACAAAACGTACCTAGAAGCCGCGATTCAAATGAGAAAACACAGAATCAATATGAATTTGCTAATTGATCATGATCAGCAAGCATTTTTCGAAAATTCGAAACAATTTTTGGACCAGTTTTCACCCGATATTGAGTTACACATGGACATTTTACAACTCGTTATTTTGGGATTAGAAGAGGAGAACTGCACGAATACGGTGTTTAGGTAAGTTGAATGGGTGCTGAACGACATTTTTAGGCAGAAATTTTAGTTGATATCGATTTTTTTTTATTTTTAGGGAGCACTATGAAGAGCGACCAAAATGCCCCGGGAAAGTCGAAAAAGTGGCTACAGAGTTGGAAAAAGTGATTAGAAAGAAGTTGGATTCAACAGAGAAGAGTGATATGTTGTACTTGACATTATTGTCTTGTTTGGTCCGAAAAACAACTAAAAACTCGGCGACGGCGGCTCTATTAGATCTAAAAGAGAGGAGTAGTACAGGTAAACGTTTAATTTTTGGGGGTTTTTTTTGTTTTGCAGTGTTTTTTTTTGGATTTTTGTTTTGCACAGTGCGAAATTTTAGTTTTGCACAGTGCATTTTTTGTATTTATTGTGTTTTTTTGCTTTTTTTTGGCCTAAAAAGCCCATTTTCAGTCTCCTCAGCCGAAGAAAGGACCCGTCTATTATCATCGAGTCTCCGCCATCTCAGCTACATTGTTGACCCCAACCAACTCTTCGAAGCGGCCCTCAGAACGTTCGACCTCAATATCTTGTCGATGATTGCGGATAAACTCCAAAAGGACCCCAAAGAATACATCCCATTGATCAACAGATTAAAAGGACTCGAGCCCGAAAATTATCGACGATTCCATGTGTGTTTGCTGCTTGAAGATTGGTCGCAGGCCTTGGATTACATCAGCAAGGTGCCAGAGAGGTTCGAGGAATGTTGCGAACACATCAAACAGTATGGTCTTTATGCTAAAGCCATTAGATTGTTTAAGGGATCAGAGAAGTATAAGGTAAGATAAAAAGTGATAATTCATGGGGAAGATTAGTGTTTTAAACTGTGAAGGGGGCTTTTGGAAAGAATATAGATTAATCTTGGCTGATGTAGGGCTGTTATATTGATTTTAGAACAAAAATGGTCATTACGACCATTTTCTTGGAATTTATTCAGGTAGGCATTGGATAATATAAAGTTGGTGAATAATGGGGAAGATGGATGTGGTAGTGAATAAAATTGGGCTTTTCGGAGAGCATAAAGCTTCTTCTTTGAGACTATACCATTGTCATGGCAATTTTTTTCCAAACTGAGTCACTATGACGTCTTTTTTGGAATGTTGTTAGATAGGAGATAAAGTTGACGAATGATTGGGAAGATGGATCTTATTGTGAATAAAATTGGGATTTTTGGAATGCTTTGAGATATTTTTTTATTAAAAAAAGAGCCATTGTGACGGGGTTTTTGGCAGCGTGAGTCTTTGGTCGGAGAGTTAAAATCTAAGGTCAAAAAATTATGAAATTATCCAAAATAAGGAAAATATTACTTTTTTGGGAAGTTTATGGGGAAAATGAAGTTATGGACTCTGATGTTTTTTTGAATTTTGTAATTTTCAGGAGATTTGCGCCCTCTCTGCCGACTTTTACTACAGGAAAGCAAAGTTTTCCGACGCCGCATTTCTGTACAGGAAATCGGAACAGTTCGAGAAGGCCTTGCAGGCATTTGAAAGCGCCCAAAACGTCGAGGATTACTGTAGTTTGTATGAAGAAATTGGGACAGTGATACCTAAAACAAGGTTCGAATTGGGCTTGAAGAAGATGGCAGTTCAGCTGGAGCAAAAAGGAAGAACTGAGGAAGCGGCCCAAGCCCTGATTCGATTGGAAAAAGAAAAATCGACGGCCGAAAAGTTTGAAAATTCCGAAAAAATTTTGCAACTTTTGGCCGCGGCCGGAAAATGGCGTAAAATTGTGGAATTGGGAAGAAGAATACCGGAGAGCATCAAGCTATCGATTTTTACATTGAAAGTTGAACAACTGATAACTTTGTTTTCGAATCAAAAAAATCAGATCCAAGAGTATCAGGAGCGGCTGCTGGAGCTCCGCGAATTGAAACAAAAGCACCTAAATGCGTGGATTGAGGCCCAGGGCGATGATGGGTTCGATTGCGCGCAATCCGAGACCACCAGCATCGCATCAAGCATGATGTCGCAAGCTTCGAGAATGTCCTCGGCATCAAGTAGAAGAAGGAAAAATGTAGGTGAAAAAGGGAATATAAATGGGGAGACTAGAGTGTTTCTGGTGCATCAAGGCGTATTAGGAGTGGTTAGAGCGTTGAGAGGTTTGAGTTTTGATTTGGGAAAATGTTACGACCGTATTTTGAGATTTTTTGAGTGTTTGGGGATTTTTTGATATTGACTTGAATTTTTTGAGGAAAGCAATGTATGTTTGGATGTTTTATGATGTGCTGGGGCAAGGTAGAGTAGTAAGGGTCTGGGTTTATAATTTAGCCCATTTTTGATGATTAATTTTGAGATTTTTTACGATTTTTTTCTATTTTTTGAGTTTGATTGAAAATGATCTTATATCTTGATGAAATGGATGTGGATTAGGCTAGAGAGAGATACTGGACGATTCTAGACTTTTTTTATATTGTTTTGATGCCTAATTTTACATTTCGCACCTTATTTTAGGTATTGATTTCCTCAAAAAGTTTAATGTTTTATTTTCAGGTCGACAAAAAGAAATCTGTGATCAAAAAAGGAAGTCAATACGAAGATGCCGCTATTCTGCTTGCCCTAAAGTCACTTTATCAGAATGTGGATAGTAATCAAGGTAAATTTATAAAAAAATGAAAGTTTTGAGTTGTGGGTTGATTTTTTATAAAACGGTAAAATGATTTTCTCTTCAGAAGAAGTATCCGAACTGCTGAGAGCTTTAGTCGACGTGGATTTACTGGACGAGGCTTCGAATTTGCAGGAAACCTTTGAAATTTTGATTAATTTGTGCAATTCGAAGAAGAATAGTATATGGCCGGAATATTTGAAGGCCAAAGACCTGCCTGGACCAATCTTTGAGACGGTAACAACATTTGCTATTTTTTGTTTTGTCAAAAAACGATACTTTTTGGTGTTTTTTGACATATTTTTCATCTAGTACAATATAATATTTTTTTATTTGAAAATTTTCAGTTCCGGTGCGAAGACGGAATTGTCCGCCTCCCCGAAGCCAACTCGATGCCACCGAGATTCCAACTCACCGAGGAATTGATGCCCCCTAAAATACGAACCAATATTTCGTGGAAATTGGAAATGTTACAGTGAAATTGTTACTTATTTTTGTTGATTTTTCGAATTTTTTGTTGATTTTTGCAAAGTAAAGCCGGTTATATTGTTTGAGAAAGGACTTGAAACAATTTTTACTTGGTTTAAGACCATGAAATATCACTTTGTACCTTACTTTAGGTAATTTTTGGGTGCTCACCACGTATTTTACATATTATGGAAGCTGTTAAAGTTCTTGTTATGTCGGTTTAGGCTTTATTGATGTTTTTCACTTTATTTTAGGAAAAGTTTTGCGTTTTTTGTCGTCTAACGCGTATCTTTTGCTGTGTGATGGGTTCGCAATGATGTAATACGTATTTTAGAATCGATCCGAACATGCCAGACCATCCCCGCAGCGCCCTTTTATCACTTTTGTGCCTGAGTGGAGTGGCTATTGTCAGCCAGCTTTCCAAAGGCTTCTTGGCCGAGTCCCAGCAAGGAACGTTGATTGGCGGAGGTATGTTTTTATGGCTTATAGATAATCTTGGGAATTAGCTTTGTTTGATTTGACCGATTTTTGCTTCGATTTTTTGGGAAAAGTTAAAATTTTTCTTTCTGCACTGTGCAGAAAGAAAAGGGTCGAATTTCACAGTGTCCTCAGGAAATATTTGGGTCATCTATAGATAGTAAGATAGAATGGGTCCTAAAATACGAGTATCAAACTTGGATTTGTGGAGATTGTCGATTTTTGGCGATTTTTTGGGAGAAATGGAATTGCACTGTGCGATAAAAATGATCTTGATTTTGCACGGTGCAGGTTGAATTATTATTGTGGGATTTTAGATGAAACGAACTGTCAGGTTGTAAAATACGTGTAGTCTTTCGTTTTCAGAGAAATTTTGATATTTTTGTTGATTTTTGGAAATATTTTGTTTCTGCACTGTGCAATAAATTAAAGTTTTTAATTTTAGTGGTAAAATTAAAGGAAAATTGCGGAATCCCACTGAATTATGAAAAATTATGATCCCAAAATACGATATAAAGTTACTTTTTCTAGGAATTGGCGCACTTTTCTACCTGTTCACCCTCAGTTTCATCTCCAACACCAAGCTGACTTTGCAAGGAGATCACAGCGCCTCAGGCCTTTTGGATGTCATCATGGCTCTGATCGCCGCGGCAGCTATTGCTGCGACCATCCATCGCGTCTCGGTCACGGTTTCAATTCTTTTTTCCGTCATTTTGACCGTTTTCTTGACCAGTCTCAGCCAAAATTATTATCACACCGGTGTCGCCGCACCCTTGATTCAGAAGAAAAAGAAGTAAAATCCATTTTATTTCATAGCGAACTACTTTTTTTAGCTTATTAATATCTAAAACTGTGATTTTTAATAAACCTTTTTAGTAAAATTTTCAAATTTTTGCCTTAATTATGCTAATTTATTGAATTATTTAATAAAGTTTGTTGTTTAAAATATGCTATCAGCCCTGAACTACTGGTTAACAGCCAAAAATTATTTGAATTTAAGGAAAGTTTTCGATTTTTATCAAAATTTTCTCGATTTTAGCCATGGATAATATAAGATTTTTTTGGATATGTGGAATATTAATGGTCCCAGCTGTGAATCCAACCCTACAGTACTCGATCATTAGCGACAATTACTTTGTGGAAGCGCAAAACAGCGGGGATGTGGACTTGTTGAGCACGTAAGCAAGGGTAATATAAATTGCTTCGATAAAATGAAAATTTTTGGAAATATTTTGACGAAAGTCAGTTGAATTGAAGAGTAGAGATTCTAAAGGCGTTTCCGAGTTTTTAGAAACGGTTTGCAAAAAAGTTTTGATTTTTTGGTCGAAAATTTTAAAGAACTCAAAAAAAATTTTGAGATTTTTATAACGGAACAATTACATGATGTTTAGAGTGAGATGTATAAGGCTTTTACCAAAAATTATTGATTTTCAAGCGGAACTCTGCGAGATAGAGGAAAAAACGGGTTTTCTTTGACCGTCTCTTCATTTTCTGTTGTCTCTAAAGATCTCTGAAAATCTCGGCTCCCTTTGCAAAGTGATGGCTAAATTTTTTAACGGTTTATTTGTGGTCTGTTTAGAAGATTTATGCGAAATTTGAGAAAAATCGGGCGGTTCCTTTTTGAGAAACTAACAGTTGAGTCTAAAGTAATATAAATTAATATAATTCGAAGTTCAGATGCGCCGGAACCTATTGCATGGACCATGCGGGCTGCCAGAACTGCGATTTCCCGGCGGACTGCAAGTACGGCGAGGAGGTGCAAATCAATTGCACCGCCAACTCGATCTGTCTCTCTCCAGTGAGCGCCAAGGTCAAAGCCAAGTGCCGATTCTGCTGGCAGATCGAAGAAGCGGAACAGCAATGCGAAGAAACCAAAAATTGCATGTCTTGGGACACAAGGCCAGTGAGGACCACTTGCAGAGCACATCCGACCGTTTATTGCATGGGAAGAAGGGTCTTCTTCAAGAATGTGAGGTAAGGAATATTGCAGTAGGTATCAAGTAGGAAAAATTAAAATTTTGGAACGAAGAGAAGATTTTGTTTAGTGAAATGAGTTGATAAAGGAATAGTGTGGCGGGTTGAGGGATTTGAGAAAGTTTCGGCAGCTAAAATGGGCAAAATTTATATTGTAGTAGGTATCAAATCCAGGAAAAATTGAATTTTTGGTGAAGAAAGGGGATTTTGGTTTCGGGAACAACGAATAGAGACAGATTAAGGGGGCTACAAGCATTTTTAGAGATCTTGACAGTAAAATTTTACAAAATTTATATTGTCGTAGGCATCAAGTGGTCAAAAACTAAATTTTTTAAAAAGGAAAGTGATATTAGTTACGGAAATGGAGTGAGATGGGTATTTAAAGTGATTCAAGGATTTTTAGTGTGGATTTGAGGGGAAATTTGACTAAAAGTATATTGTAGTAGATATCAAAATAGAAAAAATGTAAATTTTGTTAAGGAGAAGGTCTATTGATGGATAAAATGAGTTTACAAAAGCGTGATGTAGTCTAAACAAGCATTTAGAGACATTTTCAACCACGGATCAAAGTGTAGTAATTGTATATTGCAGTAACTATCAATATGCTGCTTTTCAGATGCCGCTGGTCGAATGGCTACAGTTGGTCGAAAACCCTCTTTCTATCGGTGACTTTGGGCGGTTTCGGCGCCGATCGTTTCTATCTTGGCCTATGGAAAAGCGCCATCGGCAAATTATTCAGCTTTGGAGGACTTGGGGTCTGGACTCTAATTGATATTGTTTTGATCGCCATTGGCTATGTGGGTCCCGCCGATGGATCGGAATATATTTAACACTTACTGCGGAACTTATTTTGAAAATCTTCACTGGTTTTGTTATAATAATGTACATAATTTTATATTATACTAGGTGGTTTTCAATGTTTTGACGGATATTGTGAAATATTTTTGGATTCGAGATCTCAAACTCAATAAATATACTGGTCAGGGGATACTGGACTTTATCCTTAATGATTTTTATTATTTTAAGAGTCGAAATTTAAAGTTAAAACAGAATGCCAAAATTGCGGGAATTTGGAAATTTGAATTTTATTCCCATAGAAGGCGGGGTAGAGATCTTCAATGACCAGAGATGTTATTTTTTCGACAAAAATAGCCCAAGGGCATCATTTTTGGGTATTTGAAACGGAATGCCAAAGTGGCGGAAAATTTTAAAATTTAAAGGAAAGTCATTTTTAACTAGACCAAAGACGTTGCCAAGGGCATTTTCGCGTATTTTCGGCAATTTTTTCACAGTTTTTTCTTTCCCCCTAGGGGCATTTCGCTTATTTAGGTCAAGTTTTCTCACCTTTTTCTTGGTTTTATCATTCGAAAATGAAACCCCCGATTCTACGGCGATTCCTATTCAAGCTCATTGTTGTTGTTCTAGCATTTTCGATTCTTCGAACGCTCGTCTATTTAATTTTCAATGAAAGTTTCCAAAATGAAACCAAAAATGGTGTTGGACATGGTAAAAGACGGTTAATTCAGTTGAAACAAGTGCGAATATTGCCGATTGGAGGTAGGCAACGTTCTACGGGATTCGTTATTGTACATGTTAAGGCATTTTAAACCTGAAAATGGAGATTTTTTTATCGTATCTATGAGATTTGTCATGGATAATATAAAAAAGTTGTCGTAAAAGAACAAAAATTAATTAAACGTATTATTCAAATTATTTTAAAGATTTTTTTGGCATTTCTTTTTTATTTTCTACTATTTTTGACCTTATTTTAGGTATTAAAACGCAATGCCAAAAATGGCGGGAATTTGAATTTTTTTAAAAATTTTAGGCTGGAATGGTTTTGAAATGTTGCAAATGGTCGATAAATACGATCTAAAACTCTACTCTGTTTTATTTTCAGGCTCTAATGTGATCTTTGATCAGCCGTGGGACATAACTTTTGAAAAGTCTTATAGCACCGTTGAAGAGGCCTTACAATCCAACGCCAATCGGCGATATATCGTCAGCTCAATGAGTTACAGCCATGGTAAGACATTTTCACAACTAATTTTTAGATTTCGGCATCAAATTATATTATACTTGATATCAAATGCCAAACTTTTAGGTCTAGGCAATTTGATGTTCGAATATGCGGCTTTATATTACTACGCCAGAAAGTACGATGCATTGTTGGTCTTTCCGGACGATTGTTTGTTAAGGAGGGCATTCAAAAAGTTGGAAAAAGTGGTCTATGTTAATAGCACTTCTTTATACGAATATGTAGAAAGAAATGAAGATAAAAGGATCCAAGAGAAGGTAAAAACCCGTGACGCCGTATTTTACAATATATTAGATTTTCGTATGATTTGAATAGTCTTAAAATTTCGGAAAAAAGGTTTCATCGTATAAAATGGTCCCCGCAGTCTGCATATTGCAAAAACGCAAATTTGAAAGATCAAGTTGTCTCTACAACGCAGTTTTTATTGTGAAGCGACATCTGTATACAGGATTTTCCCTGTAATTGCCAATTTTTCCAACTTTTTGCCATTTGAAGCATGTACAATATACGAAATTCCTCATTTTTGCAATTACTCAAATATTTATGAAACTGTAATGTTTGCTAGATATAGAACACCGTATTCAGGCATGCTGCGTGTATTTGCCGGACTTGGAAATGTTCAAATCGAATGACGTTGAGGTTGTTGACGGCTACTTCCAGGCCTTTCGATATTTCTGGCCAGAGCTCGATTTAGAAGTGCGGAAAAGTTTTGAGTTCCTGGACGGAGTGAGAAAACGGGCCTTGGAATACATTAGACCGTACAAAGGTGAGTCATGACTATAAATTTCTGGGAATCTTGCTTTGAAATCATCATGGGTAATATAATAATTTGAAATGGCTGTGAAGGTTGAAACAATAACGCTAAATAGCTCGTAAAGGCCTAAGAAAAGCTGTCAGACCTTATCCTAGTCTAAAAAACGTGTTTTGGAAGTTATGAAAAGTCTTAAAACAGAATGCCAAAAATGGCGGGAATATGAATTTTTGAATTTTTAGCTTGTAAGAATCTCAAATTGTTGGGATTTAATAAAATACGTCTACAAAAAGTATATTTTTTCTATTTTTTACAGAATGCCATAGGCAAAATTCCTTTGGACAGGTTTTATCGTATAAAATGTCTAATTTTGCTTGCGAGCCGTAAAATTGGGGAAAATGAAAGTGCTTATAAATTCTAAGGAATGATTTGATACTTTTGACCATTCTTTTCCTTATACAATACCTATATACACTAGTTTTTCCCAACGCAACTTCAAAAAATTTCAGAAAATAAAAAAACTTTAACTTTAATACGTTTTTTTGATCAGTTCACAAATTTAAATCGTCGTTGTAGAGCACAACCGCATCGGCGTGCACGTCCGGCACGGCGTGGATATCACCTGGCATTCGCGCAATCTTCACCATGGCCATGTGAGTGCACCGGCCGAGTACTACGGGCGCGCGATGAGGCGAATGCCCCGCGGCAAGCAGGTGGTATTCCTGGTGGTGAGCGACAATATCAGCTGGGCCAAACGCAATCTCGTGGGAGGTGAGCCGCTTTTTTCGAGCTTGACAAACAGGTGCTCTAGTTTTATATTTTAACTTATATAGAGCCGATGGAGGTGGTAGAGTTTTGAAAATGGCCAGAATTGGAGATTGTGGTGTGTTTTTTGTACTATGCGATGGTTGTTGAGGCCACAAAATACGATTTTTTTTGCGAAACATTAAAAAATAGAAAGCTCCAAAAAATCAATCATAATGACGCATTTTAGGCTAAATTTGTATACAACATGTTCAGAAGTCCCATAATTTGTGTTGATAACAATCCAAATTATAATTATCACGCTTAATAGCGGCGCTCTGCCATTTTATACGATGAAACATGCCCGAAGCAAAATTGGCAGTCTGCGCCCTTGCTTTAGCAAATTTTGCGACGAAACTGGTTTCTACAATTTCCATACAGACCATTTCTCGAAATTTTCTTACTGCTGGAACTCTTTCTTGAATAAGTGACATTTTATACGATGGAACATGTCCAACGCAAATTTTGGAAGCTGCGCCCGACCTTGAAAATCAGTAAAATGATTGTCAAAATAAATAAATAGCTTATAATCGCATTAAATCAACGAATACAGCATGAGAAACCACTACTTTTTTAGAAAATGTTGTATTTGTCGACTCCAAGGAACGAGAAGTTGATTTGGCCATATTGTCCTACTGTAATCACACCATAATGTCGACTGGAACTTTTTCCTGGTGGGCCGGGTATCTGGCCAACGGCACGACCATTCGTTTCAAGGATTGGCCGAGGAATGGCTCAGATTTGGATCATATGCTGGACAAGAAAAACTACTTTTTACCGAGATGGATTGAGCTGTAACTTACTAATTACGATGTTAGAATTTGTAATCTTGCCTGCCCTCTGTAGTATCGGTCGTTGCAAGCAGTCTTTTAAAGATTTTTCAACATTTTTTCCAATTTTTCCACCTTTTATGTCTAGTGCAATATCATTATTGTTGGGTGCGTAACAAATGTGCAGAAATTTGCAATTCCAGACAATAAAGGAATACAAATAAACGAGTAGTTGAAATTCTGATTGACTTTTTGGGAATCGTATTGTAATTGAATACAAAGAAAAGTAAAGTCAATGGATGTAAAATAATGTCGGAACTTTTCATAGGACCGCAAGTGCAATTTTCCTTAAATTTTGCACACACGTCAGACATAAGCCACATATCAATTCCTGAAAATTTTAGCCCGCGCTTTGCATCCGCAGCCGAGATATTCAACGATCTGACGAGAGAGCACACGAAAAGCGGAGAGCGGTCACAGAGGAAAACACTTTTTGGCCATATCTTTGCCAGTTTTGCGCAGAAAAAATGAATTTTTTGTGGAAACATTACTCTTTATGGTAGAAATGGGCACTAAACTTTTCATGCCAAAATTTGCAAAAAATTGACACATTTTCGCCAACTTTTGACCTAAAAATCTCGGTCGTTTTTGCAAAGCGCGAGCTAAGAGTCTCGCATATGTCTCAGTAAAAATAATACTAAATTTATGCCAAGTTTCTTCAAAATCTATGTGTTGTACTTGGAGGACTTTCCTTATAAGAAAATTTTTTGAAAAAATTGCACTGTGCAGTCCAAATTCACTACAAAAATATGCAAATTTCAAAGCGCAGGTTTTGATGAAACTTGACGAAAATCAAGATTGTAGAGACAAATCTGAGGTTTTTAACTCGCGTGTTACGGAAGTTGCCGAGATTTTTACGTTGGAAAATTTTGAAATTACAATTTTTTTCGATTTTCATTTTGAAAATTTGATGTTCTGATCGCGTCAGGAGTGGATTACACGTCCGTTCGCGAGGTCGCTGGAGTGATTTCTGCGATATGCACCGTGCGAGAACAAAATTTCCCTTTGCACTGTGCAATTTCTTACATTTCGCACCGTGCAATAGGCTTTTTTCGGTTGTCGCTTGCACTCTCACTTTTTTGCACAGTGCAAACCACAAAAATCACTTCAACGACTTTGCGAACGGACTAGCAGTATTTTGACCAATTTTCTACGAAATATCCAAAGAATTATGGCTGAAAAACGATTTTTCTCCCACCGTCTCTTCATTTTCTATACTCTCTCGTTGGAACAATTGGCGATACTTTGAAAGCAAAAGCTAAAATTTTCAGTGGATGATTTTGAGGCCATCCCCGTTCTTCCGACCGATTTTTTGATCTTTGCGACGAATTTTTTTAATTCAGTATCGAACAAAAAATTTAAATATTTTTTCCTCAAAAGGTCGAACAAATAAATTAAATTAATATCGAAAGCGGTTTATCGTCGTTTCCTCCGCCCGAATCGAATGAAATCGTATTTCTCGGCCTTTTTGTCGGCGGTTTGGGCGGGTTCGGAGCGTCGGAGCCGCAGCATCGGAGCGAGTTTTGCGTGGTAACCTGCAAAGAATCGAATAAAATTGTGGTTAAAGACATTTTTTGGTGATTTTGTTATGTGCTAATCGTATTTTGGAATAGGTTTTTTTTAATTTGCCGTAGGCAGACCATAAAAGGTATAGCAACAAAGTAAATAAAAGGTAGAGGTAAAATTACTTTTTAAATTGAGTAAAAACCACGAAAAGTGTCTGAGTTGGTCTTCAAATTACTTTAGATTCAAAAAACACGTCATGAGAAATACTACAGAAAAGTTTTTAGAAAACCGCGTTATGCAGAAATTATAAGATTTTTTGATTTTTTCTCAAATTTAAGGGTGAATGAATGGATAAAAATTGGGATTTGATATTTTGGATACTTTTCAAATTTTGTTTTAAAAATCGCGTTATGTGGAAATAAACCGCGTTATATAGAAAAAACAAAAAAATGTCAAAAAAAATTAGCTAAAACTTATACTTTACTTTTTCCCCGAATACTTCTTTGAATTTTCAAATCGCGTTATGCAGAAGAACAACAAAAATTTTCAAAAAAAAATATTTTTCGTTTTTAAAAAGTTTTCATGCTCTATAGACGCCCAAAAAGTCTCAAAAAGAGCGTTAATAATTATTGTGGCGCAATTAATTTTTGAATGTCTTTTGGAGCCGAAACTCTTTCCCGGAACTCCATTAATACCCAAGTTATGACCATCGAAAGATAAAAGGGTAACAAGAAGGACCTTCTTTAGTACTTTCACTTTTATGTGAACTATAATGGTCAAAAAAGTGGGAATGAAGGGGCCCAACAAAAATTCAAAAAGTTTGCACAGTGCAGACAAAGAAATGAGGATTTTGCACAGTGCGGTGGGGTCCGAAATGTTGAAAAATCCAAAAATTAAAGAAAATGGCTCACGAAATACTATTGTATCTCCATATTTAAGAAATTTTCATTTTTTTGTCGATTTTTTTGAGGAAATTTGATTTGCGCAGTGCAGAAAATCGACATAAAGATTTTTCACAGTGCGGTGGGGTGTGAAATCTTGAACAATAAAAAAATCGAAGAAAATGACTCTTGAAATACTGTCGTATCTCCATATTTAAGAAATTTTCATTTTTTGCCGATTTTTTTAAGAAAATTTGATTTGCACAGTGCAGAAAATAAAAATGAGGATTTTACACTGTGCAGTCGGGTCGTAACTTTGTGAAATTTAGAGAATAACAAAGACAAGCTCTTTAAATACGAATAGTATCTTCATTTTAAAAAATTTACCAATTCTTCCTCCATTTCTAGAACGATGTTTAAATTGCACTGTGCGGGGAGAAAAAATGAATTTTGCACGGTGCAGTCGGCAATTCGCCAGAGGCAAATTTTTAAAAAAAAGCCCATGCGTAAAATACGATTCTATATAATACATTCCTCTAAAATTTCTTTATTTTCGCTATTTTTATTCAAAATTATTTGAATGCACCGTGCAACCTAACAAACATGTTTGTAATTAGGCTCCAGAACGCGTGTTTTTACGGAATTCCTCTTACTGAGAATAGAATCGTTCCAATAATCGCAAATCCGCGTCATTAGGCAACAAAAGGCCAGATAAATAATGCCTATTCGTGGCTTCCGTCGGCTAATTTTGGCAGAAAAAACTTCCATTTCGGGAATTTCAAAACGTATCTGTCGAGATTAGAGCAGCAGTTATATATTTTGGAAGACAAATAGACAAAGACCAATGTCAAATGGGGGAATTAGTGCGGAAAAAAGATGAAAAGGGTATGGACAATATAAAAAAAAATTTAATTGAGTGTAATAACTAAAAAAACTTGTACAGAGGTAAAATTGAATCTTTTAGTGTTAATTTTTAGTTTGGCGGCAAAAACGGCCAATAGAACAGAATGCCAAAATGGCGGAAAATTTAAATTTTCAAAGAAATTAAGGTTAAAGTTGCGTTGAAAATTAAAATTGGAGCGCGCTACTTGCTAGAAATTCCAAATATTTCCAGCATTCTAGAGTTAATAATTCAAAAGATCAAATTTCCCGCTATTTTTGGCATTCTGTTTTAAGCATCGCAAAAAACGGGAAAATGTCGCAGAATGGAAACAAATCGTATTGTTAATTGTAAAATAAGATATAGTTACGTAGAAGGTGACATTGTCCACTGATCGGAACATTTTTATATTATTCATGACGTCAGATCCAAAAACAGCTCATAAAATACGCAAAAGTTATTAGGAGCGAGTAAAAACGGCCTAATACCGCGAAATACCTCCGTATTCAATTATTTTTGGCAATTCCGCTCCCAATTTGTATTCAA
The DNA here is from genome assembly GCA_025436335.1 of Bursaphelenchus mucronatus. Classification (NCBI taxonomy): domain Eukaryota; kingdom Metazoa; phylum Nematoda; class Chromadorea; order Rhabditida; family Aphelenchoididae; genus Bursaphelenchus; species Bursaphelenchus mucronatus. The sequence goes on along the minus strand of CM046357.1, from coordinate 11,361,433 downwards.
AGACTTTACGAATGCAGCTCCGAAGTTACGGGAAAACAGCTGTCCCCTAAGGACAAGTACCTGCAAGTTCGCAAGAAATAGGCTTTACAGAATGTATAGGGCCCAGAAAAGTAAGTGCACTCTATTTTTACGAGTTTTTATACTATTAGTAATAGTTTTTGGCCATTATATTACACTTTGTAGATTAGGGAAATAAGGTAATATAATCGATTTTGCACTACTTTTTGATGTATGTAAAAATGTGATGGACTATATACTTACTAACTAGAGTGTTTGAGTAGTATTACTGGCAAAATTTTGACGGTTTTTGGCCAACATTGCCTCATGTAATATAAATAATTGGAAAAGAAAGCCGATTTGAAGGGTAAGAACGGTCGTAATTCCCAAAAAAATAGTAAACATAATTTTAGAGCGTTACGTACAGTTAGGGTTTTGTTTGAGCTACCACAGTAGGATTGCAAAGCAATGAAGCTTAGAAAAACACGAAAAATTGGGTAAAATACGAGGAAATTTGAAGCGTTTTGACTTAAGAACGCCTTAGCTTTTGTAAGAGTCCAGTTAGAAGGCAAAGCTTAACATTCCGTACTAGAAAATGCAGTAGAACAAATTTGAAGATCAAAGTAAGAATCCGCACAGTGCGAAAAAATCAAGGAAACTTTATCGCACTGTGCAAAGGAAACATGAAAAATTTGCACAGTGCAAAACGTTTTGTTTGCACCGTGCAGAAAGTTTCTTGAAGAAAAGTTTGTCGCGACAGAGCTGCACTGTGCGAAAAAGCAACGAAAGATTTTTGCACTGTGCAAAAATAAGATTGACTCTCGCACGGTGCAGTTGCACTTTTTGTATGGAAAATTTGCCGCGGGGGATGTGTCAAAAGTAGGTGCACTGTGCAGGACAGAAAGACTAAACAAAATTTTGAAGAATGCACCGTGCAAAATAATTTTTTTAATGCACGGTGCAAAGAGAGGTTTGGATAAATTTTAACGTTTTTTTTAAAGAATTGATCAAAAATGAATTGTAAAGTAAAATAAGAGATAATCAAACCCATAGACGTTTATTAAAATTTCGGACGAAATGTCACATGCAAATTATTGATTTTGACATTTTGCTACATAAAAATTTTGACCTTGTAAAGTATGTTAAAAAAAATTTAGTACCCAATTTAAAGGTGATTTGCTACAATTATTCCAAAATTTGGAGAAATTTGAGAAAAAATGTCAAAACAATTTTATTGATTTTGACATTTCGTCCAAAATATTTAAAAAAACTCAAATTTGATTCCCAAAATAATTTCTTTAGCCAAAATCGACCGTTTTCTTACCCGGTGTGCCTGGCTGTGCGTGGTCGTAGGCGACAAAGTAGACCCGATTCCGGCAATGCAACATCCACGGCTGCAGCGAGCACAACCGGTGCGAGGTCGCGGCGACGCCCGTGAGATGGAGTAGCAACAAAAACAACAGCGTGTGCTGCTGCACATTCCTCGACATGACTGGTGGTGTGGCGGCGGCCAAAAATGCGGCCCATTGGCGCCGCCAGAGCGGCCCCAATAAATAGGCTCCGCCCCCTTTTTACACCTGGAGAATTTTTTTTTTATTTTCATATTAATCGCCTATGCACATGATGACATCGCTGTTGGGGAATGCGTATTGTGGGTCGGGGGCGGAGACGATTCGCTGAAAGGGTTACTGTAACTTTTGAGTCGGACTTTGAACTGGATTTTTCGAAATTCCTTTGGGAAATTTGAAATTTATGTCATAGCATTGGTAAGTACGAATAACGAATTGCAAAATTCGTCGGGTTACAAAACCCATAGTCAAGTTTTCGATCTGCGTTATGCAGAAACAACCTCAAAATTTCAAAAAAAATCTTGCAGATTACTGTAACATTTTTGGATCACTTCATCCCTCATTTTTGCAGATCTTAATATGAAATGAAGCGTTTTCAGCCAATTCCAAATTCCGAAACCTCGAAAATATTTGTGTTTATAGTTAAAGACGAATTTTCGATTCAACCGAATAGGTTATATTGCAGTAGGTCAAAAATTCAATCTCTAATTTTTGGAAAAGGTTTCTGATCCGGTTATTTGCAGTGCTAAATGCATAATTTACAATGATTTAACAATTTTTTCCCCTCGCACAGTGCGAAATTTAATTTCTTTTCAACGCACAGTGCAATTACAAATTTATGACAGAATCGAAAAATAAACGAAGATTTATGATGGCAAAAAGGTATACAGCGTATTTCAAAAATATTTTCCTTCATTTATTAAATTTTTTTCTTTTTAGCTATATTGCACAGTGCAAAACCCAAGTTTCTTTTTTTCGCACTGTGCAATCAAAATTTTAATTCAAAGATTGGCAAAGACAAACAGATTTAAGGGAAATAAAGGCAGTTATCGTATTTGAGAGCCTTCATAATAATATTTTCAAGTTTCAAAAAAAATCCGCCGGACTGCACAGTGCGAAACCCAAGTTTCATTTTTTCGCACTGTGCAATCAAAATTTTAATTCAAAGATTGACAAAGACAAACAGATTCAAGAGAAATAAAGGCAGTTATCGTATTTGAGAGCCTTCATAATAATATTTTCAAGTTTCAAAAAAAATCCGCCGGACTGCACAGTGCGAAACCCAAGTTTCATTTTTTCGCACTGTGCAATCAAAATTTTAATTCAAAAATTGGCAAAGGCAAAAATATTTAAAGAAAATAAAAACAGACTTTGTATTCTAGGGGTTTTCTTGTAATATTTTCAAGTTTCAAAAAAAATCCGCCGTATTGCACAGTGCAAAAAAAAAGTATTTCCAATTTTTTGCACAGTGCAGTCCAAAAATCCGTTTTTTACCTTTTTCGTCTAGATAAAAAAGAATTTTAGACTGGGATTGAATTACTAAGTAGTCGGTTCTGTCACAATCCAATTACCGAAATGCTACAAGTTTGTGACGGAATTCATTTTTCTTTCCAGTAAGCAAAATATTTTTTCATTGAAAACTGTAAATACAATTAGGGTTTTTTTGCTTATTCTCACGTATTTTCTTCGATTCCAACCTGGGGATACTGTATTTTTCTCAGAAGTCAGGTTAGCGCAGTTCAAAATTTAAATTTTTGATTTCCCGCCATTTTTGGCATTATGTTTTAAGAGTTGAAAATACTGTAAACACGTCAAAACGGGCCCCAAATGACCTTGTAGCAGAATTAATCTATTATAATTAATAACCACATTGACTAACTGAAATTTTAAATTTTTATCTTTCCGCCAATTTTGGCATTGTGTTTCAAAGGTTGAAAATACTGTAAAACACGTCACAACGGGCCCCAAATGACTTTGTAGAAGTATCTAGGCAATTTAAAAATCCAATGCAACAACAAAAATTCAAACTTTTAATTCCCCGCCATTTTTGGCATTCCGTTTTAGGGGTCTAAAATCTCTCGCAGAACCGTCAAAACAAAGATATTAGACCCAAGTATACATAAACAGTTTTGTTAAACTTTATTTTGTTCGGATTTCAAAAGAATTTCGTTCGAATTTCAAAATTCCAACCTCTATTTTGAGGGTGTTTACTCGCTAAAAATTTCCGCTTTGTTCTCAACGCAATCCTTGCACAGAAATAGCGCTGCGCCTATTTTTAGAGCCCAAACACATAGTGCATTCGGTGCAAAACCCGGGTCCTGCCACTTTTATGCGAATTGTAAATGCCCGCAGGGCATCATGTCATTTCCCTGAAATTGGTGGCGACGAATGTCAGAGAACGGGGCTGGAAGGTGGTGAATGCCCCACTACAATGCATGATTAATTCGAATATCACCTTATTGGTTGTGAAATCTGCGGTCTTTGCATTTGAAAATCTGACCAGACTTTTTGAATATTCCACAAGAACAATGTTTCTCCGTTCCCTGAAATATGTATTTCAGGCGCGCGGATGGGGTCCGGAAACAATAAATAGTAATAACACAGCGGAAAATACGAAAAAAATCTGCACAGTGCGAAAGTAATTGGATCCTGCACTGTGCGCTACACACAGACTTTTTGCACGGTGCAGTTTTCATGCACAGTGCGACCGTTTGCGGAAGCGCACAGCGCGATCTTTGTTGCGGACCCTTTGCACTGGGCAATCTCCATCGCACGTCCGCAAAGTGCGATCTTTTGGCCTTTGCACAGTGCAACCCTTGTCGCGGGCCCTTTGCACTGTGCAGTTTCAATTGGAAGACCGGACAGTGAAATCTTTTTAGCTTTGCACAGTGCGATCCTTCTCGCGGGCCATTTGCACAGTGCAATTCACTTTTTGCGCTGTTCCAATTTTGAAATGCACGGTGCAATCTTGTTCGCCGGCTTCGCACAGTGCAGTGAGCATCTTATAACTGCACAGTGCGATCTTTTCAACCTTGCACAGTGCTGTCTTTGTCGGGCCCCCCTTTTGCACTGTGCAGTTTTAATTGCAAGACCGCACTGTGCGATAATTTGTTGCTCTGCACGGTGCGAAAAGAAAAAAAATCAAAAAATTAACTTTTTATTTACAAAAAAATTTTTATGGGTTCAATTCAACCAAAGTACCAATGGATATCTTATCTTTGAGTAGCTTTTGACTCAAAACAATACTTCTTAATACCCAAAACAATGTCCGAAATTGAAAGGGCAAACTATTTCAAGTGCAAATTCGTGAGAGAATAGACATTCCTCGAAGCAAAGTGATGTTCCCGGATGTTTACCATGGGAAAATGCACGGATATTACATAAAATGCATCGTATGCGTCAAAAACACCGATTCTCATTGGACAAAGATTGGGATTGCCGCAGGGTTTCTTTTTTTAAAAGTGCGTAGACGCCCTCACTTCCTCATTAATCTGTTGAAATTTTAATCCGCCCCAGTTTTTATATTCTCAAAGTGTTTGGAAACGAAAATTGTACAAAATTTTGTTCCGCACGGTGCAATTCATTTTTACAAGATTTTGCACCGTGCGGAAACAAGTTTGGAAGCGATGCACGGTGCGAAAACAAAAAAACGTTTGCACAGTGCAAAAACATTTTTTCCGCACGGTGCAATAATTCATTTTTTTGCACAGTGCGAAAGAATGATGAGCCTGTCGCACGGTGCAAGAAATTCTTTGCACTGTGCGAGTATTAATTTTTGACCGCACTGTGCAAAAGAATGGTTTTACCTTTGTAAAAATTAACTTTTCCGTCTAATAAAGTCACAAAAACATACCCGCACTATTACGCAACCTGTCTCGGTCCAGTTTGACCCCATAATTCCCCAATTACAACTCGAATTACGGCTTATTACACCCGAAATTGGCTAAATTGGACTGAATTTTTGATATTCATTCGCTAATCCTATTTTTGGGAGTTTGCAATTACAATTACACCTGCGTTTCGGCGAATGCCCGGAGGCAATGTCATCGGGAACAAAAAGACAAAAAAAAATTAATGTCTCACAACCCACGAGATTTGCAAACTCTCCGTAAGAGGTAATCTCATTCCGAACATGTTGGTGTTATTTGTGATGTAAATTCAATAACTGTAACAAACTTCTGCGAAACAGTGTCACCTGTGACCGTTTTTTTATCGAAATTTCAGATGAAAACCGCACAGTGCAGAAACATTCTCGCACCGTGCGTTATGACCTTGCACAGTGCAAAAGACAATAATCAATTATGACTTTTGCACTGTGCGCTTTAAAAAAAAGGTCGCGTTTTGCACTGTGCAAAAATTAAGTTGATCTTTGCACTGTGCAATTGTCTTTTTTCCAAATTCTCGCACATTTCGCACAGTGCAAAATTAAAAGCTCCGTTTTGCAATGCACCGTGCGGAAATTACGTCTTTTGCACTGTGCAATTTAGTTTTTTTTTAAATTTGTGCACTGTCCAACAATTGGACAGGTTCTGAAATAAGGTAAGGGGGGACCAAAATCATCTTTTTGCGACTCTATGGTTGAAATATTTGCTATACCAAAGTACTAAATCGGGCGGGAAATCTGGTCATTTTCGGAGTGGATAAAGTCGAATTCGAATCCGTTTCGATACGCAAAAGACAATGAATGGAGTGGAGAGCGGCCAGCGAACAAAATACAACCAAAAATACGCCTATTAGGCCGGCAATACCTCGGGGAATGACCCCGTAATTTGAAGGGAGAAATAATAAAGAGACCAAAAGAGAGATCAGGAACGTCAAAGCGCAGATGAAGAACATGAATAATGTGGGTAGTCGGATCGTTCTCGCGTCGTGGAGGTATCGCAGTGCTCTGAAACAAATTACATTGTAGCAGACTCAATCTGATAAGAAATTTTTTGGTTTTTCTTTCAAAATGAGCGAAATGCTTTCTAATTGCAACTGAAATTAATTTTACTACATTTTCGAAACATTGACCCTACGGTAAAATACCAAATTCCTCTTTATTTTCGCATTTTTTCAGTAAAAATGAATTTCGCACAGTGCAAGGCAATCTTTTCTCGGTTTGCACTGTGCAATCGACTTTTTTGTTCTTTGCACAGTGCGACTAAATTTTTTGGAGAAAACGCACAGTGCAATCGAAAAATATTGTTTTGCACTGTGCAAAGGACGCGAGAAACTTTTTTTTTATTTTCGCACAGTGCAATCGAATTTTTTGTTCTTTGCACAGTGCGACCAAACTTTTTGGAGAAAACGCACAGTGCAATCGAAAAATATTGTTTTGCACTGTGCACGCGACAAATCTTTTTTTTCGGTCAAAAAAAATTTCTTTTTTGAAGTGAATTGTGGAAAAAATTTATAATGCCCTGCGGCAATAAATCTAAAATCAAAAAACTTACATTTCCGGGGATTTCACATTATTTTTTGCAATTTTCAGCGCAAAAAACAGTTGAATTGAGGCGACGAAAAACGTGGCCAAGGAGCAAAGGACTGTGGCCAAGGTGACTGACATGCTCATCTCCCATACGACGAAGATCAAGTCATTTCGAGATTTCACCGTCAAATTCAGCGCTCGTTTTTCCCAGGAATCCAATCGATTTAGGCTGACAAAGGAGAAGAAAACCGAGACGAAACACATCAATCCGAGGGAATGCAGGGCTAGTCGTAGCTGAAACACCTATTTGAGAGAAAGTTTAGTCGAGTTTTTCAGCTGCGGTTTGAATTTAAAAATTTGGTTTTTTATTTTGTGGACATTTTTTGACTGCACGGTGCGTTTCTTCCAAAAATTTGGTCGCACTGTGCAAAGAACAAAAAAGTCGATTGCACTGTGCGAAGACCATCAAAAATTTTTGCACAGTGCAAAAGACCTTTTTTTATTGCACTGTGCGTTTTCTTCTCCAAAGCCAAGAAAATGCACTGTGCACAAAGCCCAAAAAGTTTTGATTGCACTGTGCGTTTCCTCCAAAAAATTTGGTCGCACTGTGCAAAAAACAAAAAAATCGATTGCACTGTGCGAAGACCAACAAAAAACTTTGCACAGTGCAAAAGACCTTTTTCTATTGCACTGTGCGTTTTCTTCTCCAAAGCCAAGAAAATGCACTGTGCACAAAGCCCAAAAAGTTTTGATTGCACTGTGCAACGGCCAAAAAGAGAAATTTGTCATGGCCTTTGCACAGTGCAAAACAAAAAGTTTTAATCGCACTGTGCGCTTTTTCCAAAAAAATGATCGAATGCACTGTGCGACGGCCAAAAAGGGAAATTTGTCGCGGGCTTTGCACAGTGCAAAGCAGTATTTTTTGATTGCACTGTGCGTTTTCTTTCAAAAAATTTGATCGCACTGTGCGAGAAAAAATAGTCCATTGCACAGTGCCATGTAGTATTTTTTGATTGCACTGTGCGCTTATTCGACAAAATTTTGCCGCACTGTGCAAAAATCAAAAAGTAGTATTTTTTTGATTGCACTGTGCGTTTTCTTTCAAAAAATTTGATCGCACTGTGCAAGAAAAAATAGTCCATTGCACAGTGCCATTTAGTATTTTTTGATTGCACTGTGCGCTTATTCGACAAAATTTTGCCGCACTGTGCGAAAACCAAAAAAGAAAATTGTCGCCGCCTTTGCACAGTGCAAACCAGAAAGTAGCTCGATTGCACCGTGCGGTCTTCATTTTCGAAGATTTACCTTCTCCTTGGCCTCAGTGTTTCCGCAGACCTCCGAATACAACGGCGGGTCCATAGTTGTGGACCTGCACTTCTCCGTCGAGACCACGTGTTCGAGAAGTGGGACATTTATGGGCGATGAATAGATTTTACTGCTGCGAAATTGTCGGGGAAGGGTTTGCGATCCACTGTAAAGGTGCTCCATTTACATCTAAATTTTGACATTATTCATTTTGATGATGGGATTCGCAATTTCGGAACGACTGGTCGGCGAAAAAATAAAAAGTTTTTAAAAAACGGCACAGTGCGGATGTTTTTTTTTGTTTTTTTATTTTGTATTCTGTAAAAAGGCTTAAAAACTTGCGCACAGTGCGGAAAATAAAAAAAATATTTTGCACAGTGCGAAAAAACTCCAAAAATATTTTGCACCGTGCGGAAAAATCATAAACGTTTTTGCACAGTGCGCAAAAATCAAAAAATGTCATTGCACAGTGCGAAAAAACTCCAAATACATTTTGCACAGTGCAGACCAAAATTCTTCTGCACTGTGCTCAACTTTATTCCACTGCACTGTGCGGCAGAATTAAAAACTTTTTTGCACGGTGCGAAAAATAAAAAAAAATTAATTGCACTGTGCGGAAAGCTCCAAAAACATTTTGCACTGTGCGGAAAAATCATAATTTTTGCACAGTGCGGAAAGTAAACCAAAATATCATTGCACGGTGCGAAAAATAAAAAAATTGCTTGCACAGTGCGGGAAAGCCCCAAAAATATTTTGCACAGTGCGAAAATGTCGGAAATTTTTTATTTGCACCGTGCGGACCGAAATTCTTCTGCACTGTGCAAAACATAAAAAATTCAATTGCACTGTGCAAAGCGCGTAAGTTTGCGTTAAATCGCCTCTAAATCCGCCAAAGTTTACAACCCCAATTACCAATTTGAATAAACAAAAGCGGCGGCCGAGAGTGGACCCCGGGGACAAATGACCAATGTGTAACAACATACGGCCGAGACGGGGGATTTGATGGAAGGATCGCCGACTTCCTGCTGACATATGTCCCGAAATTGGATCACTGGGGAATTTGAATAATTGAAATGTCGTTCGCAGGCGGCTGGATGCGAAAAATGAGGGATTCCTTGAGATTTGAAGGGATTTTTGGCGATTAATTATATTGTAGTAAGTGGAAAATGGGGCGACAAGTTTTTCGGCGGTCTCAGAAGTTTAGACTAGATATTTCGGGTGTCTCATAGATGATATTTCAATTTTTTATTTGAATATGCAAATAAAAAAAATGAATATTTAAGTTTTCAAAACAGTAAATTCTGTTCTAATCTAAAATTTACAAAAACAACCACGATTTTTTATGAAATTCCAGAAATTTCAGACCGCGTTATGCAGAAAATTCCAAGTTTTGAATGTTTTATTTTTAAAAACTTTGTTTTTTTTTCAAATTTGATGAAATTTTGCAGATATGAAGACTAAAGTTGTACAATGTATGGATAAAAATTTCAGACCGCGTTATGCAGAAACAGCCGAGACATTTTAATTCCAAAAAACCCCGTCTTATTCGGATCTCGGCAAAACTTTAAGGAAGTGGAAAATATGGCTCTGTAATCGATGAATAAGAATTTCAGACCGCGTTATGCAGAAACTAACAAGGTATGACCGTTTTATTTTCAAAAAATCCCATTTCTAATCTATGTTTCCTTCCCGCAAAATTCGACGTAAAAATCGGCTAATAAACTCTTAACTCCATATTCGATATGGCGACGGAGTAAGAAGAACAAAATTAATTTGTCGAATGTTTGTCTTAAGGGAGGCCAAATGTTTGGCCAAGCCAAATGTTTATGTGTCCAAAATATCCGCCGCTCACCTTGGCCATTTTCGGAGTGTTTATTTTGGGACTTAAAAGTCTTGAAGTGAAAGATGACGAGGACTACTGTAATTTTTTCCATTTGCACTGTGCAATTTCCACCATCAGAAAAAAATTTGCACTGTGCAGAAATATATTTTGATTGCACCGTGCAGAAAGTGCACTGTGCACTCCCAGTTTTTTGTTTCTGCACCGTGCAAAAATCGCGAGAAAAATTAAGCGGCTATGCACTGTGCAACGACCCAAGATTTTTTGTTGCACAGTGCAATCAAAAAATGAAGGAGATTTTGCACAGTGCAAATGAATTGTTCATAAAACGCAACGCACGGTGCAGTCAAACGACAAATTTTTTGCGTCTCTTGCACCGTGCGGCACTCATTTTTTTCTCTGCACAGTGCAATGGAATTCTTGCAAGAACTGCACAGTGCACTTTGAAAAAAAATATTTTTAAGGCCCTTAGGGTAATTAAATAAAATAAAATTTGTAAGCAATGAAACATGGAGGAAAAAGAATATTTTTAGAGAAAAACATATTGTTTTAGAGATTAGTTAACATTATATTACACTTGATCAAGTATAATATAAAAGAATGCCAAAAAATCCTCTAAAAACGGGCATTAATAACGGAAAACGGCAGAATCCGACAGGGAAATCAAAAAGCCAGCCAACTGGACGCTACTCGCCGTTTTGGAAACCCCTCCTTTTTGCCATTTCAATGCAAAAAAAGCGAGCGCAAAATCAGATCGACGCACCGCAGTCCCGTTTTCCGAAAATTTGCATAAAACGTCATAACAAAAGAGCTCGCGACCTTGACGCAGTAATTATCACTCGCCACCCGGCTTACTGTAACATTACAATAGATTATAACGTCGGGGGAGGTTCTCGAATTTCTGGTGCAAATAGCTGTCAGAAACAGAAACCCGCAGACATGTGACGTTGATTATGAAGAATGAAGAAAGTTGCAGGCATTTTGACCATTAATTTTAGGGCTATATTGGCCAGATGTTTGAGATTAGAGCTTTTTTTAAATTGGGTTTGTTGATTAAATTTGCTGTTTTACTGGACAAAAATCAAAGTGTTCGGCCTTTGAGAGCCATAAATAATTCTAAAATACGATTGCTATTTTCAAATTCCCATTTTCCCGGGTGTTTCCCACCCATCGTATAAAATGTAATTCGCAGTCTGCAAAATGCTTGGGGGCAGCTCGAAATCTCGAAAATTTTGTAAAATTGTTTTTCTCGACTTTCTCCATCGTCCGACTCGTTCTTATCGCCGTTCTGGCATCAGAGAACAATGTCCGTTGTGTACAAAGCTCTCTGTCGAGTTGGGGATAAGGTAAACCCAGATTTTAGCGATTATATTATCCATGACAGGTGGTGTATCCAGTGCTGCCAAATTTCGCAAAGCCCGTCTGGAACCATCCCGCCGGACCGAAGACTGTCTTCTTCTGGGCGCCAACAATAAAATGGTGCTTGGTCGGAGCTGGACTAGCCGATTTGGCTCGGCCTGCCAATAAATTGAGTGTTTCTCAGGTATGATCTTCATTTTTTCATTGGGTTTTAGGTGAATTTGATTGAAAAAGCATTCAAAAAGGTTCAGCATAGTTTGAAGAAGGTCTTGCAGTTGATTTTGTCGCCGAAAGAAACTGTTTTTGATTTTTTTAATCGAAGTCCTTTGAAAAAATCAGCGAAAGTCCGAAATCTGATGTCGAAAACAATATAAACCCGTTCTAATTGCCCTAAAATTTTAGAATGTTGCTCTGGCTGCCACTGGGTTTGTCTGGACAAGATACTGTCTGGTTATCACGCCAATTAATTACTATTTGTCGAGTGTCAACTTCTTCGTTGGTCTCACTGGATTGGCGCAGCTGGTTCGTATCGCCCATTACCGATACACCAACCCTCAGGCGATCCATGAATAGGTCACATTGCTGCTAGTGTTATTAGAAGTCCTGCCGGTGAGAAACAACCAGACGTACGAAGTCTTTTTCTATTGTTTATATTATCCATGACCTCAATGTCCGAAACAGGTGTTTGATAAATAAATTATAGTTGATTTATTGTTAAAAATGTCGTCACTATGGTTCCAATACCATGATTACCTTTGTGTAACATTTTCCCGCTCTTCGAATACCGCTTTTACTCTTTTATGAGCAAAAACGTATATTTCATGGGCAAAAAACGTTTTTGTATTTTCGTGATCTGCTTTTCTCGTTCAAACTCCGTATTTTAGGCATAATGGAGGAAGATGAGGCGGTCTTCGGCGATAAAAAGATTGATACAAAGTTGGCACACAAGATCTCCGAGAGCGTACTGCAGATGAATTTTATGAAGAAGACCTACAACCAGGTGGAGATGGCAAAGAAACACAAAGACAGACAAGCCATGAGGAAGAATAGAATAAAAGTCTTTCCAACCGCACTCAGATTCGATGATGATCCTGTAGAGTGAGATTTTTCACATTATTTTTTGGGCTTTTATGTGTAACCGTCTAGTACAATATAATTTTTATTGATGAAGTGATGTCTAATTCTTTCAGAGGGCTGAATGGGGTCACAGTTGATGATCGGTTTACAAAAATTGATCAATTCCGCTTCGGACGGTTCTCATTTGGAGGTCAGAATCCGGAAGTTGAGGTGAGCGAAAATTTTTATTTGCTTTTCTCAATTTAGACTTTAAAGTAAATTAAAGTGAAGCATAAGGTGCCAGTAGCTCTGTGGAATGTTTTAAGAGTACTTGGCCAAAGATTGAAGTGCTGGACAGTCCGTTTTATCTAAGCCATCAGATTTTGACGTAAAATTTTGAAAAATGGCTGGAAATTTTAATTTTTGGAATCGGAAAGTGCTGAAATCTGAAACATAAAGTCGAGGGGGATTGATCATACTATCTACAAAGTTTTTTTTCAGAAATTAATGGAGCTGCATGAACAGAAACGAAGAAGCGGAGGTCTGGAGGAAGGTGAACTCAGTGATGAAGAAATATCAGCCCGGGAAATGGCCGAAACTCTCAACTCATATCGAAAACGACCACTAGACGTGAAGGAAGAGCCCCGAGAAGATCAGGACATCATAATCGAGACAGCACGAGAGCCAAAACGACGAAAGACCAAAGTCGAAGTGCAGGGAAACAAAGATTTCTAACCTTTTTTATATTTCCACCAATTGTTAAGTTTGAAGTTAATAAAAAAAACTTGTAAATGGACTCTACAATGCGTTTTGAGTAAAAATAAAGCGGTTTGAACCTCGACACTACCTAAATTTTTTAATTTTTCGCGATTGTTTTGTGGAAATTGTTTTTTTATTTTTGAGTGGTTAAAAATGGGTAGAATTGATTGAGAATACGAGAATATATTAGAAAAAGGTTGAGAAATAGAAAATATGCCTCGACTGTGAAGGTTTTTTTGGCGATTAAAATATATAAAGTGTAATAAAAAATCTATAGTACAATATAAAATGATGACTAAAACAACATAAAGAATAACAATCCGATAATTACTTCTCGACAAGTTTATTGGTCGACTAGACTTATTTGGGTGCAAAGTAGGCCGAAGTTGCTCCACCACCAGCAGCTCCACCACCGGCGCCGACTCCAAAGTAGGCTGATTGATTGGGAAGAGCAGCACCCGGGGGCTTGGCACCACCACCGCCGCCACCGCCACCACCGCCGCCGACTCCAAAGTAGGCCGATTGTGCGCCACCACCACCGCCGCCACCGACTCCAAAGTAGGCCGAGGTTGCTCCACCACCGCCCGCTCCACCACCGCCGCCACCAATCGGGGCTCCACCACCAAGCGGCGGGGCTCCTCCAGCGCCACCAACGGCCGTCATAGTCGAGCTTCCACCAACGGGTGCCCCTCCAATCGCGGTCATGGTCGAGGTTCCACCACCAGCGGCGGGCACGCCCCCAATGGCGGTCATGGTCGAGGTACCGCCTCCACCAAGTGGCGCCCCAACGGCCGTCATCGTGCTACGACCTGCAAATAAAAGACAATACATTTTGAAAGCCATACAAAGAGAATTGGACCCAAAAGACTTGCAATTTGGAAAAAAGACAAAAAAATTTATATTATACTAGGCAAAAAAGTGGCAAAATGCCTAGAAATCACAGAACCAAGACAAATGATTGGCTAAAATGAAACGAACAGATCGTAAAAGATCTGTTAGACAAGAATCAACCAACTGATTTTGAAAAACAGACAAAAATTCGCATTACAGTAGGCAAAAATCACCAAAGATGGGCAAAAACCCTCCAAAAATGGCCCCAACAACTCACCTCCTCCGCCGAGAGGAGCGCCAACAGCGGTCATCGTGGACTGTCCTCCTCCTGGAGCGGCACCCACAGCGGTCATGGTCGAGGTTCCGCCACCAGCGGCGGGCACGCCTCCAATGGCGGTCATGGTTGAAGTTCCTCCTCCTGGAGCGGCGCCAACAGCGGTCATGGTCGAGGTACCGCCTCCACCAAGTGGGGCTCCAACGGCCGTCATAGTGGAACGACCTGAAAAAGTAAATTTTGTCATCAAAAATTCGAAAAAGCCAAAAATTGGCGATAAATTTCAACTTTTGCAAGGACAATGTCAAAATTAGGCCAGAAAAAGACAAAAACTCACCTCCTCCGGGAGCAGCACCGACAGCGGTCATGGTCGAGGTACCACCACCACCAAGTGGGGCTCCAACGGCGGTCATAGTGGAACGACCTGAAAAATAAATTTTGTTATCAAATGTTCAAAATTCGAAAAGCAACCATAATTTTTGAGAACGCAATTATAATAAAACCTATTCGACTATAATCAGTCCATCAATTCCGGAGCCAAGGCAAAAAATTAAATTATACTAGGCATGAAGTGCAAAAATGTTTAGAAATCACCAACATCCCGAAAAAACCCAACAAAACCGCACCTCCTCCGGGAGCAGCACCGACAGCGGTCATGGTCGAGGTACCGCCTCCACCAAGTGGGGCTCCAACGGCAGTCATTGTCGAGGATCCACCAATGGGAGCAGCACCAACGGCAGTCATCGTTGAAGTTCCTCCACCGCCTGGAGCGGCACCAACGGCTGTCATAGTTGAGGTTCCACCGGCTGGAGCGCCCCCAATGGCGGTCATAGTCGAGGAGCCAAAGCCACCACCTGAAATTACCTTGTTTTAGAGATAAAAACGAGAAAATGTCGCAAATTGGGAAAAAAGGATCTCAAAACTCGAACTCACCTCCAGCTGGAGGAGGGGGAGCAGGAGCACCACCGCCAGCTCCACCGCCACCACCGCCGACCGAAAAATAGGCGGATTGGGCGCCACCACCGCCCGGCGCCCCACCGCCCACGCCAAAGTAGGCCGATTGTGCGCCACCGCCGCCGCCACCGCCCTGCGGCACATTGCTTCCGCCACCACCGCCTCCGGGCTTTGCGCCGCCCACGCCGAAGTAGGCGGATTGCGCACCACCGCCGCCGCCACCGCCACCCACACCAAAGTAGGCCGAAGTCATGATGATGTTGTCCTTTTTGTACGAGAGCGAAGTTCTGACCACCGAATCACGGGAAACGAAACGCCCAAACTAACCGCCGCAAACGCCAAACGCCGCTTTTTATACCCCGCTTCATGGGAAAGCGAAAAGTCCAAAAATTTATGCAAATTTCCGCCAAGTTTTCTATTTTCACCTAGGTCGGCTCTGAAAATCGGTCGATTTTTTGGTGAAATGATCTGAATTCCTTGAAACTGTTGATCAATTTGGTGAAAAAGGGCGCTCTCAACATTTTGGATAGTGGAGTTTTGCCATTGGGATACTGTAACGTGCCGATTTTTGCAAGTTTTTCAAGAGTGACATCAGTTTTGGTGGGCACTTTGTAGTTTTTGTCGATTTCTTGAAAAACTGATGACGTCCTTTAATATAGATGGCCTTAGTTACGTCTACTACGGTCCTAGCCTCCTTTTTAGCGCGGAATTTATCAGAGATAGTCATTTGGATTACCGTAACTTTTAATTTTCTCAAAAAAATTGGGTTGATTATCGTGGATAATATCTTTGATGTTTTGTTGCGTTTTGAAGTGTAAACTACCTTTCAGATTGTTGTATTAGCTCATAACGTAAATTTGTTTGCAGGATGTCCAAACATGGTCGGAAGAAACCGAGGATTATGCAGAGAAAGAATATCAAACTCGAAGCGGACTTATCAGGTAAATTGGCTAAAAACTGCTGGCAAAACTGAGGGTTTTTCTCAGCGATTACAGTATTTTATGACAGGTTACGACTTCTAATTAGAGTATTTTTTAGAATCGCACCCAATTCCGGACGTTGACGAGGAGCTGAAGAAGAATCTCATTGTTCATGCTGGAATTGCCCACAAAGCCCCCGAATCGATCATTCTGAAGCTCCCCATCGAGCGAGAAGTGGAATTAGTCCCTGGTGAGTATGTTTCAGGTGTTTAGGAGTGGTTAGAACGATTATTTTGCGGATTGGCGCGGATTCGAACTTTCGTGGCGAGACCAAAATTAGATACCCTTGATGAATAAAATAAGGTCTGAGGGATAGTTGGAAAAGCTGTAGGAAGAGTTTCGGGGAATTATAATTCAAATCGGAGGCCGCTGGAAGATTTTGGGAGGGTTATTTTGAGATTTTGAGGAATGTCAAGTTTTCGTGGCGGTACCGAAGTTTGATGATTTAGACTGGATAGATGGGGTAAAAGAATGGCTGTAGAAGATCGCGTAAGAGTTACAGATTGTTTTTGTAAAATTATTTTACCTTTTGGAATAGTTTGGCTGAGGTTTCAGGTTTTCGTGGTGGTACCCAAAATTATATAAGAATTTTGATCCAATCCCCAAAAAGCTATCTTGAGTTATTTGTTATAGCCTGATCAGTACAGTAAAATGCTTTTTGCACAATTTTTAATTCTTTTGGATTAAAATTGACCATTTTTTCAGAAGAATCGACTGAAATGGAATGCTACCCTTGCCCCTTCTGTAACAAGCTTTACCTCACTTGCAGCGGGCTGGAAAAGCACGGCCTTGACCAACACACCAGCCGCATGCCCGAGATTATGATTTTGATCCAACGGATTCAGAAAATTTGGACTTATTTTAATCAAACTCCCGGGTCTCGAGCTCGGATTTTGGACAAAAAGGAGATCTCAAGTATCCCTCGAAACGAAAAGAAATTGGAAGAGAATGAGGAAGATATATGTAGAAAGTGTGGACTCATTTTGGATACGACAAAGCCAGAGACAATTAGAAAACATCGAAAAATTCATGAAGCGAATGAAAGGTTCAAAGAAAAAATGGAAATAAAATACGGAAAATTGGTGAGAAATTGAGAGATTTCTGGCGGAAAAGATTGGATGGACTATGTAGGGGAATTTGATAGAGGTTAGCTAGCGGTTTGACAACTTTTTGGATCAAAATTTGCGAAAATTTTGAGATTTTTTGATTTTTTTATAATTTGCTTGGTGATGGATAATATTGCGGCGTTGTTGGTATGAAAAATTAAAGAGCATACTATGAAAAGGATATGGAAGACATTTGGGGGCTTGGCGAGTTAGATCTTTTGGCCAAATTGCCTAAAATTTATATGAATTTAGACCTAAAACAAGTGAAAGTAAAATTGCTCAAAACAAAAAAATTGCTTATATTGGCACAAAGTGATGATTGTGGTGCCAAGAAGAAACCTTGACATTAATTTTCATGTTTAGTACACCGGCCAACAGACTTGCGAACTATGTGATTTGACCTTCACAAGCAAAGCCATCCTGTATTATCATGAACAACTGTCTCACCCCGAAAACAAACCCGAAGCATACACGTGCGATGTCTGTGACACAATATTTGAATCGAAGGAGATCCTCGATGGACACTTGTCCATTGTTCATACCGTAACCGCACCAGTTTTGAGATTTGGAATCATTTTGGTTAATCATGGAGATATGGCATGTACAATGTAAGATAAGAGGAGAAATATGGGAAAAATTAAAAACATTTGGTGGTTAAGTAGTAGTTCCGACCTTTATGTTTCATTTGGAATATTTTTGGGATTGTTTAGAAATGTGTTAGGGTTACTTTTGAAGTTTTTTTAGTCATCAATTTATATTCCACTTGATTACAGTAACCAATGCACGGAATGTGGCGCGATCTTCGAGAAACTCCGCTCAGTTCACGACCACGTAAGAATATCTCATGGCATGAGGAGTCCTTTCGATGGGCAATTACATCAGAATGATCGGAATATTCGATTATCATGCACTGTGGCCCAAGATTCGCTGGAAACAACTGCTCTCTGCTGCTCACAACGCCTCACTTTGGCCGAGTTACCTAGTCATAATCGCGATTGTCACAAGAAGTCACTGTAAATAGCTATCGTTTATATTATTGTTTTTGTACCATGTATGATATAAAAGTAGAGCTTGAAGTTGTCGGTTTTTTTTGGTTTTGCGAAAAGTAGACGCGTTATTAAACTGAAAAAGTACTAAAGAGCCGGTTTGAAAACATTGCGCATCGTATTTTACTTAAAGCGTAATCTCGTGCTTAACCCGGCACGAAAACACGGTTTTGGCATAATGTTGCAAAAAGAAAATAATTTTTGCTCCGCCATTTTCAAAGCTGTTGTGAGCTTACTGTGTTGTTGAACACTCACAATGGCCGATCAGTAAGTTTTTACAATTTTTAAACTATTTTTTTATAATTTATATCAATTTATATTATATCCATGATCTCTTCAGGAAATTAAAAGCCGGCATAATCTCAAGGCGAGTCTACACGAACGATGTGCCGATGGCAGATGTTTCCATACCTCCCAAATTTCTCAAAATGCAGTTCAACGACTTGGAACGGTGAGATTTGTATTCTTTGGAGGTATTTTTAGGTCCTAAAGGATAATATAATGGCTTTGATGGTTTCAGACATGCCAAGTGTCAGATCTCAAAGCTGGAAGAGGAATACACTTATGAAGTCGTACCGGAGGACATATTAAAACTTTGCCCACCTTTGGTTGACATCAGTGTGTTTAAACGACCCGAAGAAATTGAACTTGACCCATTAGATGCGCTCCTCTTGGAGGACGATTTCGGCAATCAGCAAGGCTCAAAACGGTAAGAATTTGTTGTTTATTTCTTCTTCTTTAGGGGATATCTATTTCCAATGTAAAATTTGACTTCTGTAGACTTTAAATTTGAATTTTATCTTAACCTCATATCAACATGGATAATATTGAGATTTTCCGGAATTGCAGATCTCAACAACACAACCGAGTCGTACCATGGATGAGAAAGACGGAATACATATCCACAGAATTCAATCGTTTTGGTGTGACACAGGAAAAGAGTGAAAATAAGATTGGTTATAACATGAAGAAGAAGTATGGAAAGAGCGATAGTTTGTACAGAGATGCGGAAAGTCAAATCCGGGCTATCGAAAAGATCTTTGACAAGGTATGTTTTTTTAGTGTTTGCGGTGTCTTTGATTTTAGGGAATGTTGCTGGCCAGATTTATATTAAATTAGATAGCTGTTGTCGGCTTAGTTATTTCTTTATAATTTCAAAAGTTATATTGGAGGAAGTTATATTTTTGGAAGACTTAGACAGTCTTCTTGCTAGTAAAAACAAAATTCAGAATATTGTAGACAAACGTTTTTAAAATTTTCTATTTTTTCCATCTTTTTGCCAATGATTCGCATTTTCAGACAAATCGACCCGTAAAACGACACTACTCGAAGAAGGATGTCTACGCAGTAGAAGAAATGTATATCCTACCAGATGAAGAGGAATGGAAACACAGTTATGCACAAGTTATCTTTGACGGAGATCCACTGCCTCACATCAAGGATAACGAAAAAATTTTGGAAAAATCTATTATAAAGTAAGTTGAATGTTTGAAAATGTTATGTTCTGATTTTAGGGGTATTGCTGATGAGAATAATCAACAGTTTGTCGCTTATTTCGTCCCGACCGCCGAGACTTTGGCAAAAATGCAAGAAGAACATGGAGAAGATGAGGAGGTCGAGTAAGTCCGTTCATTTTTGTTTTTGAGTTTTAGGCAAGGTAAATGAAGTTGTGAAGAAGATTCTGTCGAATTTTGAGGGTTTTAGAGGCATTGGTTATGCGGGAAATTAAAGCTTTTTCTGGACCTTACTCATGATCCGACGGATAGTATTTTGAAGGCTAAAATCTTTGCTTATTGGGCGAATCGGTGATGATAGGAGGAGTACGGAATGTATATTTATCTTAGGCAGTGTTGACCTAGTTTTCATCTAGCTTTACCAGTTATTTCGACAATATTCTCCAAAAAATTGCTCGGCTTTTTTTCAGATATAAATGTGATCTAGCCCGTGAATACAACTGGACAATCACGACTAAAGCATCAAAAGGCTCCTCCTTGGACCTCTACTTCTTCGCTGAGAGGGATGGAGTCGTTTATTACAATGAAATGGACACCAAAATCAAGCTGGCCAGAAGAGCCAAGAATGTGGGCGGAGTTAGTCGAGAGGGCTCGTTTATGATCTACACTTACCGCGATCTGACACCAGCAGAGACTAAAACGATGGTAAGGCGATTTGAGAGGGGTTTAGGGGAGATAAAGGGCTTGGAAGGAAAGTTTTTGGGGATTAATATTACTTTAGACTAAAATCAGGTAAATTTTACTTATTTTTTATTGGTTTTTGGGAGAGTTTCATACTGCAGTTAGTTGTGAAAAGGTGGCTTAGGTCGTCTTGCACTTTCTTCTGGGTCTTGCGATATCTTTTTGCGAAATTTATATTGCTTTAGGCTAAATAAAATATGTAAATTTTTGCCTTGTTTATTGTTTTTGGGGACAAAAGGAACTTCTGAAAAACGAGAAACGGCGTTTTTTATCTATTGAGAGTGTTTTGCAGTTCATATTTGCAAAATTTACATTATTTTAGACTAAAATAAGGTCAAATTTTGATGTTTTATCGAAATTCTTGAAGTTGTTGGGTGTTTAAAAGAGAGAAGAGACAATATAAAGCTGAATAAGACCCTCTCACATTGATTTTAATTTTAGGAGACCCGTTCTCGCCGCCTATATGACGAATATAAGACTGGAGAGAAGGTGCCATTAGATCCGCTGGAAGAAGTGGAAGAAGAGGAGGAGGAGGAAGAACAACAAGAAGAGGCCGAAGAAGAGCCGGAAACTCCTAAAAAGCCAGAAAAGAGCGTATTTGAAGAGGATTCGAGCTCAGAAGACGAGAAAAAAGAAAATTCCTCGGATTCGGAGGAGGAAAAATCAGAAACCGAGGCCAAGAAGCCGGAAAAATCCAAATCCACGTCGGATTCGGAGTCGGAACAAGAGGAGGGGAGTGCGAAGAGTTCGTCCGAATCCAGCAGCTCCGACAATGATTAATTTATTTGCAAATAAATTCGAAAAACATTATTTTATACTTGATCTAAAATTTTTTTTGAAAACGTATGTTTATGTAGTACAGGGTGGCCGAAAAAAATGCAATTTTTTATTCAGCTATATTCCATTTAACAACCGAGATTCAACAGAACTAACAATCAATATGACAAACATTCCAAACTTTTGTGGCGCATAGTCTAATGTATGGTCCTAATGTACGAAAAAATATATAGTCTAATGAATTTATTGCCGGTGAGAAGGCGGCCATTTTGCAGACGAGGTGAACGGGAAAATCGGTCCCATTACTGGTTGTGAGCCGCGGCGGAGTTCTTCCGTAGCGTCAAACATGCATCGCCAAAGTGCTACTGAGCCAACGAAAGCACGACGGACTCGAAATTGTCGTGGATTAAGGAATTTTGACTCCTTAATCCACGAAATCCATGGATTTCAGGCCGCCGGCACAAATTCCGCCCAGATCACCGCGGCTCGGATTTTGACGGTGTTTGCCGACGGGCCGGGAGCGTGATAGCATCAGATCCTGTCGTTCTGGTGGTTGTGCACCCGCAAAACGTTGAACTGCGAAAGAAATTCTCCTTTAAGGACCTGCGGCCCGACCTGTTTTCGGGATCTGTCGAGACGTACTCGCTTGTTTTCCACGGAAAGGAGCTGCGTTCTTTGGAGCTTGTATGGCCTGAGCTTGAGTCCACTGTTGGAAATTTGGTAGATTGCTGACATCGATCTCAGGGGCAATTTTTCTCATGGAGACGCGCGGACTTCGTCCCACTCGCTTCATTAATTCATCGATATGGACATGAAAAAGAAAGAACTGTGACAAAAATAGTACTTTCTTTTTCATGTCTCAGTGGTATAAAAATCACATGGCTGCACCTGAAAATTTTCGCGTCAGGAACCCATGAAAAAAGTTGCATTTTTTCCGGCCACCCTGTTGTACTATAATAGCTCTCCAGAAAGCGTAAAACTGATATCAAGACAATTTTAATGCATCAAATAAAATCAAGGCATTTTTTCGGTACAACAATAGATAAAGTAAAGATCAATGAAAGAACCTGTAGTATAACGAACAAATACGTAATTCAGCGCCTTTTATTTGTCCTTCTTCGACTCGTTCAGCTTCGGTTTTTTGGGTTCTTCGATTTGAATTACAACTTCATTGGAGTTGTTTTTGATGTAATTATTGGCAAGATTGGCGGCCACCACCACTTTCTCATCGATCGATAGGCTGTCCACTTTCTTCCACTACAATTTCAATTCATTATTCCTTGTTTTACCACTTTCCGAGGTCAAATTGTAACTTTAATCTTGCAAGCTGCAGAAGTGTTGGGCGCAGGTCGGAATATGCAAATTTCGCAGAAAAATTGCTGACAATAAAAATACCATCAAATTTTTGATATATGAAATTTTCATAAATCATAATCTTCGAAAAATCGCTGTTTCAGCGAACAATTTTGACATTTTGAGTTAAAACCCAACTACAAGATAAAACAATTCTTAACACAAACAAAGATTTTTCTACTGGTTCGAATCTGTTATGCAGATACTCAATTCATCGTTTAAAAGCTTTTCCCTACCCAAAATCCTCCATTTCCAATCATTTTTCATCTGGCAGCCTGCGCCCTACGCTTCTGCAGCCTGCGAAATCAAAGTCGCTCAAACTCAGAATCTCAAAAACGAACAACAAAATTACCGTACTACCCACCTTTTCCAAGCACTCCTTCATGTCCTTTCCCTCCAATTTCTCTGGTTCAACCTTCTTTATGTTATCAAAGACCTCTTTCAATTTGTTGGCCTCATCCTTATCCTCAACCCCGTTCTCCGCTCTCTCTCTGAGCTTCTTGGCCTTCTTCTTTTCCTTTTTCTTTCTGTTCTGTTCCGTTTTCTTCGTTTCTGACTCAGTCGGCGGGGTATGTCGAGAAAATGCACGGGTCTCCTCTTCAAAACGACTTTTTTCCTCCAAATTCTGTCGCTCAACTTCTTCCCTTGACGTGATCCTCAAGCTTATGGTCTGTGCCGCGTCGGGAGAGCCTTTCTCCATCGGTTTTCCCGTTAATTTGATTGAGTCTTCAATTCTTAGACTACGGCCGCCGTTTCCGAAAAATTCGGCCGTTTTCTCGCTTTCCAGGCGGCGAATCTTGTCGGCAACCAGTCGTCGACGAATGATGGCGCGTGCTTTTTGATCGTAGCAGTCCTTCCAGATCTTTTGGAGGCGCTGCTGGGCCGCTCCTTGCATTTCCGTCTCGAATTCTTCTTCCATTTGAGTCTCCTGCAGACGGAGTTTGACCTGCGGGCCGAACACGCTCAGCACTCCTAAAACCCAAATATTAATTCCACCACCAATATCAAGCATGACCAAGGATTTTGGTCAGATTTAGGTTCAAAATTCGCAAAACGTTATGTTATCCATAACACTTTTGGTGGAAAGATGCATGGATTCCAAATTTCTGATTCAAACTGCATTTCAATATCTTCCTTGTTCTTTCTAGCCCACTCTTACTCCAAAATTTCAAATCTTATCCATCAATTTCACCCCGGACACTAAAATTTTCAAAAAACCCCATTTCCCCTTAAAATTCCAGATTTTTCAAGGACAAAATCAACAATTCGGCATTTCCATTAATCTACTGCCCATTGTTTTCATTTTATTTCCATTGCTCCTCCAAATTCTTAAATTTTTCAACACCAAATTTTAAAAAACCATTAAAAATATTCAAATTTGCAATAATTTATTCATCATTGTCCGACGACACTTGCTGTTTGCTCTTACCATTAAGATTCTGAAGTCTCGAGACCAATTCAGCTTCAACCCCCTGGAACAAATTAAAAATTTATATTGTACTAGGAAACTTACAACCAAACCGTTGTTCATATTGGCCAATGTTTTTGGTCTTGACTCAGGGGTCCATTTGCCCTTTCTATAGGTTTGGCTGACAATTTCCTTGACGCCGTTGAGCTTCTTGGCTTCAATTATTGCTTCCGCTATGAAATCCGAAGAAGCCGATGACTTCCAATCGCAAAGGGTGACCAATTCGTAGATTCGGTCGTATGAAAGGAGCTCTGAAAATTCGGCGGCTTCTGCACGATCTTCCTGAAAGAAAAAAAGTCAAATTTCATGTCATGGATAATATAATCTGTATAAAATATCAAATTATACCACGCATAATCCCCGAAAATTTGTCGAACGCGGCGCGGCATATGTAAAGAGCAATTGTGCATTTCACAATCAACATTAGAAGCCATTAGGGACAAACACTTGGAAATTTTTAAAAAAAAATGTCTAAAAGACATGGAAATCGATCAAAAAATTTAAAAGCAGACCAAAGCAAGAAAAATTAGACCGTTAAAAAACCAACAAGTCGATATCTTTGCCTTAAAACATCAGTTCCCCAACAAAAAAGACACAAAATTGCCGATCCATCTCTCCCATAGATAATATAAATTTTGGTTATAAATAGTCTTAAAACCCAATCAAATTTTGCTTATAAGTGTCTGATAACACCCTGCAACTAGTCCACAGGCAAATTCCTAAAATCAAAAGAATATTTAAACTAAATTACACTTGCCTCGTTTGGGTTTAAAGGGACTAAGGCCATGAAATATTTCCGAACCATTTTTTGGAGAAGGTCTCTCTTTGGATCGTTAGTCGGCACTTCTCCTCTTATGGCAACAATCTGAAAAAAAAACATTTAAAAATTCGACCTTAAAATTAATATTACACTTGACCTAAAACAATATCAAAATTGCTCTAAACCCCTACTTTTTCAGTTATATCGAGGGTCTGATCCGTTACGATATCTTCCAGGTCACATTCGGCTTCAAAGATTCCATTTGCATCAAAAAGATCGACCAAAAACACAATGCATTCGGGGGATCGCTTAGATGCTCGCAACCACGCCCAAAAAGCTTCGCAATCCTCGAAGCTTGTCAAATACACATTCTGCGTGTAGTATTTGGTATCAATCAGGATACAATGCTGAGTACAAACGAAACTGCGACCGTCTTCGATTATATTCACCATGAGTTGAGAATTGAGCGAATCGGCGGGCGCAAATGACCGCTTAATGAATTCGTCTGTGAACTTCAGCGCACGATCGCCAATTACAACAATGTGGTTTTCATTTGGCGTCGGTTTGGAGGGTGTAGGAGAAGTTTCGACCTTATCCTTGAGATCAGTAGACTTGTTGCTCGAAGTGGTGGGAGACGATTCATTTGAGGTAATTTTGCTCCGAACCGCTTTCTTCTTGGGTCTCTCGTCATGCGGAAGCTCTGGATTCATGGTACTGGTTATTTTTTCGGGGTTAGGGTTGGCTGACATCTGAAACATGAATAAGGTAATATAACAAATAATAACCTAACAAGTCAAGTTAAAATCATAATCAAAACGAAGAAAAGCTCTCATTTTCTCAAATTGAACAAAAATTACACAAAAATTCAAATGAAATTAGGAAGTTTCAGTGATATTACACTTGCCATCTAACGGGTAAAATAGATTAGTCAATTTCGTATCTAATAGTCATCTGATTCCTCTCGAAATAACAATAAAATAAAAGCAACGGACGCATACTCTAGAAACAAACGAATTTCTTCAAATTTCGGCGGAAAAGTATAGGTTTCAGCGATATTAAACTTGGCATCTATCAAGTATGGAAAAAATCGCAAAAACCAGGTGTAAATTCGAAAATTTGGAGTAAAACGTAGTAAATCGACAATCGCTAGTCGAGTGGCAGCTATTCTGACATGTAGGAACAGTATTTTTTGTAGATTCTCGGTCTAAAATATATTATACTCGACATCAGATGTAAGAATTCGGAAAAAAAAGTTAGGAAAAGCTAAAAAATGCCGCGATTGCAAAATACTTCGTTCTCAAAGACATCATGTTGGTCAACAACACTGTAGAATTTTGCTATCAAGAAAAAATTCTTCAAAGCGACATCTTATACGCTGAAACATGCACAAGTCATCAAACATCAATGTGTTTCGTTTCATTCATAAACAAGAAAAGTTATCTCTGTGATGCCTTTGTGATCACCAATAGATCGTGTCAAAGCAGTAAACAAAAGTTTACTTTCAAAATATTTATCTTTATTTCAATACTTGTAAGTGATATAAGAGGTACAATATAAATATCAATTTCAAGCTGATCTCTGGACTAGGCTCGTCGATCCCATAGAATTTAGCGACGGGAAGACAAGATGAGTACTGTGCGAATAAACATTATGATGCTAAAATAGAAAGCATTAAGATTTTTTTTGCGTTTTTATATTGTCCATCATATCAGGTGCAAAAATGGATAAAAAATGGTCCACAGTCCAACAATTTAGATGAAAAACATCTCATCACTTACCTCAAGGAAGCCACAAGGCCAGCGGGCATCACCTTCCCGGAATTGTAGAAGCGAAGGCCCATTAAAACGGAAAGAACTCCAGAGACACCTAAACCAACAAAGATAACACAAAAATCATCAAAAACTGACCAGCAAGAACTTCAAAGTTGTTGTTCACTCCTCCATAAATGGCGGCAAGACCGAAACCGGCACCAGCAATGAATGATGGCCAACTTCCGGCCTTCAGGAATCCAATTAGTCCACCGATGGCAACAACTGCACCGTAACCAACTCCATAAGCGTCAGCCATTGCTATTCGTGCGTGTTTGTGTTGTCAAAAGGGGGAAATTTGTGAGTTCTCCGGGTGTTGACGATGTGAAGAAAGCGAGTGTTATTCGAGAAAACGAGAAATTTGCGAAAATAATTTCGAGATCTGCGGCTCGCGCCCACGATTTCTGCAGGTTGTGGGGACGTTTTATACGAATGGTTGAGAATGCTGGATTACTGTATTTTGGATTGAAAAGGGAGGTCAGAATCAATGCAACACAAAATAAGCAGCCAATATATTTGCAGATTAGTCTAAATCATCTGCCGAAAATAAGTTTTCTGTTATCGTTTACATTACAGGCCCTAAAGTAATATAGCGTAATTTTTTCTGTTATATTTCACATTGAAAGCTCTGATATCCGCTTATCCTCATTCTGGTCCTTTTCTCACTTCGAGATGGCTGCTCTATCAGTTCATCCATGCTTACTGGCACTTTTGGGGATTTTTTCCATTATTTTGGGGTACTTTCTGAATGTAAAAAGCTGGAATTTCTATGAAAATCTGGTGTGTTTCATTATCATTGCGATCAAATGGAAGAGAGAAGAAAATGATGCTATGAGATTGGAAGAACTGCCGGCCAAATTCGAAAAGGCCATGAAAGATTTGGCGGAGGAAAAAAAAGTGGTCGATAAATTTAAGGTAAGGT
Source organism: Bursaphelenchus mucronatus (assembly GCA_025436335.1). Taxonomy (NCBI): domain Eukaryota; kingdom Metazoa; phylum Nematoda; class Chromadorea; order Rhabditida; family Aphelenchoididae; genus Bursaphelenchus; species Bursaphelenchus mucronatus. Next base: position 11,333,884 of record CM046357.1, on the reverse strand, counting down.
TTTTGCAATTCCTACCATAAATCCTGCCAAGTTCCTTCCCAAAATTGCAAATAAAATTTTGCAATCCAAATTTCCCGCCATTTTTGGCATTTCGTTCAAAAAGTTTGTAGAGTCGTAAAATTCACGTAAATCGGAAAGATACGTATTCTGAACCATCTAGATATATGTTCTACTTTCATAAACCTTTTTACTTACCTTTAATATGCACACGAAACAGAATGCCAAAATTTGCGAGAAATTGAAATTTCAAAATGGCCAGAAGGTCAAAACAGGAAAATTAGATTTGGTCTTTTAAATCGCCTTAAAGCAATTAAAAACATTTCTGCATTTAGTCAGCCACTTCTAGTTCGCGTAAAACAGAATGCCAAGATTGGCGGAAATTTAAAAGTTCAAAAAATCTTAAATTTTGAACTTTAAAACGGACTGTAAAGTAAAATTGACTCTTTCAGGAAGTGTGTGGCAGAGTTCCCAAAGCGGATGCCTATTATTTCGACGAGGCTGCCAATACCCTCCACTACCTGATCCAAAAGCACGACAATGACTTGATCTACTCGAAAAACTTGACAACGGGCACCACGAAACACCTTTTTTCGTTCTACAACGACCGAAAAGGACGGGTTCCGCCAAAAATTGCTGCTGATGGAGACAATCTTTTCATCCGATCAGACATGCATTACATTGTCTACTACAATATCAAGGAGGACATTCTTCGTCGACAGCTGGTCAATTTTGATGTCGAACACATGAAGGCCATCGGGAATCGGGTTTTGGTTGCTGGAGAGAAGAAGTTTGAAGTGTACAAGGTCAAACAAAGGTTTGAGGGAATCAATGAGTATCGAATTGATAGTCCATGTCATCTACATGACGCCGTGTTTGTCTTCAGTCGCGATTCTTATCTTGGTGTAAGTTTTTGAGCCTATTCTGTCTATAAAGTGCTATTAATTTGCAAATCTCAAAGATTTTTATATTATACATGACACGGATACAAAAAAGGGCTAAAGGAGCAAATAAAAATGTTCGATTGGCCTGAAATTTTAAGTATGTGCAATTCATAGCCCAGTAAGACAATGGTGAAATTTTCAGAACGAAATTCGAATATTCGACGGACTTATAACATTTTAGAGTACTCAAAAAATTGTATTAAAATTTATGCAAATTTCAGGTGACATCGATGAAAAATGATAACCTTCACTTCAAGCAGACAAACGTTGCCGTCTCGTCTGATGTCAAAATTACTCGAAAATCAAATAATATTTTCGAATTGGACCAAAACGACAAAAAAGAAGACTACCTATTGGAATATTCCGATGGCAAGCCGATCCTAATCCAATTAGATTCCAATGCTCTGAACAAAACTGAGTCCTCGAAAGCCCGATTCCTCCGTCGTATCTGGCAAGGAGTCGAAATTCGATTTTGGGTATTTTTGGCCGGTCTTGCGGTCAAAGAGTTTGAGGTGGTTAATATGCCATTATTTAACGAACTCGAGGTCTTCAATGCAACCATTTAAAAATTTTATGCGTTTTGGATGTGTTAACTTTGAGATTAGTGTAAATACAACGGTATAGGTTGGAGCTTGGTTTATTGTTAGTTGAATAAAGATGATCTTACAACATTTTTTGAAATTTTCGTCTAACTTATCAAGTGCAATATCCGAGATATTCAATTTTCGCTTAACACCTTTCTCCTCTTAAAAATCATGAACTACGTAATCCGACAAAAAACGTCAATTTCAAGTATAAAACAATTATCGAAAATAAGGTAACACTCATTTATCAACCATAAAAAGCAACAAGTATCCTCGAAAGGACAGTAAAACAAGATTTAAAAGAGACGTTGAGGCTTGCCCATAGTGGTCTTGAGATGGAGAGCGCGGACGTTTTGCCAGTTCTTCTTCAACAAGGAGACCAAGAAGTTGACTCCAAGGGAAATGTTTCCGACCAACTCTTCTTGGCTCATCTCTACGTGACCGATGGCGACGGCCAAACAAAGAACCTTCTTCATCTGGAACTTGACGGTAGCCTTGACTTCATCGGCCTTGGCAGTCAGGGAGTCGTTGTGAGTGACGACGGAAGGGAACTTACCGGCCTTGTTGAGACCGGGACCCAAAAGACGGGGAATCTGCTTGATCAAAGCATCAGAGGCGAGGAAAGCATCATAGGACTTGGCCAATTTCTTGACAAGCTTCTTATCCTTGTTCAACTTCTTCAAATCATCGGCAGTCATGCATGGGAGACCGGCTTCCTTGGCTTCATCGCAGTGCTTTTGGTCACCGAGGATACAGACCTTCATATTGGGACGAGGGATGCTACGCAGTCTGTAAAAAGGCCAAATTAGAGCTTATTAAGAAGATTAAAGGTTATTCTTTCTATTACGAGCGCTAACCCACAATTCCAAAAATTTCCAAAACAAAAACTCAAAGTTTCAATCCGCCAAGATAAACTATTACAAATATTAGCTCTCATCAGTTGCTAAATGCCTTTTCCTATCTTACTTTACCTAAAAACCCACAAAAACCGAAAAAAAACTTCAACTTACGGCCTTCACCAAGGTCTTTACGTCCAAGTTTTGTCGGAGGACCAGAAACCTGGTCCTCCTCCCCAAAATTTAAAGACCTTGGGTCGGGTCCGTCAGTAACATCGCAAATTCCAGAAAGATTCAAAAATTCACCTGACGGTACCGCTGAAACGCTTGTCCTTCTGGGGATCATAGTTCTTCAGGGCGATTTGGAGCTCCACGGTCTCACGGAAGTTCCTTTTCTTCTCCTGGGCGCCCTTGAGGAGCTCAACGACAACCTCGTTCAGAGTTTCACGACTGATCTTGGACATTTTGTACCCTGAAAACACAATATAAAACAGTTGATGTCAAGGATAATATACTTTCATAACATACGCCAATTTCGGAAAAAACACGGCAAACCCCTGCAAAAAGAAGAGAAAATAAATGGGAATAACAATTTGAGCAAGAATTCCCATGTCTACCGTACTTAAAGCACAATGCCAATATCGTGGCGAGTCTAAAATTCGGCAGTGGTGGAAACTCGGGCGCAGTTTAAGATGCCAAAAGAATAAATTGCACTTGATCCAATCTCGCCAATCAGTGCTTGTAAGTTTATCAGTCGTAGTTTCTTGTTGGTCTTTAGGTTGTGGAAATTATTCAAGGTGTTGCGAAACCTTGCAAGTGGCTAATTTCCACGTTATGGACTGTCTTGGAGAAAGTTTGGTGCAGAATTGGGTCAAATGTTTCCTCAGGAATTTGTAATTTGTAGGAGAAGTCGTGCAAATTATGAATATTTGTTTTCACCGGTTTTAGACATTATTTTAGGTCGAGCTAAGCCTAAATAAAAAAAAAAAATTTCTGCAGATATAGGAGAAGATAGACGGATTCAAGACGATTTACCGGGTAATATTGTTCCTTCTCTTGCAATTTCTAGGAATTTTCTTTCTAGGTTTTGCAAAAATTTACGAGATTTTTGTGTATTTTGGACGTATCTCTGAAACTTTTTGAAAGTCTGTCCTAAAATTTAAATATTCTTAAATTTTGCTCTTTATAGCCAGAAACATGTTTACAGCTTTGTTTAGGCCGTGAGATTTTGCTGATAGGTGCAGCGGGCATTTTTTGCCGATCATCGGTTCCCCGAAACAAGGTTAATGTCAAGGCTGTGGTGGAATGAGAGCGTCGTGCGGCGGAGGGCAGTGAGAAGTGGGCGACGGAGAGGGCCACGTCACAACGTTGCACTGGCAGCCGCCCTTCGAGAGGAAGAAGAAGGGAGAGAGCGACGGGGGTGTCCGTTCAGTCGGCCTTCTCTACAAAAGCCGTTTGATCGAAGAAAATGGGATTGAAGCGGGCAGTTGCGGGGTCATGTAGCTTCTTAATGGAAACTTTTTTGGTACTAAATGACGTGTAGTTTCTAATGGTACTGTTTTCATAAGGCCTAATTGAGAATTACTCCTTGAAATTTTATTTTTTGCCATTTGCGTTATCGGTTTGATATTGGACTTGTCAAAATCGCTGGTAAATCGGCTTCTACATCGCTATTGTGGTTGATTTTGATTACATCTTGTATAATTTACCTTTCTGTTTCTATTTTTGGCTAGTTTTCGTCGATTGCCTTCGATTTTCTTCCGTTTTTGGCTAATTTTCTTTTCTCCAACTTCATCGTTTTAAATTGGTGAAAACTGTTTCCCCATCGATGCAATTTCCGTATTACTCGGTAATTTTGATGCCATATGATTTGCAAATCATGACTATCACAAAGTATTGCACTTGGAATACACTTTTTTGCAATTTGGGACTTCTTTTGTTTCCCGTGGGATCTGATGTCCAGTTCTTCGAAAATCGCTCATAAGTTTTTTGATTCCTAGTTTAAATAAAGGTCGAGTTTCTGGACGAAAATTGACGCCAGACTTCCGTAGTCTTATTCGAATTTCGTTTTACGATTTGTTTATTTGTTCGAATTCTTTGGCCTCGTTTTTGTCAACAAACCTTATTTTCTTGGGTTTCGATGTGAAATCCCCAAATTTTTCGATGTAAACCGGTGAAATTTTGTGGCTTTTGGTGATAATTAATTGGTAAAAGTCTGTGAGAAATGTTTCATGCAGAAAATCCGCGAGAAATGTCCTTTTCTTCGGTCATTTTTCGAATGCCAACGGCCTTGAATCAGTTCCCTTTCCCCGCAGTCGTGTGCGATCCGATTCATAAGCGGTTTCATTTACTATTCATGAGCATTCACGACGGGTTTGTTCCGTGTCTAGCAAGAAAACTAAATTTTTTTATATTGTAGTAGGCATTGCTTAGGTTTTGATCGGACAGCTTCCCCATATCAGCGATTTTTATCTTTTTCTTCGATTGACAGCCCGTAAAATTAGTTTTCCTGTGTCTGCCGATAAAGCGGAATGTCTTTCCGGCCCGGAAATATAATAATTGTCGGTTTCTGACCCTTAGTTTGTCGATTTTAAGAGATTATCGGATATCCGGCTTGTAATTTTGATGAGATAGTTTTGTTTTTTTTGTTTGGAGACGTCGTGGAAGGTTTTTAGTCAAAGATGTGATTAGTGTCGCGAATATTGAAAATTTCATTTTTTTATGTTGGGTTACGTTGAATGAAATGGTTTATTGTACTTTTCTTGCGAATTGAGTCCTCCCATCACTTGTTTTTCACCGTGTTTTCTCCTCATTAATCGTAACAAAATAATGCTCAATATTTTGCAGTTTTTGACCAAAACGGGTTGCCGTTAGAAACTCCACGCCTCCCCGCTCCCTTCTGCTTGTAGTTACCGCTGCTTCCGTAGAGAAAGAAAGATGTCGGCCCAACAGAAACGCGAGAAAGCTGTCTTGGACGCAAAAATCGCTGAAGTCCGCGAAGTGGTGCGCCACGCCAGCAACACCGAGATCATCCTTGCCCTCCACAACTTTGACATGGACGTGAACCGCACCATCAGCGCATTCACCGAAGGTAAGCATTTTATTTTACTTTTTTTATGTTGTCCATCATGGATAATATAATTTTTTGATGTTTAGGCAAAGACGCTGCTCTTGGAGACTGGGAAACCAACGGGGCCGGAGGAAAGAAAAAGAAGAACAAGAAGAAGCCCTCCACCGGCACAGCTCCAACTGCTGCTGTATCTAAACCAACTCCAGCACCAGCAAAGCCCACCACTTCGGAGCCACCCAAGCCCAAAGTTGATCCCGCCAAGTTGAATGAGACGGTCGAAACCTTCAAGAACTTGGATGGCTCAGCCAGAACCGAAGAAGTCGCTAGATTGGCCAAAGATTTGGATCAGACCGTCCTGAAACTCCAAAGAACCTTGGTCCAGGCGGAAGAGAAGAAAGCTGCTGCAATTCAAGCCATCCTCTCCGCCGTCCAACAACGTGAGCTTCAATTGAACGCTGAATTAGCCGCGGTCAGAGCCGAAGTTGACCGACAAACTCAAAAACAAAGGAGTTTATTGGAGAAAATTCAAAAATCCGCTCAAAACGGAGATATTGCTAAATTTACGGCAGGAAACGCGTCCCTAGAAGAGATTCTGAACACCCCCTACGTCTTTGATGAGAACCCGCCTCTTCGAAGCATCGGAAAATTTGGTTCCGGTAAGTTTTTATATTACTTTAAATGGTTTTAGGTGAAAATTAAAAAAATGGTGGGAGAATATCTTAATCAATGTATTTTAGTGTACCAAACTGGCAATGTCGTTGTCCCGCAAGTGCAGCCCGTCCCCAAACAGCCTCAGGCCAATGGACAGCCAAAATCAGTCGAAAATAAGGTGGAGAAGAAACAGAATGGAGTGGCCAAGGCCAATGGAGTGGAGAAAATCTCAACTAGCCAGTGTAGTCTGGTTAGCTCGGAAGACTCGGGATTGGGTCAAGTCAGCCCTGGAGCTCAACAAGGTAAAATTTTGAAGTGATCAAGGATAATATAGGAAAAGGTCTAGTGTGATATAAAAAAGTAGTTGGAATTGTAAAACATGTTACTAATAGGTTTGGAAGGGGCTTAAAAAGTAGGTAAGGATTTTTTTCAAGGTTTTAGAGAATTTTTTGTCATGGATAATATAAGAATGTCTAGTGTAATATAAAAAGGAGTTGGAAATTTTGTACATAGACGGCGAGTGGACTTGAGAAGGGCGTATATGAGATTTTGAGGCCATTAAAACTGATTTTGAACACTTTGAAGGTGATTTTATGGCATGGATAACATACGGAAATTTTGGGAGGTGGTAAAACTGTTGTTTATTGGTTTACAGAGAACATAGAAGGGGCTTCGATGATGTTATTATTATTTCTGAGGATTTTTAAGATTATTTTACCTTTTTTTAGAGAAAGTTCGAACCCAAGCCGGCGGAATTGTAATGGAAGCCGAAGGAATCTCCTTGGATGCTCTCGCTGACATTCAACGCGTGCTGGCCGAACAACTCAAGGCCCAAGGCATCGATGAGAGCATCCTGAGTGGGCTCAGCGGAATCGGCGGCACCAATGTGGTCGCTCCGCGCCGTCGTCAACCCAGAAAAGACGCCCCCAAGGACAAGAAGAACGGCAACAAGGTCGGCGCCCACAGCTAAACTTCTTGTACGGGCACCGCTCAACATGAACAACCCGTTTTTATATCTCTCTTTGTCTTTTCTAGCCCAATATTTCTAATTATATTAAATATTTATTAAAAAATTATATTATCCATGCAAAACCCCACCCAAATGTCTATCCCACACACCAAATTCGAGTGTGAAACTGTGATTTCTGGGTAAAAAAATGTCTATTAGATTATACGTTGTCTCTTTACCAGCCTCCGGCAGCATTTTTTAGCTCTAAATTTTATTATTCAGCGGCTCAATGGTTTTTTTGGAATTTTTTGATTTTGAAGCAGATTATTGAGATTTTTTGTTGGATTTTTGAATGGTTTAGGTAACTAACGGCACTGTCTAAGCATGGCTAGTAATTTTCGATCAAAAGGATTACTGTAACATAAAAAAAATTAAGGTTTTTTGAATTTTTACCCTAAAAGTCTAACTTTTGGATAAAAAAGAAAAACAATTGCAGATTTTTTGGAAAAAACCTTTGTAGATGATAAATTATGCCATGACAATAACATATATGCCAAAATTTCCTAGATTCGACTTCGAAATCCACAAGAATTTGTTATTTATATCCCCAAATTCCCACAGGTTTTTCTCGAGGCGGCCCGCATTCGATTGTATCAACTGTTTTATCGATGGAACAAACACCCAAGTGTCTTATTTTTCCCGTAGTTTCCCGCGTTACACATTGTTACCGTAATCTATCCGGATTTGATTCGTTTCAGACAATAAAGTTATATTAATCTAGACAGTAAAATTTCGAATTTTTTTGATTGGAAAGCATCCGACTTGCATGAAATTTTTTAGTGGATCCACTACACGCGCCACGACACGTTCTTTAAAATGAAAAGCGGAGAATTTTTCTGGCTTTTTATTGTTTTACCATCAGGTCTTTGAAAATGAAATTATCCCCAAAAATTTTTTTTTGAAAAATCGTTTTTTCGATTAAAATTACTATGTAAAGTGTAATGAAAGTGATACCAAAAGAAAGCTAAGAGTCCATACTCACGATTAGAACTAGATTTTCTCCAATTTTTATCGATACAACTTCATAGAATAGAAAACAACAGCAGCTGTCAAGGATAATATTGTGGTGCCGAAAAAGGATGCTGTCGCCGTAATTGCAAACCAAAAACTGTAACCAACGGTCGTTAGCCAGTCGTTATTGTCGGGGCGAGTTACTGGAAAGGTCAAAAGTTTGAGTTTCTTACTGTAATCATCAAAACTTTCAAAAATATTCGGATTTTCGTGGGAAATCCGAAGTTTTTGATAGAAAAGTGCAAAATAAATTTCGAAAGCGATTAAAATCAAATTCAACAGATTGTAAACAATTAAAAAGTGTAATCTATCTTTGTTTTCAGGCTTAACTTACCAGTTTCGCTTCCATTTTTCGCGCCAAAAATACTAACCCCAATGAGTAAACAAATTGTGGCCAAAGCGCTCAAAATTGTGGTGCCAACAAAAAAGCCGGGCGTAAACAGGCAAGAGTATGCGACAATAGTCCATGTAAGTAATACGATTCCAATGAGGAAGGCGATCCATAACATAACGGCTACCGCATACTCCCATTCCGGTCGGGACTAAAGTTAGATGTTTCATGGGGATTATTTTGGTCAAAACAATCCTTTAAAATCTGGATGGAGATGCAATTTTACTATTCACAATGACATGTGGTAATTTTACTGCGATTTCGCCCTGAAAGGAAGACTTGACGTATTTAAGCTAGAAATGGGTCAAGTCTTTCTCTCGTGGTCAAACCTCCTGGGCGTTTGATAAAAATCGAAATTGTGTAGTTCAAGATGGATAAACGTCTCCAAAAAATTGTTTTTTAAAAAAATTTTTCAAATATTATATTCACCATGACTTACATCCCAATAAACTTGACAAGTCACATGTGTGCAGCCCTTCACAATCACCCCAAGCCTCTCTCCGTGCCTCGGGAAGTAATGCCAACTACTCGTAAACATTGCAATTGTAACAAGAAGCAACGAGAAACTGAGCAAAAACGCAAAAGTGGGCTTCAAGATTCGAATGGCGCAAACCTCCGGCGGATTCTCATCCATGATCCTTAAAATGTAGAAAATCGTATTTTAAAACATTTAAAATGTTTTGACTTACTTTATACATCGAACAGCCCCAAAAAACGGCTGCACAATGCAGTTTTCGGAGGATTTTTCGTTTCTCTTTTTTCATTGTTTTCTCGGACAAAAAATCTCGGATAACTTGGCAACCCGAGTCTTCCATGCACTCCGAAATTCGTAGGAATCCCGTATACACTATGGGCTTGCAGAAAATCGCTTCAAATTTATGTTATACTAGGCATTTACGAAAAACATCTTCAAAAAATCGAATTTTTGAATTACTTTCTATTTTTTTGTTAACAAATGCACTGTCGTGGTATATTCTTGCTTTTCGGATCGCATTTACATAATCTAAATAACTTTATAAGTCATCAAAAACTTGAAAATACCAAGATTTTGCGGTTTTTTGTGTAAAACTAGATAAACCCCAAGAATTACAGTATCCTCAGCTCGGCAACAGCTTTGAAATTTAATGTTTCATCTTGATTTAGCCCATTCCAGCTTGATTTCGTATTGTTCAATAAAATTTTTGGTCAATTTATGTTGTACTAGGGTTGATTTATTCTTTTTGTCAAACAATAACTCACAATCTTAGTGTAACAATAAATAGGGGGTGTAGAGAGAGTAAGGGAGACCCGGATAGGTGTGGTTTGTAATATTTGAGTTGAACTGGTTCAATTGGGCAATTTGCCCTTAGGGCAAATTAATGTCAAATTAGTCTTCATCCGAGCTTTCGCTTAGGTCCAGGTCGTTCTGGAGGAGCATTTGGCTGTGTTTTTCGATTTTCTTCACCGGTTGCGTCTTTTGGGTGGGTTGGGATTGAGTATGCGGAGGATTTGGTATTAAGTTAGGCATGTCCATATCATCAAACAGTTGATCCACCTGCTGTTGGGATTTGATTGAGGTGTGAGGTGGGTCTCGAGGAGTGGATTTTGAGGAATTCACGGGATTCGAGGAGTTGGTCGATGAGGGGCCGCTGGCGTTTAAGTGCTTCTCAAGGGCCGCTGAAAAATTCGTATTTAAGGACAAATTTCAATTTGAAAAAGGAAAAAGTGCTCTAGTATCTTCCATGTCTCCCCCTTCTTTACAAGTTACATCAATTCCTGCCATCAAATCCACCGTAATTCATTAACAGACACACTTGACCCAACTTGGGCCAAGTGTTTCTCTCACCCGGTAAACAGTAAGAAAAAACGGCTTTTCGCCAAATTTCGCAAATTCAGATACAATGTAACCTAAAATTTCCAAAAATAATCAAACGATTTACCTTCGTCATCGCTGGAAAAATTGCTGGACTCCGGACGTTGTCGATGCGACTTTTCGACCGAAATTTTCGGATTTTCTTCATTCTCTGACTCGTCCGAGGAATCCGAAGAGTCCGACGATGAGTCGGACGAGTCGCTGGACGAACTCATATGGGAATCGTTGCGTTTCTTCGATTCGGACGGCCGTTTTTCTCGTGGTTTCTCCGATTTCTTCGGTGACAAATTCTGCTGACTTATCGGTTGACTTGGAGGCTGGGTTGTTTTTACCGGGGATGGTGGTTGATTCAAGGGCGTGGTTAGTAGTGGATCGGGTTGGATTTTTTTGGAGGCACCTTTCGTTTTTCGGAGTTTTAGGACCTCTTCCCGGAGCAATTTATCCGCATCGTCGTCGGCTCTTCTAAAAAAAGATTCATAAATGCAGTTAAAATACCATTTAACATCTATTTGGACCATTTTCCGACTCTATGCTACTAATTCTCCCAAACGCTTATATCGACTCTGAGTCTCACCACGAAAGATTGCAAAGGTCTTAGAACCCAAAAATTCGCTCTACATGGTCTTCCCGCCCCTGCAACCAGTTCAACTCCAAATTTCGGTCAAATCTATCATCAAAAACCCATTATATCACCCATCTCTACCTAGTCTGTTTCACATTGATATTGGATGAGATCTTTTCCAGACGCATTTCACCGGTGGATTCGTCAAAGATCAGGAAGCATTCCTTGCCGTCCTTGATCGGTTTTTTGGCGCCTTTGTACATGGTTATGTCGTCGCGGCCTTCGCTGGCGATTGCGATTTGAACATCATCGTTATCGTTGATGGACACATAAGTTTCGGTCTCGCCACCAATGGATTTAGGTTTAAAATCGTCTGAAAACCAAATACACTTTATTTTTAAGCCATTGCCAGTCTTATAATACCACATTTTGACCGAGAGAAACAGTTGACCCAGTCTTGGTCAACTATTCCTCTCGGTCGAAACGCATCGAAATCCGTTCATAAAGCCAATTACTACGTAAAATCCTATATTTTCGACAAATCATTGAAAAGACTCACATCTCAAAGTGTGATAATCCACTTTTTTCCGCGATTTCACAAAACTCTGACCAATCTTGAGCTCATAGGTGCCCAAGGGAAGCCCGCTGGGTCCGGCTTCGGCCATGGTTCATGTGGAATGTTGTGCTTGCTACTGCGACCCGATTCCCAACCCAAGGACCTGAAATTATCAAAAATAAATTTTTTGAGAAAAACTCGAAAAATAGCGCAAAATCTGTGTAAAACATCAAAAGTGATTGTAAAATTTCTAATACATAGATAAAGTGTGTTCTAAAATCATTTAAACCTCCTCTAATCAAAAGAACACACGACTTTTGACCTTATTTTAGACATGTTTTGATAAAAAACCGATTCGTCGCCAGAATAAGTCAATTTGTCAGACGAATTAAAACAAATCAGGAAGCAAATGTTCGAGTACGCAAAACTGCATCATAATCTACCCGTTGTTCGACAAGTCGTGGGTGGGGGAGGCCGGAAATTACAAAAACTTTCGGGAGAATCCGACGTTCCTCGCCTCGCCAAACGTCGAAATGGGAGAAAAGAAAAAAAGGAGAACGAATTTTCCATAAATAACAATTTGTTATAAACGTCCATCGGTCTATTTTTGGGGAGCAATCGAGAAAAAAAGCAATTTGTTTGATCAAACAAGGAAAAGATTGGGCTCAAAGTGTGAGCTTTAGACGGAATCAATATGTTTAGAGAACATACATTAAAAATCAAATTATATTCGAATAAGTTGTCATCTTTTTGAACTAAATTAAATGAATGTACAGTGCAGAAAATAAAAATAATTGCCTAAGGCATAACACTGAAAAAAATCTCGTAAATCTCAGCATAACGATCACTCGGACAGTAAAGATCTCGAAAAACAACATTCAAGTTTTTTTACAGCATCCGCACTGTGCAAAATAGACTTTCGAAAATTTTGCACAGTGCAGAGAAAATAACCGTTCCCTAAGGGCGTAAGGCAAAAAAACTGGAAAAAACAAGTTATGGTCAAGCCAATTATGGGTCAATCTTCATAATAAAATATTATTTACAGCCGTCCATTACCTGCAACATGCAAAATTTGGATTTCAAGCGTTCGCACTGTGCGCAAAATATTCCTTATCGTCGTAAGGCGCAAAAGTAAAAAATATATAAAAATCATAAATCAACTGGTTGATTGCATTGCATTCTTTGTGAAACGCAATAATTTACACTTCTCCTCCCTGTGCATAGTGCAATATTTCGACTTTAAACTTTCGCACAGTGCAAAATCCATAAATTTTCTGCTCCGCAGCGCAACTCTGCAGTAGCTCAATAGTCGTTGCAAAAAACGTCTGAGAAGGGCTTAGAGCCGATTAGATCACGACTAATGACAGAAAAATTCCACCTCCGAGGTCGGAGAAAAGGTAAAAAAACGGCTGTCTGCGCGTTGAAAAAAGCCCCGAAAATTGGTTTTTTTGATCGCGAAAATGTACAGAAAGCTTAGATTGCGCAACCATAACTTATACTATTTATTGTACAATCTAATCATAGCAAGTATCAAAAAAAATTTTGCACCGTGCAGCGGTAAAAAAAGCCTAAAAATTTGACTGCACTGTGCACAAAGTTTAAGATCTCGTTTCCACTGGGAAATAAATAAAAATTTCAATGTTTACTAGAAGAAAATTAATTTTAGTGAGGTAAAATTGGTTTCGATGATAAGTAGGACCTTATCTTTGACAAAGGATAGGCTTTGCGTGGGCAAAACAAAAAGTTTTGGAGAAAAAACGTAATAAAATTTATTTTGAATTGTCATAAACTACTGTTAACAATATCTAATACGTACACTGAGACATCAGCCATCGATGGGAAGAGATCTTAGGAGAAAATTGAGGGTAATTTTACAATTTTTGACTATTCTTAACCAAATTTTTTGGATTTTTCGATATTTTTCGATTTTAAAACTTAAAGTAAGAAGTAAAATCAATGTTGAAGGACATCATAGCGTATGTTACACCTGACAAATTCCTTTTCAAACAAAAATTTGGAGAAATTTTTGAAAATTTATATTACACATCAGCTGCGGACATTTGATTACACCCAAAACCCGATCGCATTGCACTCGGACGTCGCGACAACAACCCGAGGACCATGAAACGCGACCCAATAAACGGGTTGTGACGTTCTTCTCAAACAACTTATCCATTTTTCCGCGATCGAAGTCAATCTCTCTCGTTTTTCTGTTCATTCCATTCACTTTTTGTCGTTCTATTTCCTTTTCGACTCGCAGACACATAATTTGTAAGGCCAGCATTCTATATTTTAAGTCCAAAAAGCAGAAATATTTTATATGTTTAATTAAAATTTTTCTTACGCACAGTGCAGTTAAAAATTAATTTCGCACTGTGCAATGAAACTTCAGCTTCGCACAGTGCAATCCAAGCTTCAGAAAATAAAAAATGATTCCGTCTGGAGACTTGTGAAGCCCTTACAGTTCCTATTGCGTAAGAAAATACAAAAAATGCCCTATCGATCGCATAGTACGATCGGAAATAAATGCCGCACAGTGCAAATGAATTTGAAATTTGCACTGTGTGATTTTTAATAGAATTGGAAAATTTCGAAAGTAGCATATCAGAAAATAAAGATTTTTTAGGCGATTTCAAACCGATTTTTTCTTGGAAATCCTCCTTTCCAGAATAAAACTGTAAAGAAAGAGAAAATTTGTGGAAATTTAACGAAACTAAATCAAAACCTGAGATTTACCCGAAATTTCTGAGAGGATTTGTAAAACGCAGTAACCTCAACTTGCCCTGCGCCCAATATTCAGTGCAAATTCCCCAATTATGCTAGAAAAATGAATAATTTCGCGACAAAACGCGTGGAATCCGCCAAATTCTAGATTCCATCGGAGAAAACACTGAATCATAATAACCACATGGAATTAATACTCCGTTGCAGAAAACAAAAAAAGTGAAAAAAAGCGGGTGGAAGCGTCCGAAATCTCGCTGAAACCGGAGAGAATCCCATTCATCGCAAAAAAATCGGATCCAATCAAGAAATTGACTGATTTTCGACGCCGCTACGGGTATCCATGTCTTCGTTAATGCAGTTCAAAATTGGTCTGGAGACGTCTTACATTGGCACGTCACTTTTAAAGAACGCTGCCTAAAGGGATTAAGCCCAAAATGGGAAAAAACAAAATGTTTAAGGAAAAATTTGGAAATTTTTAAAAATCTCAAAATTTCACAAAATTAACAGTCGGTTCGAGGGATCAAATCAATTTTTCAGACTCCCAGGACTATAATCATTGTATTCGCCATCAAATCCAAAAAAGGATTCTCCCAAAAATACCAGGATATTCCGCATTGTCATCAACTGATATCAAGTGTAATATCAGCCCGAAAAATATGAAAATATATTTGAAAATCTATCATTCGCTGCGTCTAAAGGATTTTCAATGAACATACCACACATTTCAAGCTTATTGACTTAGGGAAATTGGTCGAAAATCGAAAAAAAACAAAATTTTTACCTCAAAATTGAGAAACCCGAAAAACCTCAACGATTACTAAAATTTACAACCCAAATTAATTTTAAGACCAGTCATTAGACTCGTTGAAACTTATTCTTTATATTAAAAGCCTATTTCACCACCAATTCCATCAATAACACAAAAATATTTCAAATTTTCCATCAACTGCTATCAAGTGCAATATGGGCTCTGCAATTCAATAAAAAATGAAGCCTTACAAAAGATAGAAAGCAAACATAGCAACAGGAAAGAGGAACAATAGTTTCTAGCAACATTCCCTTGCAGTTCAACCAGTTTTCAGCAAAATACAAATTTTTGAGATCAAATCTAGCTAATGGATAACATAAACCGCTCTAAATTCCAACAAGACCAAGAAATGTACTTATAATCTTCCCAAAAGCCTTCAACGAAATCCATTTGACAATCGGAGAAAAAGTTTTTTCCATTTTATTCGCCATTATTGACTGTTGTTGCGAAATGTCACAAAATTATTGGCTCTGTTACAAATGCTCCAAATGTTTCAAACTTAAAAATTATAGAAAACAAGTAGATCAAAGGCAATGTTTATTCCATTTCCAAGCAATTTACTGAATAATTAACTACCGTTTCGGGCTAAAGTAATATTGCCCTAGCTCGTGTAAAGAAACAAGCATCTCTTGGCCGGTGGGAACAATCATGCTGGCTGGAGCTGACATCGAAGCCAAGAATTCTTCATTTGACATCTCATTACCTTTGGAGAATGGCCGAACTTCCACTGAATAACTCAAGGGTACCCCCTTTGAGTGATAATAATCCATTGCACTGCCAGACACTGGATCTGAAAATAGTTATTTTAGGCTTTCTGTAGTAAATGTTCAATAGACACATTGCATTTTACTGTTTCCCAATTACTTAAATCGAACTGTAACAGTTTTCCAACAGAGAGAAAGACTTGACCCGAATGTGTCAACTGGTCCTTTCATTCTTAAAACTTTTCGGAAATCAGAAGAATCTATACATAATAAGTCTCCTGGAGTGCCGCAATTGTAGTTATTTCCATTAAGCTTTTTTATAGCCTTGAGAATTCGGTCGCATCCATGCATTAGATATCCAAAATCCTTTGGTTTTTCCTTGGTATAGCCCCAGGGCAAGAGGAACGACTGCATAAATGCATGGATGTCCAGGAAGATAGTCAAGTTTTTGACATATTCATCCACAAATTTTGCGAGTCCTTTTGTTTCCACTTCCGACAATGGGCCCGTTCCGGCAAACACTTCTTCGGCTGGATTCTTGGCTTCTTTCTCTTCTAAAACAAACACAATTATGGGAGTGTATGGTATTATTGCAAAGGTTAGGGCTCATTCTCTCTTCTGACACCTTTAAAACTTCAATTTCTGATAAAAATTACAGTAACCGGTGACTTTTTTCAAAAATTGCATGAAAACATAAGGAAACATCAGAAAGGTATCAAAAAGTATCAAATTAATTTTCGAACGGTTCCATCATTCCTCTGCCAGGTTGTTTTTAGTCGTTTTATTTATAATTTTTCTAAAATTACCGTAACCCACAACACCTTTACCAAAAATCCTCAAAAATTCTGAAAAAGGTATCAAAAGGTATCCACCCACCTCCCCAATGATATCCATAATTTCTATTCATGTCCACACCAACTCCTCCTTTATGTTTCGACATTGTTTTCCGCCATAATCGATCCTGAAATACGGATTTTTTCAACCATCCGTAATCCCACAATTACAGTAATCCATAAAAAAAGCCAATTTTCTACCTTGTTCATAGTGTAAATATAACCGTCTGGATTGGCATTCGGAACAAAATACCAGTCAAAATGGTCCAAAAGCCACTTTATTTTAGGATCTTTTGAGTTGTGGACAAATTCATTAATGATGTAGATGGCGCTAGCATGGCTCATCCACTCTCTTGCGTGAAATCCGGCGTTGACCAGGGCTGAAGGCTTCGTTGATGGGCATTTTATGCAATCTGAGATCTAAAAGTTCAAAATTTTATGTTGTCCATTATGACCTCACCTTCAAAGCATAAATTTTCCGTCCTTGATAGGTTTCAGACGCTTCGAAAAGCTGAATTCTCTCGGGAAATAGTTCGGCGACTTCTTTTAGATACTTTTCCATCTAAAAACCGGAGAAAATTTGCAAAAAGTAGTACTGTAATACCTCTTCTAAAGTGTGGTATTGGTCCACGGAGATAGTACCCTTTTCTGTGGACATCAACTTCCTCCGATGTCTTGTCATTTCAGCCATTTCTGCGTCGTGGGCTCTAAAAAGTAAACACTTTTTCACCTCATTGCATGCACAGTGCGGAGAAAAAGAAAATTGGGCGCACAGTGCATCTGCGACAGCCTCAGGGAAAATTGTTGATACAATCCAAAAGAATGAGCCGTATAGACTATAGACACCCTAAACGCCATATTCAACATTGCAATCGAGGATTGCAGGGGCAAGACAAGAATTTCCGCACAGTGCAATCTGAAGGAATCTTGAAAAAATCGGAATTTCTCAAACTATCCTGTTGCAAATGAAAGAAAAAGACGTGCCTCATTATATAGAATCGTTTAAGAAAGATTATCTTATGTTATAGGCATCAAACTTGGCCGCACAGTGCAAACAAACCTCTCAAAAATTTCCGCACCGTGCAGTCCCAAACTTACGCCTGAATATTCTGGTTAAGTATACTGTAGTGTAACCGCGACTCCTTCAACATCATCTCAAATTCCTCTTGCTTCCCTGGCGCGACAAGTGCGATGGCATTCATGGAAATTCCGGGCCGCAGACTCAAAATTTCGAATGACCTTGTACCAGGCTAAAAAATGGTGACAAAAGTGGCAAATCTACCAAATTTCTTTCTTAAAATACGAAACATTACTTACAGAGGAGGTTTTAATTGTTCTTTTTAAAATCTCCAGAAATTTTTTTGGACAATCAAATTGGTAGATTTTGGCTCCATCGTATCTAATAGGAGTAGTAGAAGTTTTGATAAATAATATGAAAAGCAGAGGGGCTATGAAGTAGGCCTTTGTAGAGCACATCGAGTGGACGATTATCTTCCGATCCCCACCAAATTTTCCAATTTTCCCACCGATCCAGCGATTTTTTGGGCAGAAAAAGTGAAAAATGCTCCAAAAATTTGAAAAAATTGCAAAAATTTTTCGTTTTTCGACGATTTTATTCAAATTCCTCTTGCAACTTTGCGTGACAATTCTCGGGGGTATAAAAGGAGCGATCGGCCGTCCATTCCCATCACTTTGCTTTCTCGGTGGTAGCCGCGAGTACAAAACAATGGGAGACAAGAGCGCCTACATGGGAGCCTACGGTGGATCCGGATCCTCGAGCGGTGGTGGCGGCGGTGGTGGCTACGTTCGGGAGGAGTACGCGTTCGGCAGTGCCTCACAAGGATCTTCGGGAGGCGGTGGTTCCAGTGCCAGCTCGTCCGGCGGCGAGAACAAACGCTCCGATGTCTCCTGCTACCTCGGACCAAAGTAACATGGATCCAATCAGCCATCACATCATCACATAACAGATACCGTCTTTTACTTGAGGATTAAAAATTTGCTGTTAATTTTTGGGTTTTTTGTTTGTTTTTGAAATTTTTTATATTATTTTAGCTTTTTTTTCACTTAATTTTTGAATGCATTAGATGTTTCTTGGTTTCTCGTGAGGTTCTCTAGACTTGTTTGTCCTCTAGGTAGTTGGTTCTTCCATTTCGTCCTAAAAAATAATGAAAATTTGCGATTTTTCGAGATTTTTTGCTTCTGCACCGTGCAGAAATTCTTAGTTTGCTCTGTTCGATCGTCTATTGCAATGTTGTTTGCAAATTGTGTCCTTTCTGTTGTCACTACGACAAGTAAATTCGGGTTTCGTCGTCTTTTGCCCCGAGGGCATCTGTAGTGCACTGTGCAGTCGATTCGATTTTTCGCACGGTGAAATTTCTAGAAACAAATAGATTTTCAAGTCAGTAAATTTTGATAAATATAATGGAAATCTGGACACTTATTTTTTGAAAAAGTTAGGACACATTCCAACGTTTTCGCGGCAAGAACCACGAAAAAAGCGCCACTCATTTTTTGGGAGGGAAAAAAGAGCGAAGGAAATGGCGGGCGAGTGGAAAGAAAGGTCGGGGAGCAAATTTTGTTCGACTCCTATGCAGATCCGATGGCTTGGCGTTGATTTCTGCGATTAAAACATGCCATTGCATAAGTTTTGAGGTCCATTTTATGAAGATTTCTCTGTTTTAGCCATCTTTTTTTAGAGGAATTGTTAATATATGGGTGAAATGAAGGTCAAACATTGAGTTGTTGATCTCAAAACGTTCGACGCAATGTGATTATGTTACTTGAATATCCGATTTTTGTCGTTTTCTATTAAACGCATTGAATTTTGATAATTTAGGCATCTGATCTGATGGGAAATTTGCTATGAAATTTGTTTTCGGGGTTCTTGAAGAGCTCTCGAAGCTGACTTTCGGCGTTTGTTTTGTCCATTGTTACCAAGAGACTTACCTTTATATTATCTGATGTTAAGTGCAATATTCTGTCTAAATGTCCTTGTTTCTCTGCAATCTTGATGTTAGAAATCGTTGTTTGCGCCATAACCTTTATTTTAAAAGCAAAGAATCATGGTTTTATTTCTTCTTTTCCATTTTTTAAACACTTTAGATGTTTTTTGTCAAGTATAATATAAAATCAGGTGGTTCTGGTCTTCTCGGTTGTCTGAAATGCTTTTAAATTGATTTTTATGCTTGCTTGTGTCGTCGTTTTTAACGCAAAAACATGTTCTTTCAATTTATTTGATTTCATTTTCAGGCATTTTGCCCAACGAATCTAGTCCAATGACGGAAGTGGTCGAACGCACTGAAGACACGGAAGAGGCTTTTGACTTGGGTGATCTGGAAGAGCCTTCGATGGAAGTTAGCAACGAATTTATCGAGCTATTCCGTGAATTTGACAGCGACATTGATGGATTATTGCTGGAGAAGGCATGGAAACAATACGATCAAATCAAACAGCAGGTGTTATTGGAGGGCAATGAGAAGGCGTGGATGGCTTGTGCGTTCTACACCAACAGTTTTCAAGCTACTCCATACGGGCAGGATCCTGTTTACACATATTCGTTGTTGAAATTGTTGAGGACGTGCAATGTCAGGTAAGATTTTGATCTTCCTTTGTGTTTTTGGTGTTTAGATTAAAGAAAAGGCTGGGATATTCCTCTGCTATCCTTGTTCGTACTATTTTCTTTAATCGGAGATCAGGAAAACCTAAAATTAAAGACTTCCGATATTATCCATGACAATTTTTAGTGTTCTCGAGTTCTTCAACAAACTCAGCCGTTGGTTGGACATGATCTCAGCTTCCAGACGACTTCAAGATCACGCCACACGCGTGGAAGGATCTCTATCCGTTTCTACAGTTATCTACAAGAAGTATTTGCGAATCTTCCGAGCGGTCTTTAGAATTCATCCAGTAACTAAAACGTCGAATCCAATCACTAGTGTAACAACTGCAGAGATATTTGAGTTCATTTGGATTGCTCTGGTAGCATTGAAAAGTAAGATTGAATTATTCTTTTGACTGCACTGCGCGGCAAAATCTTTTTTGTTTTTAAGGACAAAGATGATGTTGTGATGAGTTGAAAAGTTGTATAGAGGATCTTTTTGCTATCAAAATTCAAGTTTTGAGTTCATTTTGAACTTTCTCGATTTTTAAAATACCAAAAATCACCAAAAATTTTCTTTGCACTGTGCAGTCAAAATTTTTCGGGTTTGCAGTGCAAATACGGTAAACAAAAATTTCAAAAAACGTTAATTGCACTAAGTTTACATTTTCTTAATTTCCCTGAGGCATTTTATTTTTTATTATTTGAAATCTTCAAAATTGTAATATTTTTTTGGTTGTTGCACTGTGCGAAAATCTCGAGAATGAAAAACTCCCCAAAATTTAACTTTTTTGGTTTCAGAATGCCTTCCAGCTGGGATGGAAGACTTACTGAGCTCGTATCATGTTCTAATCTCATTGGTGGAGATTTGTTTCACCGAGCTTCGCCTCGCCGAAAGTCCAATCCTGAATCCGGAATTTGTGAAATTAATGAGTCCCGACGATTCTCCCCTAGATTTTATGTGTCGCCAATTCGAAGGAGTGGAGGTGGATGCCAAACACATGAGAGTTTATTGGATTGTTCCGGCAATTCGAGAACTAGAGGCTAAAGGAACTTTAATATTGCCAAATGGCCGTTCCGATAATCGAATTCAAATTTTGGACTCATTTGAGGAGAATAAGTATGTTTATTCTTTTCGATGATGTTTTTGGATTGTAAGATTGACATTTTGAAAAAATTTTTTTGATTTTTTTAAAGTATAATTCGCAAATTTTAAAATTTTAGGAAAAATCTGAATGAACTCTATGAAACGCAGATGCTGAAAAAGATGGAAATCGACGAAAGAGTCTTCATTTCACATGTCATCGACAATGTGGACATGGTCTTCAACGAAAGTTTGGATGGTAAGAATAGCTCAAAAGTTGTGTGAATTGATCTTTTATAGTCCAAATTTTTTTTGGCCCGGAATTTCTGATCGGCCTTTGCAGAGATCACTGAAATATTGAGATTTTTTGGCCAAAATAAAATTTGCACAGTGCGATCCGATTTTTAGGCTTTTTTCGGCCTCGCACTGTGCGGTTTTCAAAAAATACAAAAAAAATGAAGCGATTTTTGTTTTGTTTTTTAATGGTACCGAAAGAGTTGTCCGGAGTCTCATTCATCGTATTTTAGACAGTGCGATCACCATTCTCCGCCGTAGCAACCTGAATTCGCAATGGGCGGTGGACGCGGATCTGCTCCTCCGAATGTCGACCCAAAGCTGCCTCCAAAAAGTCCAATTGCAAGCCAAACCACTGAACACGCCATTATCAGCGAGATCCTACATAATATCGGCGGAACAATTCGTCCCCAGCACTCCGGTTTCGGCCGCTTCGTATAAATCTCAAAAATTGGCCGAATTAATCACTCAGGACTACAAAAATAGCGATGGAGAATTTGACCGACTCGTCGCTCATTGCCAGCAGAACGTCAAAGCCCATATAGCCAATGCTGGTGAGTTTTTGAATTGTTTTGGAGCAAATTTTTGTCTAATTTTGTTCGTACCGCTAAATTTGGGAAAAAAACATTTTTTTCTATGGAATTTAGGGTTGTTATAGGAAGGACTTGTCATAACTCAGAATCTAGATCTCATAATAGTTCGTTTTGGAGCTGTTCCGCACAATAATTGAGGCATTTGATCATGTCTTATGAGAATTTAAAATCAGCTGACATGACCACCTAAAATAAGGTCGTAATTTCAGGTCTGGGAAGGAAAGGCCACAAAATTACAATTCAAAGTCCCATTGCGTCCTTCTAGACAGATTTCACTATATAAATCTATTTCTCTCTAAATAGAAATTTTTTATCTCGCGATCGGCTCGGATGATCCCCTAAAATAAGGTCGTAGATCTCAAATTTGTAAGTTAAATAGGTTAAAATTGGAGCTGCGCGTATTTCGGGGTTCTATTGGTTCAGAAATTTTGATTGAATTTTTAAAATGTCATATTTCGATTTGGGTACCACGACGAAAATTTGAAATCTGAAAATTGACGTAGAAACTTGGGTATTTTGATTTAAGTAGTCCAGCAAGCTTAACAACTTTATTTTACATGCAATTTGCCATGTTTTCTTAAAGGAGCCGTCTAAATTTATCAGATCGTCTACTACAACATAAATTAAATTAAAAAATGTTGATAATTAGCCTGTGACAATTAAAATTTGACAAACTCGACTGTGTCTGCTTTGAAATTTTTTAATAGCACCAGTAATTAAATCAATTTCCAGTGGAAACCCTCGAAAATTTGATCGTGCACCGCTGCGAAGAGGAAACAGCCGCATTTGGGCCTCAATTCGATGCGCCATTCGCGGTCGACCTTCCAAAACACCTCGCCCAGGTCGAACAGCTCTTCTACCGCCTCCTGCAGACCACCATCCTCTATGACCGAGCCCGAAATCCACGAGCTGACGCGTCGGATTTAACGGCTATCGTACACAAAGAGGACTTTATTCATGGCTTGTATGTGGCTTCATTCGAATTGGTGGCGATGGCATACGACAGCCAAAGGGAGTTCCCGTGGTCCGTGAGAACGATCGGGATGGCACCGATCAATTTTTATAAGATTATTGAGGTAAAATTATATTGTAGTAGGTGAAACGATGAACTTCGGTGGGTTCTTGAGTTATAATAGGGTAAATTGGGCTTGAAATTGAGAAACGAGAGGATTAAGAACAGTATTAGTGAAATGTCGAATGTACTAAAGAGGTTTTGAGATTTTTGTGTTTTCGTGGTGGGACCCAGAGAGAATTGCAATGTTTTGTGAATTTGAGCGAAAATTTCCAATCAGAAGGCTATAGTAACGCGGTAAAATACTATCCGCATGTTTTTTGTCTTATCTGAGGATTTTTTACCTTGTTTTAGGTGATCATCCGAGCTGATCCGGAACTTACCCGAGACATGGTCAAACACCTCAACCGCTGCGAGGAAAAGGTTTTAGACGAACTAGCGTGGCAGCTAGACTCGCCGTTGTGGCAAGCTCTCCAGAAACGCCCCGAAATCCCGGCCTGCGACGCGGTTTTACAAGATTTGGCAGGTCCGCTCCCAATGCAAAATCGGTACATGCCCTCGCCGATGAAGCCGCTGGACCGAATGAACACCAAAAGGAAGATTGAGTTCGCCGACGGGGATGGAGTGCCCCAAAAACGCCGTCCCGACGAGTATGGAATGCCATCCGGCATGAATATGTTCTTCCGAAAGGTAAAATGATATAAAAATTTTGATTTTTTTGTGATTTTGGGGAAAAGTTGGATCGGTCAAGAAATCTCAAGGTGTTTTAAGATAGAATATGAAAGATACTGCCGGAAAATGCGAGATTTTTACGTGAAATTTGAAATTTTTAAGGTTTTTTATTAATTCTTTTATTTTTAGTTCTATTACTTGGCCGCGATCCGCCTCACCGACCTGGCGGACCGAACCCGAATGGACGAGGCGTCAAGGAACCGAGTTTGGACCCTGTTTGAGTACATCATCCGCAACGAAACGACCCTCATGGCCGGCCGACATTTGGATCAAAACCTGATGTGCTGCCTCTATATTGTGTCGAAATTGACCAATTCAGACACATCCTTCCATGGCATCATCCAGCACTACCGAAATCAGCCACAGTCGAGCAGCCGAATCTATCGGAAGGTCCCCATCGATGGTAGAGGTTATGCACAACAACAAGGCCATTTTCATGACGATGGAGCAAGCCGAGACTCTCTGTCCTCGATGTCGGTATCGAATCAGCGGGTATTTAGGAGTGGGAGTGCTTGCCCGACCAATGGATCCAATTCCCACACACCAGAACCGCCAGAACAAGTCTTTGTGGACCTGATCAAGTATTATAATACTGTTTTCATCCCCAGGGCCGAAGAATTCGTCAAGAAAATGCAGCCTGCCAACTCAGAGGCAAAAGAGGTTTGATTTCGGGGATTTTTGAAAATTTTGAGGAGAAAAAAAATTTTGTCGGAAAAATGTCGAATTTTTCGATTGTAAATTGAAAGTGAGAGCTGAAAGTTTCAGTGATTGATTTGTGCGCTGTATAGAGGATTGAGAAAAAGTTTTGAGAATATTGAAAAGACTAGTCTGGATCTATGACAATTTTTTTGAATTTTAGGTATAAAATGAAATTTTATTAGATTTATTTTTGTTTTGTTTTTTATTTTAGCAACTAAAAAGGATCCGTATGGCCCGAAAAGGATCTCGGGTTTGTGGAAGGCAAAACTAACTTTTTTGATAATGAAATTTTAAAATTTTTTGATTTCAGAACAAAGTCATCATAAAAAACATCCCAAAAGTGACGGCCACCACCCTATCGCCTCGCCGAATGATTGGCGACCAACTAACAGTGATCCCGATGAGTGCCTTCTCCCAAAATCCCCGCAAGGCATTCACGGCGCAGCCCCTTCCACAGACAATTAAAACCCCCGCCATCCCCAGTCTCCGCCCATTTCTGACTCCAAACCCCTGATTTCTACCCTCAAAAACCAACTTCTCAAATGTTCGTGGACTTGTAGAACCGCACTGTGTAATGAAATACTAAAATTTGGAAAAAAAATTGAAATTGAAAAATTTTTTTTTGAAAATAACTGACTTTTTTGATTTTTTTTCGGCTGAAAAGACAAGATTTTGTTATGCAGTGGTTCAAATAATTATTTATTTTTCTCCTCCTTCAAAGGTTTTCCG
Organism: Bursaphelenchus mucronatus; assembly: GCA_025436335.1. Classification (NCBI taxonomy): domain Eukaryota; kingdom Metazoa; phylum Nematoda; class Chromadorea; order Rhabditida; family Aphelenchoididae; genus Bursaphelenchus; species Bursaphelenchus mucronatus. The sequence goes on along the minus strand of CM046357.1, from coordinate 11,308,611 downwards.
TATTCAGTGTTTTTTGGCATTTTTTTGTTGTTGTACCTAAGGTAAAAGCTAATAAATTGCTGAAAATGTACACAAAGTATTCAGAAGACCAAATAAAACATCGGAATCGTCCCGAAATCAACATAGATTGCTTAAAGTTTCAGATTGCGGTTTGCAGGAAGAGCCGAGACGTTCATTGGGCCGCAGGTTGCGGAAAACAGTGGGCGCAAGCTGCGAAGTCGAGAATACGGAAATTTTACCGCCATGAACAACATAATTCGTCTTTTATTGTTATACTTTACCCTTTAAGTTGCAGAAACCTTTCCAAAAACATGGTGAACATGAAGATGGCAACCCTGATCACTTGTGATCCGGCCATGTTACAGCTGATTCGACACATGGACAAGACTCAGGAGCTGTCCTACAAATTCATTATCAAACAACTGGACGATACTCACATTCTGGTGGATCGAGAGGCCGTCACGCATTTGAAACAGCGAGTCGATAGCTTCATGGATCAACTCTCACCGGATCAAGTCAGCTAGAGTGGGAAAGGGCCGAGCAAAATGTAAATTTTATATTATACTTGATGTTTTTTCGGTTTAGTTAATCACTGGTATATTTATGTGAATAAATCGATTAAATTATCGTCGTGAGCCGTAATGGGATGTGGAGAGGAGACCATAAGAGCTTTATTTATAGATAAAACATTGATTTAGATCTCTTTCGTTCAGGTTTATATTATACTGGACCGAGTTTTATATAATCGATGAGGTCGAACCCTTTCATTTATAAAATACATTTCAAACCTCATGAACTCACAAAACACCAAGCATCGGCTTTATTAAACGACTCTCTCAACAAAAACAAATCAAATCGTGTTCATCTAGTGGAATATTGTGAAATAATTGTCCGTAATTTATGAGAACGATGGTCCTTCGCCATAGTTTCCAGCACCGAAGCTGCTCTGCCCATGGTTGGCGGCTAATTCGGCTTGAAGACGTTTCTGTAGCGTCTGGGAGACGAGATTCCAGCTCTCTACGAACCGGTCCATACACCGTTGAAGGCACTGCTTTTCCGAGCCCGATAGCGAAGTCCCCGGGGCTGGAATACACTTGGCAATGCATTTGTCAGACAGATCCTGAAAGAAACTTTCACTACATTGCGGTTTTACATTGCCTAGGTATCGAATTACTTCAAATTTTATAATTTTCTCCAAGACATGGATTAAAAGCATGTAGAACATAAATTGGAGTTTCCCCTCTAAATTTCAACTCAAATAAACGTAAAACCCTTACCGAAATCAAGCTCTGAGCATGAACAATGGCTGCTTGTTGCCGGACACCTTGAATGACCTTCTCTTGTTGCTCTGGAGTCAGCTTGTTCAGCTGCTCCATGTCCAAAAGTTGATCCATGATGCTGAAATTGTAAAAATCAGATCGATTAGAGGGAAGGACGTTAAAGTAGTGTAAAAACAGCTCTGTCTCTCGTAAAAACAATTCAATTTGACGGACGATTCATTTTTTGGAAAATATCCCATTCAATATTTTTGCGCGAGCTGCGCCCGATGTAAATTTCAGAGCTGCAGCCTGCGAGGATATCTTATATATGAAAATTTTAAAATAATGGAAATAAGTCTTATCAAACTAATTCTATGCAAATTAGACCAAAAATGGTTCAAATTGGCGACCTTCCCACCTTTTCCTCACATTCTCAATTCTGCCTACCAAAGTGGCGGTCGATTTGGTTTCCCTGCCGCTAATTCTTGGCTTGTCTTTGTCGAGGATCCCATTAACGTGTCAAGTGCGTCATAGTTTGGCCGTTAACCAGTACAATCCGCCGAGTTCTGGCCCGCCGTGGCCTCTTTTCCATTTTGGACCTACCATAATACCGGAGATGTGGTTCGTTGTAGCCATAGTTCATGCATCAGTGGTCACATCGGTACTACTTCTTTTGTGCGGTGGTAAGAGTCCTCCCAAGTCCAAATCAGCAATTCATCGTACGAAGACTGCGGAGAAGATGGGCACTAAGACCAAGACCTGCGAAGGAAAATCGTTAACTTCGTCGCCGATTGAAGATTATAAGGTAGGGAAAAGTGATTACCATGAGCTGTAGTGTCAAATTAGGAAGGCTTGTGACTTGTGATAATTAAATTTTGAGTTCAGGACAAAGCAAAACCAATACCTCCAAGTGCCGATCTCTTGAATATGCAGACGGCAAAGCCATTGGATCCGGTGGAAAATGGTCCAACAGAGCAGCAAAAAGATCCACAAAAAGGAAAAAATGAGAAAGTCGAGGAACCCGTCAAATCCGACGATAAAGCCAAGAAAAAGTAAGAATTTTGATGATTTTGTCCGTTTCGAACTAAATTTTCGAAAATTTATTACCTGATTTTGATATCACGAGACGTTTTGGACCAGTAAATCGTATTTCCATTAAAATTTACCCATTTTTGGTTTTCAGAGAAGAGCCCAAGACTGCGAGCAGCGAGAACAAGACTGAAGGTGATAAAAAGGAGGAGCAGAAAACAAAGGACACCGAAGGCGATCAAGAAACACCTTCAGAAGAGACTATCTGCGACATCAAGAAGCTCAAGGTACCGTTTTCCCTTTTTTTAGACGAGTGTTTTGAGATTCATTAGCATAAGGTTTGAGTCCCGCCACGAAAACTTGATTTTGGAAATTCTCGCTGAATCCTTTTGGAATTTGAATAATCGGCTGATTTCAGAAACTTGGAAGTCTGGATTTGAAGGTTAGCCAGGATGTGGGTGCGCTGAACCGCGAAATTCCGTCACAACATGAAGAGAGTACTCCAGCCGAAGCTCACGGTAACAAAATGGCTCGGCATGTGGTCATAAAGGACGAGGAATGCAAGATCTATGAGACAGATGATGTTGAGACCATCGACGATGACGCGGAAACACCAAATGTTGAATTATGAGAGATTAAATAAAAATTTTTACCTTGTACTTGATATTAATCTTTGAAAATATAACTAGATTGGTTAATCTGAGGATATTTGGTTGTAATAGGCTTCAATGTGCCCTGCAGCATACAATAGTCCTTTTTTTGGATTTAAAATACGCATTTTCGCCGTATTCCTCCGCAGTCTGCAACAAGCTCGGACGCAGCTCGCCATCTTCAATAATCGCTATGCTACTAAAAACGTGGTTCCACCAAAATTTCTAAGCGTAAGACTAGATGTACAGCTTTTTTGTTTGTTCATTTTCGTCGAAAGCGCGGCAAAATGTTCAAAATGTTGTAAAATATGTTACTTTACCCCAAAATTTTTACTATGTTTAATAAAAAGGGGCGACCTTCACCCAAAAAGCAGATCGTAAGGGTATTGATAAATGTTTTTCCATGTTGTTTATTGTGACATCATTTCTCTGCCTTATACTTACTGTCTTTTCCAGGCTTTTGATTTTAGGTGGATTCGAGACGAAGTGTACGAATCGTTAGCCAAAAGCGGAACAACGCGGACTTGATCGATTGAAATTGGTGGGTAATTATCTATTTTATTGTGTTCTTCAAGTTTAGGTCAAAGAGTTTACCTTTTATTTGGTTTTGTAGCAAATTTGTTTTATCTATGGGGTCGATGGTGAAGATATTGCTATAGCTCAAAAGTGTATCTTCAAAATCGGCTGAAATTTTTTGTGGAGCAGTGTGTTGACTTGCTCGTGCTGATTCTAAAATACGGTCGCATTCTGCGCGTTAGCCTCATAGATACGACACTTTTTATTTGGGTATCAAGTACAATATAAATTTATGACTTTTGTGATGGTTTTACCCAGTTCAACCCTTCAATGATGTTGAATCTAGGTCGTAAATTATCCTTTTGACCTGTTTTAGTGGTATTTACCTTCACTTTTGTTCTGCTTTTATCAACTAAAATTGATAATTCGAAGGCATACCTAAACTCTTACAGTTCCGAAAATATGGGCAAATTCTTTGTTGAAGGTTTTCAGAATGGTCCTGTATAATGCGCTGAATCCATTTCGAAAAGAAAAAACGTTTCCGAACTCGCGAATTTTGGTTGCCAACGCACCTTTCCCCGTCTTTTCTTCGCTCCATTTTTCTCTCCTTTCGAGCGCTGTTTATTCCCAGGACCTGAGGGTACGGCTTCGAAATTTGAATAGGGTCGTATGCGGTTTACTTTTGTGTCCATCAATCATGCTGATTTGATTTTATGGGTTTAATTTATATTATTTTAGGTATCAAGTCAAAAAATAAGGGGTTTGATAAATTTTGAGCTTAAGTTGGCCGTTTTTTAGCCAATTATTGCTCTCTATGGTCAATATACATTCTAGTTTTAATTTCATGAAGAAAAATTAAGCTTGGGGTAGCATTGTATATTGTACTTGACATCAGGTGAAAATTTGAAATTTTGTAAAGATGAAGCGCCACATTATTTTTTAATGAATATTTTTCGACGGAACCTGAACCTCTCTTCCTTGTTGGAGCGAAATTACTTTCCCAAATTTATCTTAGCATCTATTTTTGACCTTATCTTACACTGGACCCTTCAATTTCAGAAATGTCTTCGGATGAGTCGCTAAAAGAGGAAGGCGAGCTGGAAGAAGGTGAGCTCGAGTCGGATTCGGAGCCGGAACCATCCGTAGAAGCAGTTGGGTCAAAGATAATCGAAATAGAACCTTCAACTGTAGTGGAAAGTCGACCGATTCCAAAGACTCCGCCCACCTTTGACCAATATGACATCCAGAACGGCACTTCGGCTCGTCGGCCATCCAGTGGGTTCAATCGCGAATCAGATCGGCCCGAAGATTCCGGAATATGCAAATTTTTTGTTCGCGGAAATTGCACATGGTCCGATGGATGTCGATTCCGTCACCCCAAAGGCGATGAATTGGAACACTGGAAGAAGAAATTGGGCGTTCGAAGCGATAAGGGCACGAAGAACGCAAATTTTGGTAATTTTTTGAATTATGTTATTTTAGGTGTAAGAAGGTGTTTTTTGATGCATTCAATGGAAAACTGGGGTCGAATTGTTGCTCAGTGTTTAGATAATTTGATTTGGGGAAGATAGAAAGGGAATATTGGAGGAATTTGAGGGATTTAATGCAAAATTATATTATTTTAGGTAAATTTGGGTATCCGATATTTAGTTTTTGATGGATTTAGATAAAATTTTGAGTGGAATAGGTGATTTCTAGTAGATTACTGGGTTTCGAAATATTTTAGCACGTTAATTTGAAAAAATTGCTTCAATTTTATTAAAATTTTCGGATTTTAGAGCCCCTGCGAAAAGACCGCACAAAAAGCCGCGGAAGCAGAGAACACCGTCGTTCTTCATCCGCCTTCTCCTCAGACTCGGAACGAGGACATAGACGGCGGCGATCATTGTCATCGTCATCGGAGGAGCGGAAAATTAAACGAAGAAGACCTTATAGTAGAGGCTCGTCGTATAGAACAAGAACTCCCTCCCCTCCGACGGGACCTTCCTCACCGTAAGATTTTTGAATCTAATATTGAAGAGTAGAGGACATACTATAATCGAGATCCATTTGGAATTTGATTCTCCGTATTTTAGAGTGAGAAAAAGCTTAAAAAATGCGAAGGCGGATCCGGACCGGGACCCCGCGTTGGCCGACCTGTCCAGCTTCCGAATCCCGAAAAAACGACGACGATCCCCGTCCGGGTCGAACTCCCGGTCTCGAACTCGGTCTCGGTCGTCAACTCCCATCGCCTTCTCACAGTAAGAACGAGATTTTTTGATTTATTTTATATTGGTTTAGTAAAAACCCGACCAAAGATCAAGTCAAGGATTTCTTCGCCGACAAGGATCATGAAAAGCCTCTGGCCTACCGTAGACATGTAAATAGAACCCCCTCGCCACCGAGACGACCCAAGAAGTCCAGAACGAGGTCCAGTTCGAGCTCGAGTTCGTCTTCTTCAAGCTCCTCGCCATCTTCGGAATCGACGTTTAAGTAGGTTGAGAGGAAATTTGGATCTTAAAAAACATTACTTGGGTTGTTTTAGAGTCTTTGAAGAGATCAGGGGAGATTTTGTGCCTTTTTGGACATTGTTTTAGGTAATGCCACGAAACGCTTTTGACTGAAACTGACTAAACTGAATGTTAATTTTTGAAAATGAGGTGGTTGGGCTAGAAAATGGGCTCTGAATTATTCTTACATGGTTTTTTGACCGATTTAAACAACATTTTGGGTCTCACCACGAAAACCTGAATTTGTGGTTTTGGGGTTTTAAAGCTCGGGGAATGAAAGAATGTTGACAGTGATGAATAAATAAACGTACTTTAGGTCAGCGGAACGACGAAAACCCAAACGCCGATCACCATCCGGGGAATATTTGATCTCCTCCGAGGACTCTAAATCATCGAAAAAAGTCAAATCAAAATCCGAGAAAACGAAACGACCATCACCACCGGTCCTGGAAGCCGCGAAAATTTCGTCGGACAGTGATTCGGACACGCCGAAGCTGAAAAATTTGGAGCCGGAGCGAATTTCGTCGGATAGTGAAGAAGAAGGAAAAAGTAGTAAAAAAAGCAGCGAAGATGAGCAAAACCAAGTGGGATCTGAAGTGGAGGAGGAGAGAAAACCCTGTAGTCCTATGGACATTAGCAGTGAATCGGTAAGAGGAGAATTTTGGGATTTTTTATATTATTTTAGGTATAAAATTGGAAAAAGTTGGTGAAACTAGGGGAGATTTTGAGCGGTTTAGTGAGATTAAGGACAAAACGAGCCTTGGAGTGATGTAAAATAAATTTTGACACCATTAAGATTGTTTTTAAATAGATTTTAGGGGGTTTGACCTTAGTTTAGGTATCAAAATTGAAAAATTTTAATGGAAATGAATGTATTTTTGTGTAATGTGATAAGATCTTGCTGTAACTAGTCTTTCTAAATATTTGGAGGGGGTTTTGACAGTTTTTTTAGGACTTTTTTACCTTATATTACACTTGATATCTGAAAATTTTTAAAATGTCGATTTTACTTAAACTTTTGTTTCCAGGAAGACGAAGAAAGGCCTCCGAGACCCGCATCGACCTCATCTGCGGCCTCAAGTCGATCTTCAAGCAGCTCTTCGTCCTCATCGGCGTCTACAAACCATTCCAGCATCAAAGAAGATGTGGAAAATCGGGTGATAGAAAAGGATTTTGATGAACCAACAAGAGTCCGAAGGGTCTCTCATGAAGCCAGTGGATAGATAAACCCAGTTAGTAGCTCCGAATCTTGTTTAGAATTGGTTTTTGGCCGATTTTTGTGTTAAGTTACCTAGTGTAATATAGAGATTGATGTTTTATGTCCTAAAATGGGGGTCTTGTGTAATATTGAGGGAGTTTAAATTGAAAGTAGTTCATTTACAGTTATTTTCAGTCAATGTTTACAATATCTCACAGAAGTTTTTTTGCTGAACATATCAAATGGTGAATATTTTTGAAATAACTGGTGTTTTGAGTCGACTTTTTTGGCTCTTTTGGAGGTAAGAATTGGGGCTGTGAATTGTATTTGAGCCTTTTAGCCCAAAATTTTGAGTTTTCTTTAGTTTTACGACTAAGGATGTATCTAAAGTAGGGTAATTTTTTGAGTTTTTGACGTATTCCTCTGTTCTAAGAAAGATTTTGAGACGGAAGGGGCGTATTTGAGAGATTCTTGGCCTTATTTTGTCCCCCTTATGCATTGTTATACCCAAAAAAAGAAAACTAAGTGCTTTAACATTGTTTTATCTGTATTTTTAACGGTAATCCTAATAAATTATTAACTTAATTTGGAAGAATATTGATGGGGAAGTGCGTTGGAGACCAAGTAAATTCTTTTGTTTTATCATTTTGGCGGTTTAGGCAGAATGACGGATTTGGCCACTGCACTGTGCGGTGAAAAGTTGAAACCGCTGCACTGTGCGGCGCAAAATTTGCACAGTGCGGGAATATTTTTTGTCGCGCTTCAATCGCACTGTGCGAAATGAGACTGGATGGAAATGCACAGTGCGAAAAAACCGAAAAGTGTTGATCGCACAGTGCAAAATCAAAGAAATTGAAATTCCCGCCAAATTTTTGAAATCTTGGCATTCTGCAACAAGTCTTTATTTTAGTCCGAGAGTCTGAACAATGACATTTCTAGCCAAAACGGGTTGAAAATAAAATCTCATCAAGGGTTTTTGACCGTGACATTACAGTAAACTTACGATGACGTCGTAAAACAATGGGATCGAATCGCTTGTGACGCATTTCCTATATGAAGTTTAACCGCCGGAAGGGGTGCCTGTTCAACATATGAGGAAATGGTCAAAAGCCAGCCGCAATTCATTGTCATTACAGTAGTAGCGGAATATTTTAGTAGTAGTATAATATAAATAATATCGGATATAAAGATGTGTTTAGTAGTATATATAATAAAAATAATATCGAATATAAAAATGTCGATCAAATAGGTTAAAGGGGTCAAACATGTTGCACTTTGCAGATTGCACGGTGCAAATTTTTGAATATGATTTTTTTGCACAGTGCAGAATTTTCAAATCGACTTGTTACCACTTTGTGATAAAAAAGAAGTTGGAAATTTTTACACTTAGAAAGTTACGACTGTAGATTTCTTACAATGACTAAAATTCCCTAAAAAATACGCCATTATAACAATTTTTTTGAAATTTCATTTTCTGCACAGTGCAAAGTCAGAAAATTGAATTTAAACTAGATTCTAATAAAAAAGAAACTGAAAAAATAAAAGATCCCACAAGTTACGCCATAACCTTGATATCGACAGCAAAATTTTTCAAAAAATCCGTCATTATGACAAATTTTTTGGAATTGCATTTGCTGCACAGTGCAAAGTCAGAAAATTGAATTTAAACTACATTCTAATAAAGAAGAAACCGAAAAAATAAAAGATCCCACAAATTACATCCTAAACTTGTTATCAAAATCAAAATTTCTCAAAAAAATCCGTCATTATGACTTATTTTTTGAAATCTATTTTGTTCGCACCGTGCAAAATCGGACTTCATTGCGAATATGAAATCTCAATATCCGATAACAACAACGAATGAAAAACTTTCATTTAAAAGGCCCTCAGGGGATTTTCTTATCGCTAAAATCATTCTACGAAAAAATGAAAATTTTGGGAAATGAAAAATTTTTTTTTAAATCCTTTTTCCTCGCAACGCTTCGTTTTTTTGATTACAAATTGCGGGTGAGCTTATCAGTATTTGGCGTCAATTCGCCTTGCGACGAAATACAAACATTTCAATTGCGATGCCTCAGGCTATAAAATTGGCAACTTGTAGGAGCTTCCACATAAAATTTGATTGTTTTTCCTTCTCTTCCATTTTATTTGTACTTTAACGGTTAAAGGTGCGCGATACAGTAGGGTTGGGCAAACTGACCGCACTGTGCGAAAAATTCAAAATTGAATCTGCACTGTGCAGTGAGGAAATGAACTATCGCACTGTGCAAAAAAGAAATTTATCTGTTTGCACTGTGCATTCTCTCATTTGTCGCTGTCGCACAGTGCGAACCATAAGTATTTCCATCGCACTGTGCAATTCAAGAAAATCGCAAAACGCACAGTGCAAAAAGGAAAGGCACCGCACGGTGCGTAAATTTGTCGTTTGTGCACAGTGCGAACAAGTTGTCCATGCCGCACAGTGCAAAGGGGGCGAGGCAGAAAAATTGCGATAAAGAAATGACGTCATTTGCAAAATCGGGTTTATTGCCGCCGCACAGTGCGAAGGAAAAATTTGTTAACTGCACTGTGCAAGAAAAAAAAATCCGACTACTGCACCGTGCAATAAATAAAAAATTTTCTCAATGCACAGTGCAGTCGCAAATGTGTCGCTGCCGCACAGTGCAAAAGCCAACATTGCGACTTGGGCGATTGCACAGTGCGACAAAAAACAAATTGACGATTGCACTGTGCGATGGGCCTAATCTTTCGTTGCACCGTGCAGAACCCAAAAAGTTGTTGATCGCACTGTGCGATGGGCCTAATCTTTGGCTGCACCGTGCAGAACCCAAAAAATTGTTGATTGCACCGTGCAAAAAGCGATTTTTTCCAATCTTCCTACTGTATCGTCCTCAAACTTTCACTTACATTTGGGGAATGCCATCAAGTCGGCCGGGGAAGAGGAGGTAGGCTTGTTTGGGGGCTGTATACAAACGCAAATTTCCTTGGAATTCTCGTATATATGGGAGTTGGCGGGGGCTGACTCAGCCCGTCTTTTGATCTGAGGGCCCCGGAGGAGGGGAATTCATTCCAAGCCACACCTTTCCCCCCACCATTTTCGGGTCCTTTTTATCATCGCCTGAGGCGGTTTCAAGCCCCTTCCAAAAAAGATTGTTATAAAAGGAGGCCGAAAAGAGTACGATTAATTTGTATAATTTATATGAATAACCGCAATGACAAACACATTTTGTGGATCGTAATATCCCATTGTATGGCGATGTAAATACCAAAAATGGCGAAATCAAAGAAAAATTCCAATTTTTTTCCAAAAGTTGCCAAAAATTCATAATTTTTTTTTCATTTTTCAATCCCAACAATTTGACAGAATATTCAAGGTCAAGAATATAATATTTCCTCAAAAAATCAACTTTTTCCAAGAAAAATTCGCAAAGATATGACCAAAAATCTCAAAAATGTTGAAATTTCCTCGCGCACAGTGCAACAATTCGAGTTCGCAAAATTGCACTGTGCGATCGTCAATTTTTTGGGTTCTGCACTGTGCAGCGAAAGATTAGGCCGGCCGCACTGTGCGATCGTCAATTTTTTGGGTTCTGCACGGTGCAACGAAAGATTAGGCCCGCCGCACTGTGCAATCAACAACTTTTTGGGTTCTGCACGGTGCAGCGAAAGATTAGGCCCGCCGTACAGTGCGATCGTCAATTTTTTATTTGTCGCACTGTGCGGCAGCGACAAATTTGCGACTGCACTGTGCATTGAGAAAATTTTTTATTTATTGCACGGTGCAGTAGTCGGATTTTTTTTCTTGCACAGTGCAGTTAACAAATTTTTCCTTCGCACTGTGCAATCGCCCAAGTCTCAATTTTGGCTTTTGCACTGTAGCGACAAATTATCCGACTGCACTGTGCGTAGAGAAAAATTTTTATTTACCGCACGGTGCAGTAGTCGGATTTTTTTCTCTTGCACAGTGCAGTTAACAAATTTTTCGTTCGCACGGTGCGACGGCAACATTTTTTTGACCTTTTAATTGCACTGTGCGACAAAAGCGAACTAATCTGCACTGTGCAGTCAACGCGAAACTCATTGCACCGTGCACAAAAATAGTGAAAAAGGAATTTGCACAGTGCAAAAAATGCACAGTGCGGCAAAGCTTTTTGATTGCACCGTGCAAACATTTCACATTTCTGTGTCGCACTGTGCGAAATTCCATTCGACCCTTTTACTGCACAGTGCAATGGAAAAATAGAAAAACTGCACGGTGCAAAATATTTCGTTCTTTTGGTCGCACAGTGCAAAAGTTGGAAATGATTGCACTGTGCGTTTTCATTTCCACGAAAAACAAAAAAATGCCGAAAGTAATCAACAAAAACCGCAATTTATTATAAATAAAAGATTCCAAAATAATCTAGAGATATCACAGAGGGTTCAAAAATACGAGTGACGTCACGAAAATCAAATTTCAGTAAAGCAAATTGAAAAAAGACCAAAAAAATCTCAAGAAATCTCGTTTTAATCCAATTTTTTCGCTTTTTTCGTTGTTTTTTCAGTATTTTTGATAAGTTTGGATGTGTGTTCCACCACATTCTCATGGCCAACGCCTTTGGTGTTCAACGAAAAGACTTTGGGATCGTTTTTGGCCTGCTCTTTGCCCTCTTCGTCCAGTGTTTTGATGAAGAAATATAGGTCCACAAAGAAGAAAATGGTGCCGATTCCGAGTCCGAGAAGGGTTCGGGTCGTCGAGTCCAAATTCCAGGCCGGATAGGCCATGGAGATGCCGAAGAAGCCGAACATAAAGCCTCCGAAGACGGTGATCATCATGTTCACGATGCCGATGACCTGCCGATTCGACTCTTTTAGCTCCTAGAATTATTCGAAATTAGTACTTAAAAAGAATTCGTCATTGCACTGTGCAAAAAATTTCTCCCCGACCTTATTTTGAAGCTTTTGGCACTGTGCGGCAGATTTTTGAAAAATCCGCGCTCTGCAGAAATGGCTGCCTAAAATCTCGAAATATAAAGTGAATACGATGTATGACGTCCATATCAATTATTTTTCGCGTTTTCAAAACTTTATCTTTCCTCCGCACTGCGCAATCAGCATTTTCTTTTTTCTTATTGCACTGTGCAAATTTTCCAATCCTCGAAGCGACAAAAGGGATGCACTGTGCGAAAAAAATTTCCCAAAACTGCACAGTGCAAAAAATATTAAAACTTGTGAATATATTTTTCGCACCGTGCAGAATAACAAAATTGCATTTGCACTACATTATAATGAAAAATTTAATGGGAAAACGCATAATAAAATATAATCGACTGCAAAATTATCATCACGCACAAAACTTGTCACTTTCCTCCTTGCACAGTGCAAACTTCCGAGGAATAAATTTTTGCACAGTGCAGAACCTAAACATCGAATTTTTACAACTTGGTTATAAAAAAATAACGAAATAATTTCACGTTTCTAAAGTTTGGACTGTAGCTTTCTTATCAAATGCAAAAGTTCCGACAAAATTTGTCGTTGTGACATATTTTTTGGGATTTCATTTTCTGCACAGTGCAAAGTCAGACAATTGGAACAAAACATTGAATTTCCACTACTTTGTACAAAAACGTTGTTGTAAAAAGTCCTAACCGTGTAAAACAAACAGTAAGTTCGTCATGATGACCTAAATTTTTTAATAAATCCGTCATCATGACAAATTTTTTCGAATTTTTCCAATTTTGCTCTAAAGTTAATATTAATATAACCCGTTATAAAATTCGTATTTTACCTTTCCAAAGTCCTTGAAGAAGGCGGTGTGTCCATAATTTTGGCTCGAATCCACCGACGACACCATTTGATCGTAATTTCTCTTCTCTGCTTCCATCTTGAGCCTTTCAATCCGTTCCAAATACTCTGCGGATGGTGGTGGGCGCTCTTCTTTCACTTCTTTCGGCTTCACCAACATCAAGAACTTGTAATACTCCGCATTTTCCGGCAATAATCCGCAAATCGCGTCGAAATCTTCGGTGAAAAATTCCGATTTTTCGAGGATTTTCTCGATTTTCGGCCGATTTTCGAGATCTTTAATCAACTCATCGATGAGTTTTCGGGCCTTCTCGTCGATGACAAACATTTTACAGAGGAATCGACTAAAAGTTCGACAAAACTTATATTACCCACGACAATGAATGTAAAATAATATAAAATATTGGTGTTTAAACCGTTCAGTTGCCTCCCAACCCGTCGTAAATTACAAAAAGATTTATTGAACAACAAAATTACATTAGTTAACATTAAAATTAGGTTATAATCAACAAAAAATTGAGATTTTTTTTGAAAAAATCCAAAAAATTTCCTTTCCTCGGCGACAAACTTTGGAATTTGTTGAGATATCGCTGTAACGTGACCCGTAAATAATACTGTGTATATTTTGTACGTTATAATAGGATTGGGAGGACAAAAACCAGGCCGGCTTCGCCGCCGACTGCCGTTAATCCCGCGGTTCTGGTGCTGATGGCGACTCTGGTCAAAGATTCGATTCGTCGATCCAAAAGTGTCTGCGCGATCTGCGTTCGATGCTTCTTCAACTGAAATTCGCTAAATTAAATTTAAAAGAAAGAAAAAATTTTTTTAAGTTTTACAAAATTCGTCATGATGATCGATTTTATTGATAATTTCGGTATTCAGGAACAATTTACTGTCTAATCTTCCTAGTAAAACATTTTTACCAATACTTTTTACATTACAAATCGTAAAAAGTAAATTTTTAAATGCTGCACTGTGCAGACAATAAAGTTTAAAAAAATCGCACCGTGCAATGAAAAACAGATCAAAATTTTAAGCGTGATGTCAAAAGTATTGTCCAAAACATCCGTTTATGACCTTTTTCAATTTTTTATTACATTACAGTGTCGACAAAATCCAGTTTTTAGGTTCTGCACTGTGCAGAAGCTAAAATTTCGAAAATTCGCACAGTGCAATGAAAAACAGATCAAACTTTTGGGTGTGACGTCAAAAGCATTGAGCTAAATACCCGTCTATGACCCTTTTCAACTTTTTATTAAATTAAAGTGCCGATAAAATTCAATTTTTAGATTCTGCACTGTGCGAAAAGAAATTTTTCAAAAATCCGCACCGTGCAAACAAATTGCACAAAGTCTGCACTGTGCAAAAGCAATGTCTAAAAAACGCGCACAGTGCAAAATTTCTCTAGATAAAAAATTGCACTGTGTAAAAAATTTTTTTCTTCAAAACTCAAAAATAACTTCAGAAACCAACAACCAAACACTTTTACCTGTGCCAGATCGATCAAACTCGTGTCGCCGCATCTGATTTCCATCCAATTCCCTTCTCGGACATGTTCATTTTTGATCAAAACTTTGGGTTTCTCTTCCTCTTCTTTTTCCGCTTCCTTCTTTTTGTTCTTCGCCTTTTTGGGCGGCTGTTTCTCGGCCACATCGGCGACCCCCTTGATTTTTCGATGCCTTATCAGTTGAATAATCGGGCGACCGGTCAAGAAATTCAAATTATCCACAACCAAGTCGCTGTTCACTTCTCTGGGATGGTTTCTAGCGTTGACTGCGTGCTGCAGACGTCCGTCCGCCCCACAAGACACGCAGAGGCCGGTCCGAGGGCATAGTTTCACATCAAAAATTTGGAGCTGATGACTGAAAATGAGGAAATAACAAAAATAAATCAAATTCATTCGTATTTTACAATTAGAAATCTCATCGTGACTCCATTTCAACAAAACTTCCTCGCCAAGAATAAAAAATTTATATTGCACTTGGCCCTCCTACTATAATATGGACAAAAACCCGCATAAAATTCCATTGAACATTGTTCCGAAAGTAAAACAAAGCTCGAGATTTAGGCTAAAGTCTATGTCAGAAAAAAGTTTAATCAAAATCAACAAAATTTATATTCCACTTGGACCTCTTACTATAATATTGTCAAAAACTCGTATAAAATCCCAAACCAACCCATTCAAAAGGCTAAAACAAGTCTCCAAGTTTAGTCTAGCGCCTACTTAGATCATAAGTTCGGTCTGAACTTACAAAATTGATCTTACAATTGGTCTACATCGGTAAAGTTCGTCTCATATTCAAAGCCAACGCTTCAAAAAGCTAAAAGAAGGCTTAAAATTCAATACAGGGTCCATTCTGAACAAAAGCTCGACCTTAACTCACGAAATTTATATTACACTTGGTCCCCTAGTATAATATAAAAAATATGTCTAAAGCCGTACTTTTAAATTCCAAATCAAATTTCGATACCAATATGCCCTAAAAAATCCAATCAGAACACTACTTTAACCAAAATTTTTGTCAAAATCAACAAGATTTATACTATTCTTGATCCCTCTAACATAAAATCGCCAAAAAACTTCTAAAAACCCCAATTCAATCCAAGTTTTTGCTCACCTATTCAAAGATGGGATCAGTGTCACCTCGTATCCCGCTTCCTTCAGTGATATGAAGCACGTTTGAGCGTACAAAATCCCATCGATATTGGCTAGAGTGGCATCGGCCGAAAGAAACGAGCGGAAAGTGGCTGGAGCGGCCGTGACCAGCACTCCCGCCGATTTTGGGGTCGACTCCGTGAGGCACACTTCACATTCGGGTACTTTGTAGACCAGGATGGTTCGATTCCGGAAGGCAATCACCACTAAAACTCAAAAAACGTGAGAAAATTGGAGAAAACTCGAAATTACAGTAATCTTACGTTCGTTTTCGTTGAGGAAACAGACAGTGTTTGGTGGTGACTGCCAGGAAGCCTCGAAAAGAGTCAGTTTGGGGAGCAGGAGGGTGTCAGAAAGCTGTAGATACACTTCTTCAGTCATTTCTCTTGGTTCGGGAGTTTGATTTAGGTCCCAGATCATTACTCGACCTGAAAATAAAATGAGTTTTAGTTAAGAACACTTTATTCTTCCATTACCGCCCCAAAACGTCAAAAAATTTTTTAAAAATTATAAATTTTCTCCAAGATGAGCCATTTTTTGATGTCCGAAATCGCCATAGATCTCTTCGCATTTCAAGCTTTTGTAATCCAAATGCAGCAACGGCTCTGTTGGACTTATATCAATTTAAAATTAACTATAATATTTCAGAAATTTTGTATTTTTATCAAAAATTATTCATCTTTATCTAAAACAATGTCCTCAATATCAATATAAGCCCTTTCTTTACATATATTTGGATTCAAAATGTAGGTCAATTCCAATTCTTCTCTTATCAGCACAAAACTCCCAATAATACATTCGGAAATTGCAATTTTTATCCAAAATCCACCAAAAGCAGATGTAGTGTCTAAAACAAGGTCATAAACCCCTTCAAAATCGTTTGCATCCTATATTCTTGGTATCAAACGAAGTTAGAGCTATATTCTACCATTAACAACTCAAAATTCCCCATCTTACGTGCTTCCGAAGTCGCCAAGATCAAATTTCCGCCGTTGTTGGGGGGCCAATCCATCGAAAATATTGGAACTCGACTCGAACTCGCAATTTCCTGTGAGTCTCCTTCCGAATTCCGTATTTTGATTTGGATTTCAGGATGGCGCAGAGTGATCGCCGGTTTCAGACTGATAACTGGGACTTTTCCATTGACTTTTTCGGGAAATTTTTTGGAAATTCGATAAATTAAAACCAATCCTTTCGTGGTGGAGGCGGCCAGAAGGCCGAGAAAATCCGATGATTCGTCGATTGCCTCGGGGTTTCCAGGAATATTTACAAAATTCGGGCAAAATTTGAGATCCAAAACGATTTGGGAGGGGATTTCCAGAAGAAATCGACATTCCGCAAGGCTAAAATACAAAGAATCAATAATTTAAAAAATCAAAAGTTAACGTAAAATCGATATAAAACACTAATAAGACATTTATAACCCATAATCAAACTAAAATCCCCAAAAAATCGCCAAAAAGAGCAAAAATAACCTTATTTTAGATACAAATTGCTGAAAAAAGGTCCGACATTACTCAACAAATATTCCAAATAATTGGAAATTCCACAAACATTCTCTAAAAGCTCTTTTCTCTCGACTTTAGCATCAAAACTTACAATCATCCCAAAAGATTAAATTACTTTAACTAAAATAAAGTAAATTCCCGCAGTTTTCCTTTATATCAACCCTCAAGCAGCCCAAAAATGCCTCGAATTCCTTCTAAATGTCTTTTCAATCCCAGTGTACTTCTAAACACTAAAAAAATAATAAAAATATAAACTCACTTAAAATCATGTGGGTTGTATGAATAAAACTGAACATAACTGTTGACATCCTCATCCGGTGTGAGCCATTCTTCGTCTGGGAAAGCTGAGAGGGCCAACAGTTCATTTCCCAATTCATCGGCGTTGGGGCAGATGGCAATGGCCGAGATCGGGGCTCCGATATTCATCATGAGGGCTGAACTGGGAGCTTGTAATTCCTTGTCATTGTAGGCGGTGGCCTCTTTGTTATTCCACAATTCTTTGCAATAAGCATCCAGACCACTTCCGAAGTAGGCATCCGGCTTTTTGGTGTCCGTGGGGTACTGTATTTCGCGGCATTCGAGGAATTTTAACCGGAGGGGTTCCTGGTCTGGGGGATCTTCCTTGACCTGTCGCTCCATATGATTTGCAATTTTCGTGTTCGAATTCAGATGAGAGAGTTGGGAGGGCTTGATTTTAGTCTGATACAAGTCGAGGGACTCGGAATTGGCCAAATGAGGAAGTGCGGAACTGAAATTGCCATGGATAATATAAGAAAATCGCACAAAATAATACTCCTACTATCTAAATCCTCCTCCATCATATCTAAAAACCAAGAAAACTCAACAAGAAAACACATACAATAAATCCGACACCACTTCGTATTCAAATTGCCTTTCTTCAACGAGTTTTTTCAAGGAATCGCTGACTCCATTTCTTCTCATGAAATCGACCCAACTATAATTACAGGCTTGCACATATCGTCGAACATCTACTTTGTTCAGTCGGAGGTCTGGAATACAGAAAATATTGCTCTTCAAAGAATTTTTCTGATGGCTAATATAAATTTAGACAAAAGGGCAAAATTATAAATAAAACGACGCAGTTTTATCGTAGACAGAATAACCGGACCTCAAAATATGTCCTTCAGCCAAAACTTGTCAAATTAAATACAAATTCGAGTAAAATTTCGAATCTGTCACCATGGATAATATAATTTTTAGGTCAAAACTGACAAAATCAGCGTTAAATTAGCCAAAACGTCTAATGCAAGCGTCTCCTCGCCAAAAACAGAGTTTTTATTACCATATGCGCAAGTTTTCATTAAATTCACAAGCAAATAATAAAAAAACTTACTTGATGTGTTCACATCGCTTAATCGGAGTTTTTGAGGCCTTGTAGTCGTCTCTTCAAAGACGATTTCGGCTTCATCCGGCGGATCATACAACTCGTCGTCGGAAAAATGCTCTTCCGGAGACAATTCCGGATCCAAATCCACATTCTTCTTCCTTCGGCCCCGTTTTGGTGGCATGGATGATATTAATCGTAAATTTTTTGACTGATTTCAACTAAACTTAGTAGAATTTGAATAAGAGACACCAGTTTTTGGTCGAAAGAGCGTCCGAAAATAATTTTTCAACGTTTTAACAGAATGCCAGGAAAATTTTGGCATTCCAATCTTTCGCGGTAGAAGCCAAAAAAGCGCTTAGGCAAAACCAAACAACTATACAATTTGAAAAAATAGAAGGTTTGTAAAACCAAACCATTACAAAATCCCCTTTTCCATTTCATTATGTATTTACTGGCATAAATTTACAGAGAATATAAAACATTAAACCATTACTTAATAACATTTAGTTTATGTTAGACATTAGAAATTTAGCTTATTATTACTATTAATTTAGTAATATTAGCTTAGAACTTAAAAATCTAGCTTAATATTACTATTATATTAGTAATATTAGCTTAGTCGTTAGCTTAGACACCAAATCTGATAAAATATAAAAATTCTGTCAAATTTAAGTAATAAATAGATAGAATATTGTTTGCAATTGTCATAACTGCCTAGATAACACATAATCTTCGTTGAAATTTCGAGTTTGACACATGAAAATTCAAAGTTTTTGCAATAATCATTCATGCGCGGACGAGCAGAGCAATAAAGTTCAAAGATGAGGGATGCGAATGCTTGCGTCATATGAACTAAAGCTTGGAGGAATCACCTTCTCATATAGAGTTAAAGAACTATTAAATCATCAAGTGCTGAAGGAGATGGTACTTGTAATAATTCAATGTTCCACTACAGCAAATTTTGTACCTTTCTACTGTAAGAAAAGCACGAAACAATAAAAATTGAGGGAATTGTAACATCTAGGGCCCAATTATCCGAATAAAATGTTCTTTCTATTATTACATTTTACAACTGGTAATTAAAACAAGAAAATTATTATTTTCCCCCTCTAAATTGCACATTAGCTCTACTGCGCCTGAATTAACGTTGACAAAGGACTAAATCTCTTTTTTTTAGTAGTTAACATTCATTATTTCTACTTGGCGCTAGATTAAAATGCAATTTTGATATTAACCATCTACTACAATATAATCCTAAAATCGTACTGTAACTCACTTACTCCACACTATAAATCTCTTCAAATGGGGTGGTAGAGAGTCCAGTTATACATTTGCACGTCTTTATCGGCATGTGTGACGTCGTTTTCACCATAATCTAACCAAATTTTGTACCGTGCAATATATTGGTCAGAAAGTTCTTGCAAATGGCTGAAAATTGTGTAAACTACGTAAATCGGGTTGTCTCTGAGGTCGTTGGCGCGCTGGCCTTATTGGCCAATATTGTTTTGGGATTACTGGTCCGAAATCAGACCCCTTTGATGATGCACAGCTATCGAAAAGTCTTATACGGCTCATGTGTGTTGGATGGATTGGCGGCGTTGAGTCATTTACTCATCGTAATTGTAAGCTAGAAAAGTTTTTTGAATATTTAAATCGCGAGCTTCCATTCAATTTTGTCTTTTTTATAATCTGCACTGTGCACAGGCGAAAAAAGCCTAAAAATCTCGGTGCACTGTGCAAGATACAAAAATCAAAAAAAAACAATGTTTGCCGTATAAAATGACTTTTAGACACTACGTTTTGTCACACTCGATCTTGTAAGAATAAAATTGTCCGTTTTAATTCCAATGGCAGTTCGAGTATTCAAATTTCCCGCCAACGTTGGCATCTTGTTTTAGCGCAAACTGCAGCTTCTCAAAAATAAACAAAATGGAGAAAACGGTATTTTCAACTCAAAAACTCATCGTTTGAATGTTTTGAAGCAGAGTTTCCAAAACAGTTTACTAAAATTTATATTCTCCATGACAATTTTTATATCCAAAAACTCGAAAAGGGTTTTCTTGATATTTTTTCTGAATTTACCTTCATAAACCGCTAACACCTTTCCTAATATATAAGTACTAGTCATTTTAGGTAAGAGAATCAAAAAAATTTCGAACTTTTGAGAATATCCAAAAAATCCGTCATCCCAACTGAAACTGAAGGCAGTGTTTGGAGTCTAAAATTTTCTTACAAATGAATCATGACTCATGGCAGCAGATGGCGAAATAAAATCTGCAAAAAGTGACTGACCAAAAGATGTCATCATGACGGATTTTCCGGAATTTAGCGGTTTTGCCTTTTACCGTGTAATTTTCAATTTGTGCTTCAGAATTCGAAAAAATTTGTCTTTATAACCGGGAAGTAGTAATAATTAAAAAGTACAATTGCTGAATTCGTTTTACTGTTGAGACAAAAGAGTTACAACCAAAGATTACAAGTTATTTTCACTCAAGAGCTTGCACCTTTCAAAGAAAAAACTTTTTCAACAAATTTCAGCGCCCATCAATGGAAAATGACGTCGCGGTAACCAATTTTGACGGTGTTCTACCCCAGATGGTCAACTCTTTTGGCGTTTTGCCTGAGGGCGAATTGGCGTATTTGATTGTAATCGAGTTTTTCTTTCAATTAAATACGCTGAGCTACTGTTTTGTGCCGTTCACTTATCGGTACTTCCATATTGTCCGGTAAGTCACCAATTTGAGCTCGAAAATGTCGAAAAACGAGATTTTTTGAAGTTTAACAACTGATATCTCGGTCAATTCTGCATAACGCGGTCCAATAATTTGAAGGACGCCTTATAGGAACATAATCTACGATAATTTCCATTTTTTGTCAAAATTTCGGCAAAACGAGATTTTTTGAAATTTAAGGTCTTATTTCTCAGTTCGACTACTAAAACAAAGCTCGAAATTTTTATCAAAATTTTGTAAAATCATGGTCTTCATCACTACCAAGTTTTGTTTGAATGCAGACAAAAGGAGATTTTTTAGACAACTTCTTCAAATTTCAAAACAATCGTATTTTAGGAAAAGAAATTTCACTAAAACAAGGTTCCTACTACTTTTATTGATCTATCTATGGCCAACCACAGTCTTGGCCATCAGTTTGCCAACAATGGCGGCCAAAACTTTCGGACCAATGACTGAATTTTTGGGTCCCGCCACGAAAACCTGTCTTCGTCGGATTCCATTCTTTGACTATCGATTTGCTTCGCTCGAGGTGAGGACGAGGTTTTTGAGTGCTGAAAATGATAGAGCGAAATTTTTCAGCCCGTCAAAGGATTTGCGATTGCGGCGTTGTTCTCCCTCTTTTTTTCGTTTATTTTTCCGCTTTTCCTTTGCTATTTTTTATTCAAAATCTTCAAAAAGCTAAATGAAGACGTGCAGAAGGCCTCGGCGACTGCCAGTCGGATGCAACGGCAGATCACGATGACATTGACGGCTCAGGTGAGGTTTTATATTGTACTCGATATATAAAGTAATATCTTGACGAAAAAGCAAGAAAGACGTTGTTTTTGAATAAAATTTTGTGTTCAAATTACTTACACCATCATATCTCCTCAGTTCCAATACGATTGTTGGCTTAAAATTCAAATTTTATTTTTCCCGCCATTTTTGGCATTCTGTTTCAATAGTCAGAAATCACTTAAAAATGCGAAAAAATGCATATTAAACTTTTAAAACGCCCTAAAAATACTTTCCATGTTTCTCAAACAGCCTAAAGTCCCATTTTTTTGCAATTTTTCAGTCAGTAGTGCCCTTAATTTTCGTCGCCCTACCAACCTTCTTCGCCGTCCACAACCTCTTCAATAACAAAGAAAAGAGCCTGTCGTTACGGATATTTTTTAATTCGCTCTCTGTGGTCCCATTAATTAACCCGCTAACCACTTTATTTATGGTCAAGAATTATCGAAACACGTTGCTGCGAGCGCTCAGAATGAGCCGATTCCGACGAAAAACGACGACAACTTCGATGTTCAGCAAAGTTACAATCACTGCTTCTCCGATTCCAGTGACACGGGGCGGATCGACGAGGTCTTTTTGAATAAATTTGCATAATAAATTAATTTTCATATTTAAAAAGTTTCGTACTTCAAATCAACTGTTCCTCAAATAAGAGATGAAAAAAGTGATCTTTCAATTTTTTTTGAGTGAGGTTTCAAAAATTTGCATAAATTTGCAGAATATAATCAAAAAATGTCGAATACAGTGCTGTAAAGATTACTCTAGCACTTTCGTTGCCCTCCGAATCTTTTGTAACATATACTTAGCTAGGGCACCGTCTCGCAAAGCCCCAATTATTTCGTGAAGGATCGACACTATACACATTCTAATGAATATTTACCAAACTCCCGACTCGAATTAAATTATAATACGTATTATTATTTAATCACATTACTTGGAAGCTGTTTAACACTCAAAGTTCGCAAAGTTCACGTTATTAGTGCCGTCCATGGACGTTGAAGTTTGTTTTTTGTCTGAACGTTTCCGAAATAGCGGACTTATCCTGGCCGACGAGATTTTGTGCACCATTTTATATGCATTCCTCCTAATTTTACTATTTCATCTTGGACTTGGAAGGAAATATTCGCTGAAAACGTTTCATTTCAACTTTCGGGTAAGATTTTGCCATGATGCTACGAACGCACAGTGAACGTCAAATCGAAAAAGCAGGAAAGAGGGAAGTCTTCAAGTTGGCGGTTCGTCTTTGACACTTCGCGAAAAAATATTTTTGTAGCTGTCGCCTTTTTTCTTGATTTACGTTAATAGCCAGTATTTGAAAGAAAACGACAAAATAACTCCCAAACCACAATAAAATAATTTTTCCCAACAATTTGCGATACTTTTCAGTAAATTCTAACTAGAAATGGCAAATTTAGATACCTAAAAAATTACTTTTCTTCGATGTTGCGAAGTGTCAAAGACGAATCGCCAACTTGAAGACTTCCCTTTTCGGTTTGACGTGCAGTGTGCATTTTGCCATTTTTCGCAACCAAAATTTTGCCATTTTTTTGGGAAAAAGTTATACGAAGCGGCAGGGGCGTAGTTGAGGAGTTGGTCTGGAGGGGGGAGGTTTTGGGACCGCAGGTAGGACGGATCTCCTACTCCCCTCTCACCCCTTTTAATTTTTTCGCTGATCCCTGGCTGGGGCTATCCCTTCCAGTACCGTAAACTGCGACAAGATTTTTGCGCGACGGCGCACTGTGCTGACATGCCAAGACTTTTCGGCCCGCCTGTTAGTATTTTCATAAAGTGGGTGTTATAGGGGGGAGGAAACGGGTTGATAAAACATTTTTTTCAATTTTTGGGCCATTCCAAATTTGCCGTTGAGTAAATTGCTGACATCCGTACTATTAGTATTTATTTTCACAAAGTGCATGGACATTTTGTCGCCTTACGCACCGTGCGCAAAAAACCCCCATTTTGCACGATGCATCAGCAATCGCTGCGACGTAAGCAAGTTTCAACGACGTCGCTGCGTCGGCGCCCGGAATTTTGCACGGTGCAAAGGGAAAGGACGGCAGATTGACCCAATTTGACAAAAATGACAGCAATTTGATGTCATTTTGGAAAAGTTTGTCAAAATCACAACCCGACATATCGCTGCGACATAGACAAGTTTCAACGACGTCGCAGCGTCGGCGCCCGGAATTTTGCACGGTGCAGAGGGTTTTTTTGAGGTTTGCACTGTGCGAAAAGGGTGAAATTCAGAGTGCGGCGGCGACAAGTGCGGGAAAGTGCAAATGCACTGTGCAATCAATGCGACAAGTGTCCATGCACTTTGCGAAAATACTAATAGTAGCCGCACTTACGAATTTTCCCGTATTAACATAAGGTTTCCAGTTGCTCCTGTACAATGTGTGGTTGGTCACGCTGATTCAAACCGTTTGGGGCATTGCATCGAATGTGTACTTCATTTTCATCAAGTTTTATTTCACTGATTTCTGCAGCAACACACATGTCGTATGGGAATGTGCGTTCATCAAATGGCCGTTGCTTTGGACGGTGCCGGCGATGAGTTTCATTCATTTGGTGGGGTTCGTGGAGAGAACGTTTGCCACACAATTCCCGCGCAACTACGAAAACACCGGGAAATTGTGCGGTGTGTTATGGATGATCATTACTGTAATTTACCTTTGGATATATTTGCAGTTTCACCAAGTGCAAGGACATTTTGTCGCTTTCCGCACTGTGCACAAAAAGCCCCATTTTGCACTGTGCATTTGATCTGTTTTTGTTTTTTTTGCACTGTGCACCGACTAGGGTTGTGCCGCCCGTCAATTTGACGGTCTGTCACGTTGTCAAATTGCCGTCATTTTTGTCATGTCAAATTTTTCTGTCATTTTGAACGTCAAATTGAATTTTTTTGGGAAATTTTTTAGAATTTTGCCGAAAAATTGTGAATTTTTCCAGCAATGAAAAATTTTCCCGCTAAAAATTATTGGAATTTACTGCAAGAAGCCTCCAGTTTCACTGACTCAATTTATCAACCAGAATTTGGAGGATAATGACAGCGGGCACGTGGACGAAGATGATCCGAAAATGGGTCTACAAAACGCTTTTTGTTGTTGTAGGCTGTTGTTTTAAATTGTACATAAGCTTAAACATGTTTGAAGCTCTTATACATACTACCTTGAACGATGTGTTTTATGATTATTCAGCTTCAAACCGAAAGGACGGCAATTTGACCGAATTTGACGAAAATGACAGCAATGTGACGTCATTTTGAAAAATTTTGTTAAAATCACAACCCGACATATCGCTGCGACATAAGCAAGTTTCAACGGCGTCGGGGCCAGGAATTTGCATTGTGCGGACGGCTTTTTTTGAGGTTTGCACTGTGCGAAAAGAGTCAAATGCACTGTGCGGTGGCGACAAATGTCCATGCACCGTCTGAAAATATATACTAATATTGTTTCTTGTTCTTTTTTTTTACGCTATGATTTTAGTGGTTAGTCATCTTCGGAGTGAACATCGAAGCCTTTCATATCCCGAACTACCAGATCCACTCTCCATATTGTATGGCGACGGTACCAGAAAACCAAAATTCCATCCAAAATTTGATGCATCTCCTTCTTCCTTTGGATGTGCTTGTTACCGTAGGCGATCTGCTCGTCCTTTGGTTGAATAAGAGCAGGAAGCGAAGCAGGTACGGGCCCAAAAGTCTTGACCTTCTTTTGCACCGTGCGGTAGGCATCGCAAAGTTCATGTTCTAGAAGCGAGAGCGTGTCGGAAGTCGGCGTGATTTTCGAGTTTTTTGTCGCTTTTGGAACCGTGAGAACTGCGCCGGAAATGGTGGAAACGCCCGGAAAATCGGGCTCTTGAGCCCCGCTAAAATTCGCTGAGAATTGGCACAGAGACAAAACAAAAATTTCCTAATCCTTGGACTATTTTTATTTTTTATCGGCAAAAAACGAAAATCTCTCAAAAGTCACGCGAATTCGAACGAATTCGTAGGAAAATCCATGTGAATATTGCGAAATGTGGGAGGAATCTTGTTATTGTTCTACTACTCGAGCCGTAAAGGGACAGTACAGCGCTACTTTTGAATCGCGCTTTTTACGGCGTGGCAACGAAATGTCCAAAAGTTTCTTTGTCTAATGTCCACCAATAAGTACAAAAAAATAATGATGACAATCGACATGCTTATTATCAGTCTGTTGGGAAAATAATGAGCCCAATGTCGCTGCGCCGATCGCATCGCGAAGTCGAAAATCACTTTGATTTTGCCGCGGCACAATTCATTTTCTCGGCAGCGACGCGATTTTTGATGCGACGAGCGCTGATTATTTTCCCAACAGACTGATAATAGTTGTTTTACTGTTTGCAACTCTGCCGCCTTTGTTTTCGCTGCAGGACATAAAAAAACTTTTTTGGCATTTCGTTTCACACGTCGTAAAAAGCGCAATTCAAAAGTAGCTGTTCTGGCCCTTTAAAGTCCGCTGAATTTTATCGCTGATGTCGCGTAGGTGCGGTCGCGGAAAAGAACATGTTGCTTGGGTAAAACCGGAAGCAGACATGGCAAAACGGGCCGGGCCCGGTGCCCTTCGGGCCCCCGGCCCGGCCCGGCCCTTTTCAAAATTTCCAAAGCCCGGCCCGGCCCCGGCCCTTTTTTTTGTTTGAAGGTTTTACTTTAAACTAACATCATGACGTTGTTCGCAGTACTCGAATTAGTCCAAAAACGTTTTAAAATTTAAAAATCGATCAACCTATACCCAAGATATTGTTGATTTTTTTTTGATATTATCCATGATTTGTCTTTCGGCGAAAAAGATGTTCAGATATTGGAAATATATGCAAAAAAGCTGAAACGCATCAAAAATTTGAAGATTCGGAAATGATAATCAGAACCTGAAATTTTTTTGTCCCAAATTTTGGTTTATTTGATTTTTTTAAAGGTCGAAAAATCGAACCACAGGTATTCATGTCATAAGAGTGAATAAAATACTTCAGATGGGCTGCTCGATTGTCAAATCCATCGTCGAAATCCTTGAAAAAAGAAGAGAAACTTTAAACAACCGTAGTCAAAAAATTTTTTTTGAGAAAAAATTACAACAAAATGCCAAAAAAATTGGCACCTAAATTTTTCGTTGCAAGACAAAATTTTTTTTTTGAAAAAAGGGGCCGGGCCGAGGGGGCCCAAAAAAAAGATAGGCCCTCGGCCCGGCCCGTTTAAAGTTGGGCCCGGCCCGGCCCTTTTCAAAATTTCCAAAGCCCGGCCCGGCCCCCTTGCCATGTCTGACCGGAAGCTCGCCGCGACGGCCTTAAAAACTTTATGTCGCGACTATTAACTCCATGATTTGCAGTATCTACGACAACTACAGTTTGTCCAGGTCCTTTCAACACCGCGAGAACTACATCACCAGTCGGTTGGTGTTGCCGGTTTCTCTGACCCACTCTCTATTCTTCATGCTCTACCTCGCCGCCACCACCGTTTTCCGCCACTTTTGCGGCTATGGCGGCGACCCGGTCCTGTTCGTGGCTGGAATTATTTTCATCCACAATGTATGTAAACATATTATAAGTGCTATCAGTCTGTCGGGAAAATAATGAGCACTTTGTCGCATCAACAATCGCATTGCCGCCGAGAAAATGCACTGCGTCGCGGCAAAATCAAATTGTTTTTCACTTTGGCCGACGCGTTCGGCGCAGCGACAGAGTGCTCATTATTTTCTCGACAGAGTGATATTATCTCCATAAAGTCCATTGACATTCTGTCGCTGTCCGCAGCGTGCACAAAAAAGCCTCGATTTTGCACTGTGCATTTGATCGTTTTTTTTGGGTTTTTGCACTGTGCACCGACATATCGCTGCGACATAAGCAAGTTTCAACGACGTCGCTGCGTCGGGCCGAGAATTTGCACAGTGCAAACGACTTTTTTTGAGGTTTGCACTGTGCGATGGCGACAAGCGTGGGAAAAAACGCAAAATGCACTGTGCAATCGATTCAAAAAATATCGCAGCAATATGTCGGTGCACAGTGCAAAAACCAAAAAAATGTGGAATGCACCGTGCAAAATGGAGGTTTTTTGCGCACGGTGCGGAAAGTGACAAAATGTCCATGCACTTTAAGAAAGATTCTAATAAATTTAAGGCAATTCGACCACTTTCAGATCCTGATCATGGCCTTTGCCGGCTCCTTGCTCGTGTTCATGTTTTGTTTGAAGCTCATGGAAAAGGAGAAATGCATTCAAATTGGACAGAAACAAAGTCAAAATTCCGAACTGTACTTTAAAATATTGCGAGGGCAATTGGGTGCGGACTTAATCTAATCTCGTTCTGCCATTCCCTTCCCAACATGTTGGTTATGTTCGGTTTTGTTCAGAGGGCTTCTTTCCTAATGAGGCAACAGGTTTTTGCCCACGCCATTGCCGAGAATTGGTCAAAAGAAGTAAGGGAGCGAGTAATCAATTGTTTCTGTAGGGACAAAAACGACTTGGGGAAAAAGACTAACTATATATGTACTAGTGTTTTCACAAAGTGCATGGATTTGGCACTTTTCGCACTGTGCACGAAAAACCTCCATTTTGCACTGTGCATTTGATTTTTTTTTGGTTTTCGCACTGTGCAATCGAATTATCGCTGTAACATAACCAAGTCTCAACGATGCCTGGTATTTGCACAGTGCAAAAGGCATTTTTGGAGGTTTGCACTGTGCGAAGACAAAAAAATGTGTACGCAATTTTTGAAGATACTTATAGGAAGGAACCCGGGGCAGGGACAAAACAGAGCCCAATCTTTTTGAACATCTTTTTGCTACTTCGGTTTTTTAGTTGTCCCTTTAAAAAGGGACAATACAGTTACCCTTGAATCGCGCTTTTTACGGCGTGCGATACGAAATGTCAAAAACGTGTCTTTGTCTACTGTACCAATAACAACGAAAAAAATTAACGGTGACATTCTACATGCTTATTAATAATTATTTTACTGTTTGCACCTTTGCCGCCTTTGTTTTCGCTGCAGGACATAAAAAAACTTTTTTGACATTTCGTTTCACACGCCGTAAAACGCGCAATTCAAAAGTAGCTGTGCTGGCCCTTTAATGGCATCCTCAACTTGCAACTGTGGCTTTACTAGTCCGTCCGTAAAGTCGCTGAAAAGATTTTTGCGACATGCACTGTGCGAAAACAAAAGTTTCCCTTGCACTGTGCAATTTCTTGCTTTTTGCACCGTGCAGTAGGCTTTTTTCGGCAGTCGATCGCGCCCTAACTTTTTTTGCACTGTGCAAACACCAAAAATCACTCCAACGACTTTCCGGATGGACTAGTATATACTTCCTTTTGTATATTTGTTCCATGAATAAACACTGAATTTCTTATAATGATTTATTATCGTTTTAGTATCGTTGTGTGACTTCTTACAGCCAGTTTTGTTGAAACAGCCAGCTCTTGAAATATAGTCCGCGACTTTTAAGAGTGAAGTCTCAATTCTGAGTCCACTATCGCCCTGAGGCAAAATTTTTTCACACGGCTTTCTTCTGTACCTAATGCTGGTGCAAAGTGCCAATTTTCACAGCTGTGCGCTTTCAATGCACGCGCGCATTTTTGCGATGCATCGCAAAAACTTTCGACGCCGCCAGACATGGCAAGGGGGCCGGTGTAGTTTTAGGTTCTGATTATCATTTCCAAATCTTCAAATTTTTGATGCTTTTCAGCTTTTTGCATATATTTCCAATATCTGAACATCCTTTTCGCCGAAAGACAAATCATGGATAATATAAAAAAAAATCAACAATATCTTGGGTATAGGTTGATCGATTTTTAAATTTTAAAACGTTTTTGGACTAATTCGAGTACTGCGAACAACGTCATGATGTTAGTTTAAAGTAAAAACTTTAAACAAAAAAAAGGGCCGGGCTTTGGAAATTTTGAAAAGGGCCGGGCCGGAGGCCCGAAGGGCACCGGGCCCGGCCCGTTTTGCCATGTCTGGGCGCCGCTGATTCTTGGGGTTGCGATTTTCATGCGAGCGGGAGGCCGGTTGTTTTTCGGCCAGGTTGGTAGTACTCCATCCAAAAAGTCTTGAGGATTTCGCACTGTGCACTTTTCTGCAAAAACTGCGTCGCTCTTCGAAAAGCACATTTTGCACCGTGCATCTGCCCAAAAAGAGCTTCGCACAGTGCATTTTGACCCAAAATCAACATTTTGCACTGTGCATTTCTCATTTTTTGCCTTACGTCGCGCGCGATTCCCATTTTTTGCTGCGACAAATCGTTTTTCGGAGTGCGACAGAGAAAGTGCACGGTGCGGAGTCGCAGAAAATTCTCAAGACTTTCTGGATGGTGCAGTACCGTACTCAAAACACCCTTTTGCTTCTGCCATGTTCTAGAAGCGAGAGCGTGTCGGAAGTCGGCGTGATTTTCGAGTTTTTTGTCGCTTTTGGAACCGTGAGAACTGCGCCGGAAATCGTGGAAACGCCCGGAAAATCGGGCGCTTGAGCCCCGCTAAAATTTGCTGAGAATTGGCACAGAGACAAAACAAAAATTTCGTAATCCTTGGACTATTTTTATTTTTTATCGGCAAAAAACGAAAATCTCTCAAAAGTCACGCGAATTCGAACGAATTCGTAGGAAAATCCATGTGAATGTTGCGAAATGTGGGAGGAATCTTGTTATTGTTCTACTACTTGAGCCATAAAGGGACAGTACAGCTACTTTTGAATCGCGCTTTTTACGGCGTGGCAAAGAAATGTCCAAAAGTTTCTTCGTCTACTGTCCACCAATAAGTACGAAAAAATAATGATGACAGTCGACATGCTTATTGTTAGTAATAGTTATTGTACCCTTTGAAACGCTGCCGCCTTTGTTTTCGCTGCAGGACATAAAAAAACTTTTTTGGCATTTCGTTTCACACGCCGTAAAACGCGCAATTCAAAAGTAGCTGTTCTGGCCCTTTAAAGTCCGCTGAATTTTATCGCTGATGTCGCGTGGGTGCGGTCGCGGAAAAGTGCATGTCGCTTGGGTAAAAACGAGAAATTGCGGCGATGGCCGCGAAAAAAGCAGGAAAATGCACGGTGCGAAATTCTTGGCGAGTACTCGTCGCAAAAAGTCCTGAGAATTTATCGCGCTTCCAAATTTTGTCCCACGCCTAAAAAAATGATTTGTCGCTGCAAAAAATAGGAATTGCGCGCGACGTGAGGCGACAAATGCAAAACGCACCGTGCAAAATAATGTCTTTAAGTCAAAATGCACTGTGCGAGGGATTTTTTACGTGCGCGACACGCGAAAACGCACAGTGCAAGTTTTTTAGGACTTTTTGCGCTGAATAATATCCCTTAAAAATTTGCTTTCTCGACTAATCTCTTTTTATTAATATTTTCATAGAGTGCGTCGACTTTCATCACTTTCCGCACCGTGCGCAAAAAATCTCAATTTTGCACGGTGCACTATGATCTTTTTTGGTTTTTGCACTGTGCACCGGCATATCGCTGCGACATAAGCAAGTTTCAACTACGTCGCTGCGTCGGGGCCAAGAATTTGCACAGTGCAACAACTTTTTTTTGAGGTTTTGCACTGTGCGAAAAGCGCGAAATTCACTGTGCAATGGCGACAAGCGTGGGAAAAAACGCAAAATGCACTGTGCAATCGATTCGAAAAATGTCGCAGCAATATGTCGGTGCACAGTGCAAAAACCAAAAAAATGTGGAATGCACCGTGCAAAATGGAGGTTTTTTGCGCACGGTGCGGAAAGTGACGAAATGTCCATGCACTTTATGAAAATATTAATATATCTTGCCTCTAGGGAAGCGATGATCGACAAACTTTTTAATAATTGAGCAATAAGACCCTAATCGTTTCGTTTCGAAGACTCACAAAATCCTGGATTAGGCTGAAGATGGGGTTTTGTGAAGAAACTGGTTCGTTTTTGTTGTATTTTAGTTAATATTGGTATTTGAAATTTTTTGCCGCACAAAAAACATTACGCGTTTCCGTTTTGGATGATTTGCGAGGGTTAAATTTTTTTTGTCGCATTTTCCTTTAAAAAAATTTTCACTGTTCAAAAAAATGTATAAATTACAATTTTTAAGAGAAATTTTGGGGAATTGTTCGTATTTGGTGCAGCAAATGATATCATAACGAGTTTCCGGTGCTCTATTTAATTTTTTTTTCTTCACACAATTACAGTAATCCCGTCCTGTTGCCTTTTTTTCACTGCACTGTGCAAAGCTTTGGATTGCACTGTGCAGCACATTCGCTCTGTAAATTTGTGCACTGTGCAAACGATAAAAATTGCTCCTGTGCACAGTGCGATCATTTCAAACTGCTTTCTGCACGGTGCAGTAAAGCTTTACTCCACAGTGCAACAAATGTTTCCTTCGTGCGACAAGTGCTTTGCACTGTGCAGTGTCGCAAGGACAATTCTTGTCTTTTGCACTGTGCAAAATTTCAACTGAGTGAATCCGCACAGTGCAATTCAAACTCAGCACAGTGCAGTGCACAAATGAGGCAAAAGGGCTGGATTACTGTAATTTTTTGGAGGAAAAAATTAAATACAGAATCAGAAAGTCGTTGTGACATCATTCGCTGCACCAAATATGAACACTTGCTCTGAATTTGTCGAAAAAATTGTAATTTATTCATTTTTTTTGCACTGAAGAAACGATAATTAATGCAAATTCGATTTTTTTTTGAATTTGCACTTGTCAACAGGTCAAGAG
This sequence comes from Bursaphelenchus mucronatus, assembly GCA_025436335.1. Lineage (NCBI taxonomy): Eukaryota > Metazoa > Nematoda > Chromadorea > Rhabditida > Aphelenchoididae > Bursaphelenchus > Bursaphelenchus mucronatus. The sequence continues at coordinate 11,275,980 of CM046357.1, read as the reverse complement.
ACAATTCTCGAAGATATCATGTATTTTCTCGAAGAATAATTCCTTTTTTTTTGCACTTTTAACTTGTTTTAAACCCTGAACTTGAACGGAACTGTAAAATGGCGACAAATTTTGTTTTCTCGTCGCAAATTTTCGGCCAAATTTGATTTGGCGCTGGTCATCTGGCCCCCTCGCTAATCGAGTTTCCGTTCCAGGCATAAAGAGTATAGTAATAGTTGTACTTGGGGGAGTTCTATAGTTATTTTGGTTGTTTTGAGAGGAGAATTTAGATGGCAATGTGAAAAATTACTGTTACTGGGAGGTAAATTGACTGTTAAATCGATTTTCAGATTGTATTGACTTCAAATTTTGATATAAAAAACTTTGAAATCGGAATATTCAAATTTTTCAAATTTCAAAAATTTGAATTCCCGCCAAAATTTATGAAATTTGACATTAAATTTTTCGTTCAATAAAAAATTTCAATCTTTGTAACCGTTTTTTCGAATTCGCCGGCAATTTTCAAATTTTGGCATTCTGCATCAACCCATTTTCGACTGGAAAATCAACCCGGAAACCTTTAAAAACCGGAAATTCAATCTATTTTTGGCTCAAATCCCCCTTTCCCACATTTCCCCCACTTTTCAAGACCATTCAAACCACATTCCCTGAGGGCATGAGTTAAAAATCTACCTTTCAAAAGGTTTCAAGTGCTCTTCAAGCCCCAAGAAATTTTGTTTCCAAGTTTTTTCGCGACAAAACGTGCCAAAATTGGGCCCGGAGGCAAATTTCGCCTCGGGGAGCGTTTACATTACGTGAGGGATTAGGCGAGATATTCGACGACGATGGGATTTAGGCTCTTTGCCGCCTAATTCTCCTTTATAATCCCCGTTGAATGCCTTTGAAAATGGGCAAATAGTCGTTTTACTTTTTTTTGCACCGTGCAGTTTTTTGGCTGTTTTGCGATCGCACTGTGCGCCGGATTTTTTGGTTTTTCGCACGGTGCAATCATTTTTTTTTTGATTGCACTGTGCGGCGGGTTTTTTTCGCACTGTGCAATCTCCCGTCGCAGATTTTTTCCAATCGCACTGTGCAATGATTTTTCAAAACTTTTTTTTGCACAGTGCAGTTTTTTTGTCGCTCTATTGTTTGAATGCACTGTGCGGCGGATTTTTTTCGCACTGTGCAATCTCCCGTCGCTGATTTTTTCCAATCGCACTGTGCGGATTTTTGTTCATTTTGCACTGTGCAGTTTTTGTCGCTCTCTCGTTCGATTGCACTGTGCGTACTTGCACAGTGCGATCGCACTGTGCCTCCCTGCGCCGCACAGTGCAATCATTTCTTCGGGTTTTCTCTCGCACTGTGCAATTTCTATTCCGTTTTTTGCACTGTGCAATCCAAAAATAGCTTCGGATTGATCCAAAAAAAGTCTGAAGCCGTTTTTTGGTCGCCAAATTAATGGCCTCAGGGTTTTATGACTTCATAATAACTGCAGTTGCGGGCCGGGAATCGATCAAAGCGTCGTAATAACCATAAAAATGAGATCTGGCCACAAGTTGGGCCTCTTTCCGTTTGTTTTTATGATAATTGTGATGGGAGGAGGGCCTTTTGAAATCCGATTCCCATGACATTGCCGGAGGGGTTCAACGTGAAAGTTTTATAAAAACAATCTCGAATTTTCTTACTTTTCGACATTTCGCTCTTCAATTTTGTTGTTTTAGCCATTTACGAGGGTTGGAAATGAAATTCAAAGTTTCGTGGTAGGACCCAAAAAAAATTTTTTTTTTGTTTTTTCAATTTTTCATGACAAAAAATTCCGCATTATAGGAAAAAATGTCTCTTGATTGTGCCATACCCTGATATATCTGATCGTATTTCCAAATTTTTACCTGTTTACTAGTTGAACATTATCAATCAGTCTGGCCCCAATGCCCTCAGGTCTTTCCCTCCACATGTGACCCAAATTTTGGGTGTGACAATTGGCCTGGGAATTCGTTATATGATATCATGCCGACGGAGGTGTTAACGCAATTTTTAACAGCCCAGAAAACGTGTCGCTCCATTCGTCTGGCCGGGTTTTGGAGCAAAATGTGAAAGTTTCGGCTTTGCACAGTGCAATTCGGAGCAAGGTTTTGCTGCACTGTGCGGCGAAAGAAAGCGTCGCGGAATTTGCACTGTGCGGGAAAAAAGTTTTGCAGCTTGCACTGTGCGACTTCCAAAAAATTCCTTTTCGCACGGTGCAGTGAAAAATGGAATGTCGCCAACTTTGCACTGTGCGGCGAAAGAAAGTGTCGCGGAATTCGCGCTGTGCGGGAAAAAGTTTTACAGTTTGCACTGTGCGAAAACCCGTTTTTGCACAGTGCAGAAAAAACCATGTCGCATTTTTTTGCACTGTGCGGCGAAAAATACAAAATGTCGCTACTTTTGCACAGTGCGGAGAAAAAAGCGTCGTTTTGCCCTGTTCGGTCAAGAAAGATGTCGCATTTCTCGCACGGTGCAAATTTAAATTTCGATTCTGCACTGTGCAGTGCGACCAATTTTTTCTGCACGGTGTGGAGTGTAACAAATTGATCTCATCGCACTGTGCGAGGAGAAAGTTTTGCACTGTGCAGCCAAATATCGTAAATCTTTGCACTGTGCACGTCACTTTCGTTACTCTTTTTCCAACCAAAATTTACCCAATAAATCGCGACACTTGTGAGCAGACGGTCCGACCAAAACGTCCCATGAAACTTCAATTAATCAGCGTCGAAACAATAGCCCTGAGGGCTTTTATTTGTTTTGCATTTGCAGCTGGTTTCGAATTCGTAAAAAAGCCCTCTGGCAATCGGGGTTTATAAAAAGATCGCGGAAGATAAATGACTATAGATCCGGCGTGACGAAACGTTTCTTCTTTTTTTAGGACCTTCCAATCATTCGGCCCTGAGGGCATTTTAGACAAAGCGGGGTGCTAAGTCGGGTTTAACGGTCAATTAGCGAATTTCGGCGGCTGACGCAACAAAACAAGGTGATTACTCACCTTTTCGTAGGGCAGACCTATTTTTAAGCCCTTAAAATACGAACTTCCGACCGCTTTTGAGGGGATTTGCACGGTGCGGCCGGGTTTTTGGAAATTCGCACTGTGCAAAGCCCTAAGGGCAAAATTTCCAAACATATGGCTTAGACATTTCAGGACGTCCGCAGTGTTGATTTTTTGCATTTTCAAAAATGTCGCACCTCACCGCACCGTGCAGTCAACACTTTCTTTTTTCCCTTCGCACAGTGCAGAACTTCCAAATGGGGAAATCCCTCAAAATTCGTCAATACCTAAAATTTTCCGAAATTTACAGACCCGGGAAAGCGGAAAAATTGGATTACGGAAATCCTCAACACCCTTGCTTACGTTGCAAATCTGTTTACAAAGCGCTGAAACCGAGGGGTTTTAATTATGCCCGGAGCGAACCGGAAATTGGCCGTATCAAATCAAATATCGGGCTGAAGTCGACTTCGAAAATGTTAATCCGCCTCTGGGCATTATTCAGCGTATTATTTGGGAGTTTTGCGATGCCTTTTTCCGCAATCCTGCACAGGAAACTTCGAGAGGAATAATCTTTGAGAGAATTGCTCATTTCTCCTGCCTCAGGCAAGGTAAACAGATGAAACTAGGGATTTTGAGAGTGTACAGTGTACTGGAGGCTGGGGTAAAAGGAATTTCGATTTCAGTAAATTTCGCGGCCGTAACAAACGATTGTTTCGAAATTTTGCGATTTGAGAGGGGCCCTGTTAAGTTGTCATTTTTTTTGCCTCAGGCAGGCTAGAGGGACAAACTTTGATGTATATGTACAGTACATAATAGAGCATGTCACGCTACAAGGGTTTAAAATTCCATCCAAAATTCCGCGTTTTCTAGCAAATTTTTCCTAACATAAATCATATGTTAGTGTGGGACTTAAAAAATCCTAATTTCTCAGCCCATATATAAGATAATGAGAAAAAATTTAGTCCACATACACTCCAAGGGATGCTATATCATATTGCACACCGTGTTTTATTTTACCTTCAAATCTATTGCCTCAGGCTGCCATTTTATGATGGTCCAAATTTTACAAAACATTGCTTCAAAAATGCCGTGTTTCATGCCTCAGGCGTTTAACAAATTATTTGATATTTAGATAAAATCATTGAAGGACCCATAATTTAAGCTGCCATATAATTCTTTTGTTCAATATCCAACTGTATGACATCAAGTACAATACTTTCGCACTTTTTCCGGGAATTACAATTTTTTGCACTTTTCCCACGAAACTTTTCGCCCCAACTCAAGGGCATTCGGTCTAATCTGACTTTTAAAGTCGCTCGGAAAAGCCCTCAGGCTTGTCCCAAATGCCTCGCCGACCTTCCTCATCAAGTGCCCGCAGGATAAAAAGACCGAAAATCAAACGGGTGCGTCTAATAGGCGAGGAATGGGATAATAACATCGAATATTCATTTGTTTTGGGCTTTGTTAGTCATTTCAAACGACGAATTAAATGATTTAGCGGGCGCACAGTGCGCCAGCTTTGGCTGGAGATTGCACTGTGCGGCAACTTTTTATTTTTCGAATGCACAGTGCAGTTTTTGGGGTTTTTTTTTATTTCAATATGCAAATACAATAATAAAAGGTGAGTAGTCACCTTTTAGAAGCACAAAAACTAATTTAAATTGCTTTAAAATCCGATAAAACCATTATTTTTAAGCTTTTTGCACTGTGCAGCGGAGTTTTCAAAAATCCGCGCTTTTCAGAAATGGCTGCCTAAAATCTCGAAAATTGAATTGAATACGATGTGCGACATTGATATCGATTATTTTTTGCATTTTCAAAATTTTATCATTTCTCCGCACTGTGCAATCGGCATTTTCGTTTTTCTTGTTGCACAGTGCAAAAATTTTTGTTTGCACAGTGCAAGAATCAAAAATTTGGCTTTGCACATTGCAGTTCGTCGTATTGTCGCTTCTAGTGCATAGTGCAATGAAAATTTTTTCCTGCACTGTGCAGCGATCATTGTTTTTCGCACAGTGCGACTTTTGGGATATAATTCTTGGCCGAGATTAGTCAAACTCTTGTTCTCATCCGTCTTTTTTACACTTTCGTACTGCTTCGGCCCACTTTTTGGCGTCTGACGCGACACGAACCCTTCGTTTTTTCGACCGGATCAATCAGAACGCCAACGCACCGGCTCGGGGACGGGCTCTCATCTGTCACTCAATGCGAGGCGGTTCGGCCGCTTTGTGGTTGAAGCGTGTTCGGCGGAACCGACGTGATCTTCGGCATATCCCTGAGGGCCGGAAGTTGAATTTTTGGCCAAAAAATTTCGAATTTTTGAAATTTCGAATTTTTTTTTAAATTTAAATTTGAGCTTTAATTAGAAAAATTTGCATTTTTTGTAGCTCTAAACACTTTTTCTCTCGTTCTGCTTCAAATATTCAGTAATTTCCTCTGTGAAAACCCGTATTTTAGGCCATTTGTTCCAATTTTTTCCCATTTTTTTCGTTTTTTTTCAATTTTCCTCCAAAAAATCGCCAATTTTTGGCTAAAATACGAATTTTCATAAAATTCTGACCTATTTACAATACAATACACCATCTATTTCTACTTGATTCATTGCATTATTTACACATTTTTTCGATTTTTCCCAATTTTTCGGCGATTTTTGACTTTTTCCAAAAATAAATTTTCCGTTTATCGAAAACAAATATTTTACTTCCTTAGCATTAATTATTGTCCATTTCTTATTCATCCACATGAATAATGTGTTCGTAATAAGAGTTGTTCCCCAAAATTTTGTCGGATTAGCCCCCATCATTTGATGTCATGTCGAATAAGTTGATGATCAGCATGATCAATATGTTCTGTTTGACAACATATGACAACAACATAAGGTTAAAACCGCACGTTCTCGTGGAGCTTTGACGCTTTTAAATGGGATTTTTGGGATTTTTTGGGTGAAATTGCGAAAATTTTGCTGGAAAAACAAGTTTTATGCAAATTTTTGAAAGTAAAATTGTTGCAACATGTCTTGCTCTAAATTTGGTATTCAGTTTACTATGCTATTCAGCTTTTACACTGCTAAAAATACGATTTTTTGCAAAAAAATACAAAAAATGCGAAAATTTGACAAAAAATCGATAATTTATGCAAATTTTGGTCGTCTAAGATATTTCGAACTTTGCCCAATTTCTTTGTCAAGTCGCTTCTGAAATTTCAATCGCGATTTCCTATCTGAACATACGATTATAAACGTAAAATGCGAAAAATTTCAGAAAAAATTGAAAAAATTTTGAATTTCCCGCCAAAATCATGACCGCACCTGCGAAGGTGGACGTGGAGAAGGGTCAGGACGCGGGCTTCAACAAGCCGGTGACCATCAAATCGCCGCACATTATCATCCGGATACTGAATCAACTCAGTGCGCTGATGGGAAGGAAAAACGAACATTTCGAAGTGAACTGCACACAGACCTCGGGCGAAGTGTTGGATGCCTATGGAGTAAGTTGATAGGGCTGATCTGACATTCGTACAAGGTTGGTATTTCATTTTTTCAAATTTTTTATTTTTGAGTTTGCACTGTGAAAAGAATTTTTTTAAATTGCACTGTGCGATACGAAAATTTGACTGCACTGTGCAATACGAAAATTTGACTGCACTGTGCAATACGAAAATTTGACTGCACGGTGCAATCCGAAAATTTGACTGCACTGTGCAATACGAAAATTTGACTGCACTGTGCAATCCGAAAATTTGACTGCACTGTGCAATACGAAAATTTGACTGCACTGTGCAATACGAAAATTTGACTGCACTGTGCAATACGAAAATTTGACTGCACTGTGCAATACGAAAATTTGACTGCACTGTGCAATACGAAAATTTGACTGCACTGTGCAATACGAAAATTTGACTGCACCGTGCAATACGAAAATTTGACTGCACTGTGCAATACAAAAATTTGACTGCACTGTGCGAACAAAAAAAATTGGCTGCACTGTGCGACCCACATTTGAAAATTACAACGCACAGTGCAAAAAGTTGCGACCGCACTGTGCGTCAAAAACAAAAAATTCGGCTGCACAGTGCAATAAACCTTTTTTCGGTCTTATCTTTGCCAATTTTGCGGATAAAAAAATAATTTTTTTGTGAGCATTTTCTACTCCACACCTCGAATAGAACCCCAATTTTTCAAATTGAAAATTGCAAAAAAACCCCAAATTTTTTGCAATCAAAATTTCACTGCACAGTGCAGTCGAGATACTACTGCACAGTCGAGCGATATATACATAAAACAACCCTCTAAGAATGAGTTTAGTCAAGCAAAAATCAAATTTTGGGTGTTTACAACGCATTCCACGTCCACTTTTCACTAAAAAATTCGACTTTCAGAACCCGCGATATCCCGCCGTTTATCAGCAATCGGCGACGCGAAAACTGGCGTTCGGCGGGCTGCCCGCCAATTCGTTTGCCACAATTCAGGACGAAAAGAAGGCCAAGAACCTGGGAGAGTTCTACAACAACTCCACGTTGACCTTGATCGCCAAAATCTTCTCGGTTTGTGTGATTCTCTGCGCTTTGTTGATGCTGGTCCGCGAGGCGTTTTACAACTCTCAGCCTACCAAAAACATTGCATTAACGCGCTCCTGAAGTCTTCTTTTACTCAGTAAGGGCTTTTTGGGCCGTTTGGAGAGGTTTTAGGAGGTTTTCAGGTTTTCGTGGTGAGACCCAAAATTTGTAATTCTTTTGATATCCCGCTATTTAGATTACAAAAATGGTTTTAAAATACTCTATATGCACTCTTAATCAGCAAATTTTAAAAATTCTCTCATTTTTTTGGTTCCTCAAGTTGTCGCGGTGAGACCCAAAAATCGAAAATTTTTGGAATACCTCGTTTAATTGATATTAGAGCTATACTGAATTCATAACGTCACATTTTGCACCATTTCTGAACTCGTTTTAGCGATTATCAAGTTTTCGTGATGGGACGCAAAAATCAAAATTTAATTCTTCGAAATTTCAATTTCAAATCAAGCCAAATTTGAACCTTGTTTATTACTGCTCCATAGAACTTCAAATGATCCTCCCAAAAACTGTTTGAGAGCTCTTCCGCCCACCTTACTCTTTGTCTTCAACTCCAAATACGGGTCAAATTCGAATGCTAAAATAACGAACTCTCAACCGTAATATCCTATTTTGCATCTTCGTTGTGCTATTTCTCGGTAGTTCAGGTCGATTCCAGTCTTCTATTTATTATTTTCTCGATTTTTATCTACTACAATATTGTGAATGTACATTTTTGATGTAATAAATTCATGTAAATCTATGATATCCTTATTATTGTTTCTAAAATACTCAGACAAAAATTTTCGACTACGCGCCGGCGCATAAATCGCGCTTTTTTCCACGAGAGTGAGACTTGACTCATTTTTGGACAAGTCTTCCCTTCGTCGTATTTTGGCCCGGATTTGATGCGAAATTACTCGAATTGTAATTAAACAGGGCCAATACGCGATGAA